>NW_019379752.1:11081-47318 GCF_000648655.2 Copidosoma floridanum | reverse complement strand
ACTTTATTTATTTATTTTCTTTTTTTTTTTTTCTTTTCTTGTCCAAAAATCGCGACGTCTCCGTTATGAATTCAACGCACGTACAATAATAGTATCCCTACCTGCGGGGGGGGGGGGTGAACCATTCGTCCGACCACCCCTGTATACTACGCGAGTACGTGTGTATATATATATATATATATATACTTTTTTTCAGGGTGAGGTTTTATTTTCAAACCAATTGCCTGGTTTGTTCGTTTGTTCCTTATTTGCTATGGTAACGTGAATCTCGCAGGAAGAGCTTTTACGGGGATTCCCGAGGAACTCTGGTTTTGAAGGCAGAGTTATGCAGTCTCCTGATTTATGGTGCTTACTCGGCGTTCCGGAGTTTTTTTTTCCGCACCTTCTCGTTTGGTTTGGTTTTGACGTTTGGTTGATGCACAAGTGTTTCGCAACGGTTTAGGAGTGCGTGAAAAATTTTAGGAAATAAAAAAAATGTCAGCGTGAAATAACTTCCATTGCACGAATGGCCAACTATGTCATAGTTGTTTTAGTCGCGAACACATTATCACGCAAGATTTTATTTTCATGAAAAATCCATTGAAATGATCAAGGCCATATCCTATGTGTTCCTTGTTATTAAAAAAACCGTACCTACACGTACACATCGAAGCGAATCAAAAAGCGTCATCAGCGCGGCTCTAATGAAAATCCACGAAGCGTGATGCATCAATCATGTCTCCCTTCCGCTCTGAACTCGCAACATTGTGGTGTGACCTGAAACTTTGGAAAAATAAAAAAACCCACAAAAATAAAACAAATGACAACTGGCATGAGCTCGTGATTATACGTTTAATGATGTCATTAGCTCGTATGGCAAATAAGCGTAGAGCTTTGAGTGTTATTGCAATGGTTGTGTGCGTTAACCTCAACCTAGACACGTGAATGTGCAGACTAAATTTTTTTTTCATTATAACGCCTGCACACTCGTACATGTATATTCGTATATATGTATGTTTGTGAACGAAAATTGGGCTTTTGATGGATGGAGCGGAAAATTTATACGATGGTGGATTTTTGGCATCTGTGATTGACAGATTTTCGAGACTAAAGGTTGGTTTTTTTTATTGCTTGATCATCTGAATTCTCGCGCTAAACGGAAATACAAGCAGAGCCCATCAGGAGATGAATTGGAAAATTTGATGCAACGCTTCTCTGTGTGTGAACGAGCAAATGAATTTGTTAGCTATGTGATGTGTGTACCTAACCTAAAACTAACCTAAAAGTATGCTGTATACTATAAAGCATCTGTTTTCATACGATTTATGTCAAATAATGTAAATTATTACATATTAAGCATCGTTACCAATTACGCTAAAAATAGGTAATTAAAAAGTGTTTCCTTTTTTTTTTTAATGTCTCTCTACTTGTCATTTTTTAACTTTTCCACTTGACATTTCCAAAAATCTCACTCCTTGCCAATCATTTACCACAATTCGAGTAAATCAAGTCTAAAATGCAAACCCTCCAAACTCAAACACCACAGCTCGTCATACAAAGGAAAAAACGCAAACAACGCCGCGATAAAGAAAAAATGTACCACCAGTATCTCAAAGTTACTAAAAAACAAGACCCACTCGTCCATCAATTAAATCTCGCAAGCGCGTCACGCCCACTCTTCCATAAAAAAGGCATTCCGGTCCGACAACTTCAGCCACCCCTAACTAAAAAAAAAAAAAAAAAACACGCGCACGGGTAAAATCTTGCTCACAGCACCTCCGCGGCTAACGCTCACTCGTACGCGTACAACCCATTAACCGTGGGTGTAGCAGCGAGGCTCATACACGCACATCCACACGCAGGGGACGATATATTTCAGCCGCTACTCTTTTTCCTCCCCTACCGGGGGCGCATGCATGCGGTAGTGGCAGTGAGATTCGCCGCACTTGTATAAATGATGAGTTTATGGTAATGGGGCACACGAGAGGGAGAGAAAGAGAGCATTGCCGTGCCTATAGTTGTTGTTTCTGCTGCTCTGCAGGTGGTACAGTGGTGGTAGTGCAGTGGCAGCCCAGCAAATAATCCTCTTTTTCTCCGCGCGTCGCGTCTCGCGTATTTGTCATTTAATTCGCTCGCTACTGTGTTTTGACTACCGCTCGGGTACATGTGCAGGGTGCACAGTTCTTCCTTTCTCTCTTTTTTTTGTTTTGCGTGCCATTTTGCCAGGCAATCCGGATTTAGACTTTTTTAATTGTACTTTTTGAGGACATTGGTGTTCTCGGTTGTTAGTTGTTTTTTGTTGTTGTGTTTCAATTGAAGAATGTATTTTCCACGTTTAAACGTGATTTTTGATTTTAAAAAATTTCAATGATTTCACAGTGATTTCGTTTGGTACCTCACAAAAAGCATTCACTTTTTTTATTTCATAACAAATTGAGCTTGAATAACAGGCTTTTAACATTGATTTCCAAATAAATAAATAATCTAACCACATAAAAGTAAGGAATTTTGAAAAATTCATTCACGAGATTTCGAACGGAATTTCTTTCGATTTCAAATCACGTATACA
This sequence comes from Copidosoma floridanum, assembly GCF_000648655.2. The sequence continues at coordinate 44,770 of NW_019379752.1, read as the reverse complement.
TTCACAAACGATTTCAATTGATTTTGTTAACGGAGATCCCCTTGATTTCATAGAAAATGTAGCCCCTGGACTTTTAATGTGCACAATTGTTTCATGAAAGCTTTATTCTGTCAAAAGTCTCGTGTCAGCGAGAAATTGGATTGATCATTGAAACGAAATTCAAAGCTAGTTTGTTTTATTTTTGCAACGAAAGTACTAAATGTATACAAGAGATAAAAATTTCCAATCAATCCAATCAACATGAAATCTTTTACTCGTCACTCACACAAAAACGACGTGTTGGCGTGAAACATTTTTCCACACATTACAATGCAGCGCGTATCCGTAACAAGTCCGCAGAGGATAAATCTCTGTGAAACACGTTATGTGAACGCGTTCCATTTTCAAGTAACGATTCAACGCACACACAGCGGAGCAACAAGGGTAATACGTTGACGGGCGCGTCGCATTGTTGCCAGAGAGTTCAGAGACCAGCACGACGCGAAGTGCAGATGTACTCTCGAGTTTGCTCTATTTTTTTTTTTTTTTTTTTTTCTACGAATGACGCAACACTTCTGAAATATATATATTCCAACGTGGAGTATCGATGTTTCGAAACAATTGACTGCTTTAAGCACGCTGTTCCTTGCGTTGAGTTTTATACTCAATTACTCTAATGTGAGGGGCTATACAATCCGAAAAATCAATTGGACTCTCCTTGAAGAAATCAATATGAAATCGTTGAAATCAAGATCTAGTTAAATGACATTATAAGAAAATCTTATGTCATTAGTAACATCGTTCAGGAATTAAAATTTAAGTAATACAGTGAGTGAATAACTATAACGTAAAATAATATCAACATTCAAATAAGTCCCCCACATGTATATGACCTTCTAAAAAATGTGTTAGATGACTCGATTGCTCTTTATTTCAAATGATATTGAAATCAATATGAAAATCCATATGGAAATTAAGCTAAACGAGCTAAAAAAATATACTTACAAAGTGAATAATTTTCCACTGAGTGATGAAATCATCATGAAATCACTCTGAAATTATTTTTTAAATCTAAAGTCACTTGTCCCTTTGTGAATATTACTTAAAACTGGGTGCATCGACCTTCTACGAGTGATGAAAAATATTTTTTTGTATAGTACCAATTCATGTGCACTCTTGAAAAAAAAAAAAAAAAAATACGAGTAAATAATCAATAACAAAACTCTCACGCACAGTGACACGATCGGCAACGGATACGAAAAACGACAACAAAACGCATGGATGAAGAAAGCGAAGAAAAAAAAGGGTGGGGGTGGGGAAGCACAAGGTACAAAGGGAAAGTCAAAGCTCCACGGCACAATCAGGCTTGATGCCAAGCTGCTGCCACTGGTCTCTCGCGTCCTCCCCTAGGGATTGGTTGGCAATTACAAGATGCGCGATAATCCCACAGACTTGGCAGCACTGCTCTCCGATCCCCCTTCCCTCCTCACCCGCGGCAAGATTAACACTTGCCCCGGTGGCAACACCGTGTGTTCAGTCCCTCGATGTTTTATTCGACTTAGCGGTGCTGTGTGCTGGTGGACGATGATGAGCTGTGTGGCGACGATGGTTGCTTGGAAAAGAATTTCACATAATTAGGTATCGATTCGTTTGCTCATTCATTTTTTGCGTTTGCGAATTGAATTGGATCCTTTTGAAAACATAAGATGAAGGTGAGTGCTGCAGCCACTCAACGTGAAAAGATTCAACATTGAAAAGTTAATAATACTATCAAATTAATGGAAATAATAATATAAAGTAAATTACTTTTTACATACACGTATATGTTGGAGCAAACACTCGACTCGCATTATCAGGTTGAATCTTGGAATTAAAAATGTGCTCGAGATGCTCGCGATTTGCCAAAGCGTGCGTGATTGTGCAAAAAAAAGGATATAAAATACAATGCCATGACTGTGTAGCTCGAAAACGAGAGACACTTTTGAATGCAACTGTGTTTATATGTGTATATGTAGTGCGGATGCGCACTTAGAAGAAAAACAGAGCTATGCGATGGGTGTAGTACAAGACAGAGCGACGCAAGCGCGTTAGGATAAATGAGGTGAGAGAAATAAATAGTCCGAGGAAGGCACGAGATAAGCAAGAGGAGGTGGAGGACTGGAATGAAGCAAAAAGAAGGGAAAAGGACGAGAAAATTCGAGGGGGGGCCCGGTGGTGGTGGCGTCCAATTTTCCGCGACTGTCTCCTCTCTTGGCACACACATAATGTACAGCCTTTCTTTTCGCGTGAGCCAGGGGTGGACAGAATTTATTATTTTATGGGTTTTTAAGTACTTTGAAAGGACATTTTTTTCCAAATCCGAGTAACGCTTGGAGAAATGATTGTTTTGTCACGAATTACAATACAATAGCTTCCAACAATGGTTCAAATTTGAAATCTATACAACAAAATGTTTTATACAATAAAGATTAGGTTTTAGTATTTACAAAAATTTTTTTTTTTTTTCCAACATTGGCATTTTTAGCGCAAATATGATTATTTTTGTTGAAAGTAGTTTTGAGTGTTGTATTGTAAAAAAAAAAAGTGTTCCAGCACTATAAATAACAGTGTAGACATTTTTTGTAATATTGAAAAGATCTTTTTTTTTCTTTCTTTTGTAAAAACTGTAGTCTAAAAACACGGCTCAATAAAGCATTTCCTGAAAGTTTCGTTTGGACGTGGAAAAATTTTCTAATTAAATTTTCAAAACGTGCCAGCAATGAAAATTTTTCCGCCGAGCCCGGAATTTCTTGATAACTTTTTTCTTCCAACTTCAGCCGAAGAAGACTACAAAAAAATCTTCACACAGTATAATTTTGACAGCTAAAAAAAAAAAGGGGGGGGGGGGGAAATAAAAAATCCTCCGAGTAACAGTTCATAACAGTCAGCGCCGTTCAAGAAGTAACTCGCTCGCGGTTATCTTGAAATTCTGCCCCAAGAAATTCATGAAACTAGCAAGTCCTAGACTCGCGTTAAGATAAGAACTCAAAAACACTTAGTCACGAGTTACCGGGCGTGTACATATATATATATATGCATGGCGGGCACGTACGGGAGGATATAACCTCGGAGAAAATTCATTCCGTTTCCTTGGCAAGAGCGCAAAATCGCGGATAAGCAGCCTCAAAGAAGGACACATTATACATACGTACGAGCACGGCGGCCGGTTGGTGCGGCTAAAATTTAATAGGCGTCAGATTTTCCGGAGAACTCGGGGACAGTTTGATGAAAGTTTTGCCCGGTGATTAATTGTGTCTAATAACCCAGTTTTCCGGGGGTGGGGAGGAAACTGAATGCCGATGGGTGTGTACGGTGTACCTCAAATATGAATGTCGAGGCGGTCCGGGTTACACAAGTCAATTCACATCTTTCGGTGGACAAAGTTTAATAAGTCAAGTTTTGAGAAGAGTTTTGCGCTGGTGTGGGGTCCGGGAAAAGGTACTTCGATCGCGCCTGGGATTGATGTATTATGGAGCGATGTCTTTATGGTTTCTTCGATGAAAACTTGGCTCGAGAGACCGAAGTTTTCCTGCCTCAGTCTTGTCGGTGTGATTTATCGACGAGCTTGAGATATATGTATTTTTCCGCTTGATTAATGCAAACTTATTTTCTGGTCGAAATTTTTTCGATCAAAGTCACCCGTGCGGTGACTGGTTCGTTTATTGCGATCGGAAATGTAAATTTTTTTTTCTTTCTGTTTCAGGTGAGTCAGTTCGTTTTGGTCTGCAATTTACAGACATTCACAAGCCATGTAAGTTTTTTTTATCAATGTTTTATATAAATATGTGCACGATCAAGCCAACTTTTTTTTATGTAAAGTGTAAAAGAAAAAGTAATATACTTCAAAGGATAAGGAAAAAAATCTGTGGATTATACATAGCAAAAGAAGACTGGTGAAAAATAGCCGAAGGAATTTGCTCCAGTGTCAAGCACGTCGACTTATCCGCATTTTTTAATCGACACTTGGACAAATTTGCTTTTTCCTTGTAAAAAAATAAAATAAAAAAAATAAGACAGTGCAAACCTAATGTCGCCTAGAAAGAGAACTTGTTGCTGGAACGACGAGTGCGCCCGGCACTGCTAAGAGGAATTCGATGCTTTATTGGCTTGCCACGGACGTGTGTGGGCTTGGACGTAAAAATAAAGAAAAGGAAAAGGAGAAAGGAATAGAGAAAGAGAGCCGACGTGAGAAAAAGCAACGGTAAGGGAAGGTCTCGTGGAGAGGCCTGCGAATTCCAATTTCGTGGGTGACAATAATTCGAATATCTCGAATGTCTTCCATCTTATGAGTGTTGATTTATTCCTTTTTCATTGTTTGGGTTTAGGAATGGACAGAATTCAATACACTCATAGAAAAAAAGATTTGATCTTGGGGCATGATATTTAAAATCTAATAAAGAACTTTTGTCATTAATAGATATCCAAAAAAAATTGTAACTTAAACGCCGCAATGTTAAAAAATGAGGAATAAATAAAAAACTTAATTAAATAAAAAGTATGTTGTGTCCTGAATTAGGATCAAGATAAACGTACAAAATGTATCTATACACTAGGTATATTTTTTTTTTCCAAAATAATAAACAAGAATATTATGCCTCCACATCATCGTCATAGTGCAAACTTATGTAATTTGAAATACTATAAACATTCAGTACAAACGATTATTTAAGACTTTTTTTTAAAAACTCACATGATCTCTCTGAACCATTCACACAACGAACAAAGAAGGTTTAATCACGTGATAACTTTTTAAGATGAGATATACATCTGAATGATGCTTAAACAAATTTTAACACTGGAAAAACTAGGATGTAATAAATAAAGTGTAAACCCACAAATTCACTATACGAAACGTAATGAAACTTACCACAGAAATTTTGAGAAACTGTATTAATTGATATATTAAAACTCACTTCTCAAGCTAATTTATATTTATTTAATACTTCATCATTAAAAACTGTAATTAACAAATATTATGTCAAAGAAACTAACACCTGAAAAATAATTAATCAACAATCAAAAACTTGAAACTAAGATTTTCTTAAAATACTTGTTAAGTTGATAACTAATTTTATACTTGAAAAAAGTACACCAAACACATATGCTCCTCGTAACAATAATCGGACAATCGCTGCAACATTCAAACAAAGTTCTCGTTCAAACTTGCCCACGAAATCATAAGCCTTTCCACCCCTGGGGTGGGCAAAGAAACGACCCTCGATATAATACACTTCCCGAACAAAACGGCGCCTTCCCAGTCTTGTTTATGACCTCAGCTGTTTTGAGCCTCGCCCTTCCTACTCATTTTGCCCACCTGTCACGCGAATGAATGGAAAAAAAAAAAAAAAAAAAAAACGAACTGCACGAGTACATCGAGGCACGCGATGGGACCCTCCGTCTTTTCTGTTTCTAGCAAAGATCGCGTGCGATCGTTCAATACCCCAGACGAGGCGCGAAGTCCTTTTTTCGCTTGGCTGCGAGAAGCAGCTCGTAATTCTGGTTGTAGACTGCGTGGTGGAAGCTCGAAAGGCTACAAAGATCGCGGATAATTGAATATAAATTCTCACGCGGCAATCATGCGAACTTCAACTTAAAGTTTACAAAGTCCAAGTACTGATGTCACGTCACAAATTACTTGTTTTATCATGGTGATCTCAATATAATCGTCTGAACCAAACCAAATTATCGTATGACTTGACACGACTCTCTGGCGTTAAAATTTCTCATTCTTTTTTCTAATGGACATTTAATTTTTTTAAATGTGATTTCTAGCGAACTAGAAATCTTACTGCTATACAATTTTTCAATATATATCTAAAACAAGCTCAAGTTTAGTCAAGTTAAGTCAGATCAAGTCGATCAACCCTTATTTTCCATTTGACGATGATCGACATGACATAACAGCTGTCTATTGACAAGCTCAGATCACTGCATCATCTTATTATGAAGGAAACACTTAGGGTTCACGATCCACTCTTAATATGTCTGACGTAACATGGCAACTTCAGTCAAAAACTCTTTGCAACCTAAAACTGGTTCAAGCCACTTTGAACCTATCCTGTGCTGTAGTCCCATCAGAAATTCTTGCTACTCGAGCCACAAAGACACACTGCCTTCGGAAATTTGACTCTCTGTCAAGTGGGACCGAAACGAGGTCGTCGTAACATCCAAAGAGGTGTAAGGTATCCACGGATAGAACCTCGAGTCTGGTTAGACTCTGGAAAATGAGCGTCATCGTTCTAGCTCGCGACCTGTTTGTCAAAAGCCCGTTTGGTGAAAGTCGACACCTGTGGTTGTCGCACAACAAGAGCCACCAGCTCGAAAGGACGGAATTATCGCGAAAAGCGTCCTAGTACAGACTGACGCGACAATTTGCAAGCACCCCGTGACGCTAATTTATCGTGAAACGAAGACGCGTGTCGACAATCGCAGCTACTGTGCTTCTTCTTCTTCTTCTTCTTGAGCATATGTATCGATCCATGCGCCCTTCCTAACTCGGCTGTTATTAAATTTTCCACTTCACGTACGAGTGAGTGATCTTTTGTCTTCGTTCCCCAGTAAGAGGATTAAAACAATGATACTTGAAACGATACGTATTATATTCCATCCCACCCATACGGAACGAGGGAATTACGTGGGATCATTACATACATGGATATTAGGTATTTCAATAAATCATGATGATAAATAGAAGATAAGTTTCGCAATACAATAAAAACAACCAATAGTCCAATAGATGATGACGACACGGCAAAGGCGCGCCGATTATCAGTCCCTTGGCACTACGTACAGTCCCATCGCAGCCGTCTGGGCTGTAGACGCGATACATGTACACACACCCTCGGCGCGGCAAGGAGGAGAAACAAAGAAAGCGAAGAGGACTTCTCTCTTTACCCTACCTCCGTCCTATCCCTTGCACAATGGCACAGTTAGGGTTATAAGCTTCTTGACGAGTTGCCAAGTTTCGAGGCGGCGACGCGAGAATTCCCTTTGTGAGCACACGCCCAAGGTCTTGGGTGGTAGAGTAGATTGAGCCGGTGACGCTTTGAGCTGCTCTACTCTCCTCCTGCTTGTCTCTAGATAGGGAATTTGATGATGATAATGATGATGATCATAATGATGCTGCCAGGTAGTAGCGTTGGTTATTGATACTTTTTGTTAAATTTGTGGTAGGAGTTAATGGAGGATTCAATAGAATAGTCGGAGAATCAAGGTATTTATAACTTACTTAATGAGAACCACGAGGAACGAAATGATTTGCAATTGATGGGCACTGGCCTCCACGTTCACTCTTTACGTTGGGAATTTCAATTTCAGTCCGTGCAAAGACTCAAATACCATTCGTGATAAAGTGCCATCCTTCCGACTTTGGAAAATATACATATATTTCTCCCCCATGTGGAAGTTATACGTTGGTAATAACTGCGAGCGTTGGATCGCTAGTATTTCAGTCTAATGTCAGGGATTATGGGCCGGTAATTTATCGGGAACTTTAATTGCTGAGAATTAAAAATTTTTATTTTTTCACTACGGTCTTAATCTTCCGAGTGTGTTTAAGGGAGAGAGAGGGTAATTAAACGTTTCCGTTCTCTAATTGTAAGGCCTGGCTTGAATTTTACCGTGGAGTTGGTTCAGACGAACAATAGTAAAACATTGTTTCTGAGGAAAAACATCGTTTGACAAGATGCTTTTTTTGCGTAGAGATGGTATACACGTATAGCCGGTTCAGTGTCGCCGTCAGCGCTTCGAGGATTGTTTGATCCAGGCACTGGCGCTTGAAACGCTGCCAATAAGCCCGGACTTGGCATCGAGGGCGCGAGAATGGCTTTCCACCTGGAGTTGTTGCTGGTAGAATCGGTAGCGATATCAGATAACGCTCCTGGGAGTGGTGCTCGAAATAAATACAAGTGACGATGTTTTTGGCTCGGATTGAATGTTCGAGTGGTGTCGAGCAAGGAAAGGTGGCGGGAGGCAGCTTCTTTTGGCTCGTTCCAGATGCTTTTGGCTTTATGTTTGCTAAAGAGCCGTTTGATGCGCGATTGCCGGTTGATGGATGGAGTCCTCTTTTCAGATTGTTGGATGCTTTAAATTTTTTTTTTTGATAGATGTATTATTGCAATTATGATTAGGTATTCAAGATTAGTATACCTCAGGTAATTTGTACTACGAATCCAAATGTGGTAGAGAATATATTTTTCTAAAAAACATAAGAATAGTGTGGATGAACGTTTTTCAAACAACGAATATAAATATTTAATTAGTTTTACGAAACGAATTAGCAATCTTTAACAAACCAAAAATTGTAGAATGCCAAATAATTATGTAACAGATTTGAGATACTTAGTGGCGTGAAAAGTCTATGACAGGATGTTTTATATACCATTTCCATCCTTGATGTATTTAATCTTCTGGTTCAATAAGTGTAGTTGAATAGTTCGTAATAGATCAACAACTTGTTTATCAAATGTTTACCATTATTACTGTTATGCACTTTGTAAACGTGTCCATCATCTAAACAACACATTTGGATTGACAGTACTTACAATCATAGACGTTTGCTCGGACAGTAAGATGATTATGGTACTGTTGAGGTTGGACAATTCCAATTAAATCGTTATTAGCTATTAAAGTCAAGATTGTTTAAGGATATGCATATGGAACCATACACATGGTTTATTTGTTAACTTACATCATCCAACATTTACCCAAAACCACAAGAGATCCAATATTGTCCTTCCAAATCAATCGGACACTCAAACAATCTGGCGTCTATAATACGGCAAAATTTCCCACCAAGCTATTAGATTGGCATGGAAAAGGAAGGTGGGATGGGGTACAGAACCCAAGCTATAATCGAAGAAGCTCATACCAGCCCTTAAAAGGCGGCCCGTGGGACAGATGCTCGGCATTTCCTGAGACTCCGTCGGTGTCTTCCGCAGGCAAGGCACGTAACCTTTCGAAGGGGGTGGGAGGTGGAGAAATAGAAGCAAGTGAGTTGCGGCCAAGAAGGAAGGCGGAAGAGACTCGGCCTGGCACCTTGCCCTTCCCTGGGAGCGGTGCAGGGGAGGAACTACTGATCGCCAGCCGGCGACGATTTCCGAAAAGGCCTCCCATTAACCACGACACGTGTCCCGGGCCATCCTCCTCGGCTCGGCAGCCAGGATTTACGAGGACAGAGTCGAGTTTTGTGCCAAATTTTAGAGGACACGCGCGCAAGGGCCGGTGAAGCGATTGGATTGCTTTTAATTAGGATAATCGAACTGAGACCTGGATTTTCGTTTCAATCTGGGACTGTTTGTTGCTGGTGGAACCAAGAGTTTTGTCAAGGACCAAGAAGTTTGTCTCTGTTTTGAGTCATTATTTCTATTTTACAGCGTTTGATACGGAGCAACGGAAAATGGTGGTACACTTGTATTATTTCGTTGGACGAGGAGGACCAAACGATCGATCCCATCAATTCCGTCAGATCCATGAAAAATCGAAAGAGAATACGAAAACAGATGGACCGTGCAGTAGTTGGGAAAAAATTCAAATAGCGAAAAAAGACCATCTGATGGTAAAAGTGAATCGTAGTTGGTCGCGAACCCACCGGCTGACTGCACTTTTTATTGTCATGCAAAAGAGCAAAGAGAGAGCTTATGTCGGCGGACGCGATCAGCGCCTATATGCAAATGGTGGTCCAGCGCGTGAACGCACCGACAAAAACAATAGATCGACTGCATGTGTTCACTACAGTCTCTTTCCCTCTTTCTGCTTCTGTTGTACGAGTCAAAAGAAAGAGGGGGAAAAAAGTGGTGTGGGATACTATTGCTCTACGCGATGGGTTTGTCCTGACGTTCGGTTGATGTAGTTCGGAAGCGAAAATGTACGTGGATTCGACTGTTTGAAAGGCCATATATGGCGGCCTGGAAAAAAATATCATGGAAGGACTAAAAGTTACACCCATCCACTCACAAATGTTGCTAAAGGACATTTTTGAAGAGTAAATATGGGTAAAAATGACCGCTCTGAGAATACGTCAATCAGTGAAAAGTTTCCATACGACATAATATATTGGAGTTATTACGTATGCACTCTCGATATTTTTTGTATGGTTTATTTCACTTATTCACACGAATTCGATAGATAATGTCAATTTTAAGGTTAGAAAAAATTTGTTCAAAGAGTAAAATTGAAAATCCACGTTGATGGCTTCTTCGTAAATAAGTAAGACTATGATTGGTCATAAACAAAAAAATTTTAATACATAACGTTTTGACCATTGAATGGGGTGAAAAAAGATAGTTTTGTCCCAAGGTACTGTATCCTAGACGTATACTAATACCACTCGATTCCATCAATTACTCCATCGACTCTCCGCCAAAACGCTACGAGACTCTGGCAATCCCCATTCCCAGAACGAAAAAGCCGACATTGCGAGAAAAATTAGTGAGTCAAGGGGGGATGTGTAAGATCCTATGAGACCCCCTAAAAAAGACGCTCCTCGAAGGAAATTTGCCACCAGTTCGTCGTCTGTGGGGACGAAGCGCCTGGTATACCCGGCCACAAGGTAAATACGCGCCATTTGTCACCGGCGGCACGGCAGAGGAGGGAAAAAGAGAGTACACCAGCAATCGGTGGCTATAACAACCTCCAGAGCTCTCCAGCGCTCCTGTATGTATATATATATATATATATATATATATATACCTACGAGGAAGCAAGAGTGTGTACATAGCTCTCCCGTGGGAGTAGTGGGACAACCTTTCCCGTGGCCTCTCGCTCGCTCTTATCTCTTCGCGAGGGTCTATACGGCGGAACTGGAAAAAAAGAGCTGGAGAGTCTTTTGCCTTATTTTTTTTTATTTTTTACTTTTTTTTTTGTTGCATTGAAGTCGTACTCTTCATTTGGGAGCGGGAAAGGAGTTATCGAGCGAAAATGTAGATCGGGAGTAGCGTACGGTTGAGGGGTTTTAAGAGGATTGGATCATTCGCGACTTTCCCGTTGCTGTATTTTTATTTTTTTGTTTTGTTTCGGGGTGGACAGATAAAAGATCAAGAGATTTTTTTTCGGCGAAAAGTTTAACGAGCACGACGAGCGTACTTTTTCGCTGATGCAGAGTTGGACGGCGAGGTATTTCGCGTCAAAGGCGCGGCTGGAATTTCCTGGTTTTTACTTTGTCTCATGGCTTGCAAATTTTTTTTTTTTTTTTTTTTTTGTAAGCTGGATTACATCCCTACAGCACTGACGGAAGTTTGATTTATTGAAGCAAAATTGGTCGGATGAATAATAAATTTTTTTTTTTAACCACTGTGTTTTACAAATATTGTCATCCCAGTGATGCGGGGATGATTGGTATTTTTTTTAGTTATAGCAGATTGCGGGAATTTTCTTTAATCTTTCATAGAATTTTTTAAAGCGAATATTTAACGAACCTACGTTTTTTTATGACTAAAGCTGAATGAAATTAAAATATTAATACGTCAAACATCATGGTGTGATTGATTAAAAATGGATATTTTTTATTATTTTGAGATACGAAATGAATTCCAATTTTCCTAGGAAATAAATCATACTTCTGAATCTTGAATCTACTTAGAATATTTATTTGCAACACTTAATCGAGCCATGGGACACTGTATTTTCATTGTAAACAATGTCATGTAAGGATAAGTAAGGATATACATGTGATAAATTCAGTTTCTCGTCGCTCGGTACATTTACCACATAGCTTTTGTTTAAGCATACAAGTTTCAAAATAACAATCGTTCATTTATTTCTCTGTCAATACATTATCGTGTTTGCCGTATCCTTGGCTTTGAGACAAACAGCATCTTTGAAGAATGTTGGCTGCTCATCAGCGTCTTTAGCAATATTTTTTTTCACTACTCTAGGACTTGTGTGCTATTTCATTGTTACATTTTTCATAAAAATCTGAATAATTTGTAATCTGATAACTTTAGTAAGCTTTTTAATTTAAAACATTGAGTTTGGATGGTTTTAGCATAGCAAGAATTTGGTTACCGTAACTAGAATTCTCATACCAGGGCGCACTTCGTTTTGGAGTATCTGCGAAGAAGCGCGAATCGCGAGTTGCATTGTACAGGGAAAAGCTCTTATAAAGGCCCAAATAAATCGTACTGTCTTTTTCTTTTTTTTTTCAATAAGCAGAAGTACAACTATTTTATAAATTGAGACACTAAGTGTGCAAAGATGAACTTCTCGTGCCTTCACTGAGTGTGTGACGTGCCCGATTATCGTACTTCGTGAAAAGTAAAAGCAGTACTGGAGTGTCGAAAAATGACTTACGCCTTACATTCATGAGCAAATTACTTGCTTCACGTAATGTATATTCTTATCACGGAATCGTACACGCTACAATAATAAATGGCATCCTCTGGATAGAGCTTTATGCTGTACATCCCTCGTTGGATAGTTTTAACAAAACATTACCAATCCATGAGAAAATATTATTTATCCATGGGATAGATGTATCGTAAAAATTGTAGTTTTATTCTGTGTATGATTCAAGGAGGGCGAGATTTAAGAGTATAAAGTATCAAGTTGGCCCCTGTGTGACTGCAATCCCACCAACGTTCGTGAATAAAAAGAAAAAGTTTAACAGCAAAAACATCGATCACTGCACTTTCTTCTCCAGCTCCGAGCAGCCGAGAAAAATCACTCGGAGGACGAAGGACTCGAAAAGCCCAGCCATCGATTCAGCCTACCGTCCGAGCCATCGATCCCCTTCGTGCCCCAATCGCGAGCAAATCAAACTTTCCGCATTAATCGCGCACCCAAAAGATCCCAACTCCCCCCCTACGGGCGACTCCCCTTTGCCCCCCACTACCACCACCACCGAAAACAATTTCCCATCCGTCCTATCGAGTTCCCGGATCGCCATTCATGACCTCCCAAAATAGCCCATCCGTCACTCTGCCAACCTCTCGGAAAAAAATTTCCTTTTTTTTTCTTCATCCTATTAACAAAAAGCCATTATCTCCTTAATTAAAACCGCGCGCCTGCGCCGCTTGGCTTCGCCCCCCCCTTCCCCTGGCATCTGGTTCCTTTTCTATTTTAATTTTCCATGCCGATGATGAAACGGGGATTTCGCCCGAAAATCGGGTTCTTCACTCCCCACCTTTGTGTATAACCACCTATACGTACAGAGGCGAAGGGGGGGGGGGGTCGAATTAATTCCGCGAGCAATTTCGAGCGAGTCTCGGAAATGGCATTTCTTCCCCCCCCCCCGCGCGTCTTGCACATCGACACGTGCAAAGTGCCACGAATGCCCCGTACGAAGGAGAAGGACGACTGATGGGGGAGGGGGAGCGTAATGAAGTCGTATCGTTGCCGAAAGAGCGACTTGGCGAGGAATGGAGGGGGGGGGGGGTAATTTCGTCCGCGCGCGCGCTAAGCGATCGTTTTGCATTTTAATTTGCATTAGAGAGGGCTCGTGCGATTGCGTGCACTCGGGGGTTTTTCTTGTTTCCGGTTGCCGGCTTGCTCGTTGCGGTTATTGAAATGAAAATCCGCAGACGACGCTCCCGTTGGCTATGGACGAGTCGAGATTGTTTTGGGCTCGGTTTGATGGACTTGGGGGGGCTTTTTCTGACCATTCGTATCAAGATGCGCTTGGCTAGCTTTTATTTTAAGGCTTTGTGCTCTCCCTCTGAACTGATAAATTTAAAACTTCAAAATTTTACTAGTAGTGCTAAAAATAGACAGAAACTTAAGATAATTAAGAAATATTAGATAATATCTTATTATTATTGAAAAAAAAATTAAGGAAATTGGTATGGTCTGTTTAAGAAAGTGTTGGAGGGTGTTTGAAGATCAAGACAAATATTCTTTGAGTGGGTAAATAATTTGGTGGTATCAAGTACATGATTATCAGAGGGCATCAAGAGTGAGATCAGCTTCCCTCAATGTTACTCTACGATTGAACACGTAACATGTAATATTTGAGTTTTCAATTTTCAATTTAGTTAAATTTTTTTTAATTCAATATATTATGCAGACACAGAGTTAAGTTTAGTAAAACGCTAAAAATATTTTCTTTGATGTTTCAACAATTTTATAATCCGCTTATTTATACTAGTAATATCTACACAACATTGAATGATTATAACCAATCAAGAGCTCTAGGAACGAGCTATCAACGTTTTACTGAAAAGTAAAAAAAAAAAAAAAAAACTTAGCTCAATGACACGGCTCAATTATTTATGAGTTACAACTACTTTAATCTCTAATAATAAAAAAATGATCTTTTGAAAAATCGTACAGAATTTTCTGGGATGCTGTTGCAAATTTCGTAAAAGATTATTCCAAGTGCAGCAGTCATCGGTAACAGTAACCAATAGTTCCACGGAAGTTGTGCTAATTCGTTGGTAACTATGTCTCTATTTAGCAGAGTAAAACCCAAAAAGCCAGTAGTACCATGCATCCGAAAAATAAAAAAAAATAAAAAATATCGCCAAGACTACGAATTTTCATCTGAAACACCGAGAAGTAAAAAACTGCTAGCCCAAAAACGAAAAATGGTAAAAAAAAAAAAAAGACGTAAGAAGGAGCATAAAAGCTCCAGCCTTAGCCACCTCGTTCTCTCGCCTCTTACTCGGCCCCTCGTCCCATCCCTCGGTCTTTGGGTACTAAAGTAAAGTGCCGGCATTGAGGGTGATTTTTATTCAAGAGACAGCTCCCAGCCCGCTCGGTCGGAAGAAGCTAGGAGAATGCACGCGATGCGGGCGCTGCAGCCACCTCTCGGGGCTTTAACTTGAATGTATGTCGAAAGTTTAGTCCCCGAGATTTTTAATGCCACCGCCGAGTAAGAGAAGGCGCGCGCGCGCACACACGCACGCCCGTTACAGAGAGAAAGCCCCGAGGAGAGAAATATAAAAATAAGTCTTGCCGCGCTGCGCGCCCTTGGAAGTTATTAAGACTGGCCGAAAAGTTTCTTAAACTGCTTGGGCCTCCCCCCCCCCCCGCTGGCAGGGGCTTTTTCCCTTTGCTGTACCCGGGGGTGACGTTGAATTTATCGGTGTTTGTATTGGTCTTTTATTTTGGAATTTTTTTGGCAGGGAATTTCGTGCGGTGTGTGTGTCTTTCTTTTGCTTGACTTTCGCGTGACGTTAGTTGACGCGAAAACTTACCCGCGCCCCTCTGAGGTATGCGTTACGCAGTTTTTATAAGAGTGAAAGGATTAACGAGAATCGTAAGATTTTTTTCTTTCAATATAAATTTTGAGGTATAATTAAATGCCCGCACAACTACCCACAACTTTTTTTTTAACATATACATTATGTTGTTGTGACTCTTTTGATCTCTCCAGTTTTCCAATAAAAAACAATTTGAAACATCGATAAATATATTTAAAAAATCAGTAGAAAAAACAAAAATTCTTATATTATTTGTGGTTTTAGACGTGCTCCTTACCTCGTCTCTTTCAACTTTCAAATCCATTAATTATAACTAGTCGTTGTAAATATTCTAGATTCACTTTGAATTATTAACAAAACTCTTAAGAATATTTAAAAAATTTTCTCATCACTAGCCTTAATTTCCTCTTGTGATTATTCATCAACAAAATAAGTCAAAATTCTGAGGGTATTTTCTCGACGACACAAATTAGTATCCTCATTCTTTAGAACTTGTAATTTAGTATTCACAAGCAACAGGCTATGCATAAAATATACCAACACAATTTTCTTCTTAACTTTCGAAAAAAAAAAAAATGAAATGATACAAAAAACCATCATCAAAGCGATCGTTCAGTTTCTCGCGTCGCACTAATTACCATTCACCTACACCCACGCACGCAAAGATCAAAGAATGCGTTGCACAAGAGCCACAAAGTACATACCAACCCCTCAAAAGCTTCACACACCTCAGCTTCAAGAGTCTCAAAAATCGCGGAGGGAAGCTGTCAAAACCATAAAAGCGGGGTCGCCTGGTAACCGAAAATCCAGCTCTCGTCAGCATTAGCTGGAGCTGCAGCCTTATTAAGGAAAAAAAAAAAAAAGATAAAGGAACCCCTCCAGTTTCTTAACCCTACCACTGCGAGGTGGGTGTCGCTTTGCATACATTTCAATTTCGAGTCGAGCGCACGCACATTTACACGTGGGCCCTCCCTGTCCCCTGTGGTTTCTCGTTTGTCCGTCTTTCTTGTTCTCGTCCCGCGATAATTGTCCATTTTTCGTCGTGCCGGTTTCTTTTCCTTGCATATGCATCGAGCCGCCTCGAGGCTGCACAAAAGGGCGAGCAGAAGGTCGTCGTTGTGGTAAACGACACGTGGCTAAGTGGTGTTGTGTCTCGGGGCTTGGGCTCATCTGAATAAGGGTTGGACACTTTGTGCGAGACTACGTTTTACCAACTCATTTTAACGAAAAGTAATAGTGTTTACGCGATCGTTTAAGATGTTAACTTTTTTAAAATTTTCTCTTTATTCTTACAACGTTTTTACAATGGTTTTTATCTATTTATTACTTTTACGATTGTTTGAACGAAAGCAAGTGTTGAATTTAATTGGAAAATTAATAAATTTGTTAATATTTTAATGTCATGATTCGCATGAAAAATGTTACACGGTTACCAAAAGGAAATAATTAAATAATATTATGTGCCTCGAGAAGTCTGGAGGTTTATGAAGTACGAAAAATTTCATATTCAAATTCTGAAGTTTTAATATACAGGGCGCGGAGGAAGGGAAAGAGGGATTTTAGAGACAGGGGAGAAAAATTTTTAATAAGCAAGAACTTGCCTCGTACTTTCATGTATTCTTTCCTTTTTTTTTTTTCTTCACCCTCTACATACCCATGCTTTGCATTCATACATTTTCATGCTTCGATATTTTTTATAATTTAAACTTGAGAAGCTAATAAGATTTTATTTTGGACCAACAGGATTTTTGATTCAGCCCTTAAGAAAAAACCACTCTATAATTATATGGACAAATACATAGCCAAGATTTATATTCAAACTAAGTTAAAAATATGATAACGTGTTAAATTCAATCATTTTTTCGAGTACTTTTGCATAGAAGAAGGGGAAGATGAAGCTGTCAATCATCGATACTTCAAACATTGTTTTGTGAAGGAAAATTTCTTTTTATTCTTTGTATTTCAAACTATTTTTTTTTAAAATAACACGTAGATATGCATAGTGAGTTATTCGAAAAAAATTACTCGCCAGTTATACGAGTGTGCGTTCAGGAGGAAATTCCCCGGATTTTTTCTCGACGTGAACTGAGAAAAAAAACTCTCACCTTGTTTTCTCTTTTTTTCCAACTCTTCGTTGCTTACATTTTTACGTTGACGTGATGCAAAAACACGGAAAATATTATCTTTTTATGAGCTTTTTTTTTACCTTGGCCCATGTGTTTTTGTTCAGTTTTCGTTTTTAACATCTCAGTTATTAAAATCTTAGCTTACTTCAACGAAAAGGATCTTTTCAAATACAAAATTTCACAACTTCGAATAAATTTTCTAAAAATAATTATGATACTTTATTTGTCATTATTCAATAAACTAGTTCATGGACCTTATAACTAATTCAGGAAGTATTTTGTTTAAAACTAAAAAGTGAGTATAATTTAAAGGTAGCTTTTATGGTCTGCAATAAGCGTTTTATCAATAATTATATCCCCAAGTGAAATTGAGGTTGATTGTTGATTTTATCTAATGTAATAAAAAAAACAACACAGAATATACATTACGAAGCATACTCGTCGATAAAAAACACGTCAACTTCCCATTAAACATAGACTGATGGATCATCTAATCAGAGTTGTTGGAAAATAATGAGCTTCGTAATGTATTTTCAATCCTTTTTACAACAATGCATTTAATGTACAGTTAAAAGTAGATAAATTTATAGTGTGGACGATAAATTTTATTTTTATTTTTATCTTCCTCAGTGGTTTGTCCAAGTATTATATCATTTCAACTGTTCATTGCGAGATTATTGATTGAATTTGTTTAAATTCATTATTGATTACTGTCAAATGTTTTGACTTTCGTGATTGCACAGTTTTTAGGGAAACATTTGTCAGAGTCAGAAAACTAGGAAAATTATTCAAAGAAAATTGACAAAAATACAATTTATTAGTCCTACAAAATTGAGAATAAATAATTTTTTTTTGAGGCAAAGTCAAAAGTGTCATATTTTTAGACATTTAAGGGTTTTTATCCACTACAGTGTTCATCTTACCAAAACATTTTTTAAGTTTAGTGGAACTCCATGGTTAGAAAATTTCATCAGCTTATTTTTGTTTCTTGTACTACTGTCGTAAGGCTCGCAGTTCTTGAGTGCAAAATTTCACAGGAACGAAATTATTAAAATTTCCAAATAAATACTCCTAACCAGAGTTAACACACATGTACAATCAATCACGTGAAAATGTACGAAAAACAAAAAAACAAACCGTACCAAAAAAAAAAAAAAAAAAAAAGTACGACAGTGGCGCAAACACAAAACCAAACATCACCCCAAGTCAACACGTGGACCAACAAAACCCCTATGTGTACAATTCGCAACAAGCAAAGCGAGCACGTACTCACGCTCGTTCTTACCCTCCTCCAACAACGCACCTTCTTTTTCCTAGTTATACCCCAAGCCCGTATTAACTTTTCCCTCGTTCCCTGGACCCCTCGAACCCAAGCAACTTCCTATTATAAAAGTCATTTCGCAGTGCGGCTTTCGCCCATCGGAGCAAGGATGAAGAGAAGAGCAAAGCAGCTCCCGTTGGTACGGGGCATTTCAATTTTCGCCCCAGAGATGCAAATTTCGTCCGCCGAACGAACGTCTGCTCGTTTCGTGCCGGCCGATTCATTATATAGAACCGAGAGTTTCCTCCCTCGCTTTTCTCACCCCCACTGGTGTCGGCTGTATACGTGCTCATAGGCTCTGCGTACATAAGTATTGGTACTAGGGCTTTTTTTGCCTTTTGTATATAATATATATATATTTTTTTGTGGTGCAGGTACATATCCGAGGTGACTTATTTTTTCCTCGTAAAGGTGACAAATGGAAATCATGGTTTACTACATCACGTGGTGCAATTAAACGAGTGTTCTCTGCGAACTGAGATTCGAGAATTGTTTTAGATAGGATTTGCATTGGTGCAAGTAAAAGTGCCGCAGTAATAATTATTCAAATAACAAAACTTGCCATTGTTATGTTTTAAACTACGTAGTATTCAAATGTTTTAAAAATTTTCTTGATGCGCATATTGTAAAACATTTCAGGTTGCCTAAAGAGGTCAAAGAGCCGCATTCATATGTACCCCACACATACATATAGTTCAAGGGTTCATGGTAAACAAAAAACCAGAGTAGTGGTACACATAAAAGACCACATCCATCATACGTCATAAAATCCGGCTTACATCTTGGACGTGGTCCAGTCGAGGGAGTACATTATTAGCCTTGCGAATAAAGCTTTGCTCTGACCTGTTCTCTCGAGAAGCGAAAGCTTTGGCTCGACGAGGATGACAAGGAAGAAGCTAGTGACTCTTTAGACGTTTCAGCTTGTTTGAAAAAGAAAAAAAAGATCGCTTCGTCGCATTTGGAATTTTATCTCTTTTTTTTTGTCTTTTAAATGAATACACATCTTACATTTCTCGTATTATAGAGGAAATTTATGTACTTTGTAGGACAACGCATATGAGAGGGTATCAAAGTCTAAGCTACGCAGCTCTTCATTACCAAAAATGATGTATGTTCATTGTCGAATAAAGTTTATATATTTCGACCTCGTATAGCTTATCAAAGATATAGGGAAACCTTATGGGCACACTGATCAGTAATGGAAACGATTACTAGTACGAGTACAGAAGTGATTGCTCGTATTATCAAAAAATTCATTAAAAACTTCACAGAGACGAGTTAGTGCTGTGACTAATAAGGATGTTCGTTGAATGAGACGGTAAAGTTTTTGTCGTGTTGTTTTGAATGATAAAAAAATGAGCTAGAAATCATCACGTTTATAATGAACTGTAACGTAAATGGAAAAATTGCACGAACATTTTCTCTCGACTGATGAAAAGCTTTATCGAACTTTCCCATCCTACCTTGAGAAAACTCGATTTTCTCGAAACTACGGAGGAAAAAAAATCCCCGTCCTATAACACAGCCCTCGACCTAACGATTTCTCGCTCCTCACGTACAGCCCATTAGAGAGCAAGATCGGATTTTATCTCTCGAGCCTATATCGCACGGGTCACGCACGCGCGCGATTTGCACACGAAGGACGAAAGGTAGGAAGGAAGCGTCTTTAAATCCACTCTCGATTGCAAGCTTTTTCTTAAGATAGCTACGTGTTTTTGTAATGATTATAAAATTCATCGCTGCATTAAGATGACGAGAGAAAGATAGGCGCATGGCGAGCAGAGATTTTTTTTTTTTTTCTCGTAAGAGTACGTGCAGCGTTGGGTGAGCCAAGTTGTTACGGGTAAGTTGAGAGCAACAAGGTTGCGATGAATGATGGGTTTGTTGGTAAGTACTTATTTATACTCAGCAAATCTTAGTACCACAAAATAATCATTATCTCTTTAAAGTGAAGGAGATAAGTGGAGTTTATAAGAAATCCTTATGTGCATTGAGAGCAGAAAAACAAAAAAGCTCTTGTTTATTGATTAAAACGTTTACTACGAATATGAGGAGGGCCGTAGGGAATTAGATAATCCACTATTTTTGTTAGTCACCAAGTTGGACTTAGAATCATGTGGGCAGCGTACTTTACTTTACTATAAGGTAAAATCCTCTTTTTTGATACTTTGACCCAGATGAGCAAACAGAAAACAATAGTAAAAACCTTATAATAACCCTGAAATTTTATTAGATCAATTCACTTACACGTTCGTGCAAAGACAAAGCTTTTATTTTTATTGTACTACCACAATAGTAAAGGTACAACAATAACCCAAAATTACCTGCACCGGATATAGGCAATTGTATATTTGTATTTGTATACATAAAAACTCGTACAATAACGTAATTTAATTTTTGTA
Organism: Copidosoma floridanum; assembly: GCF_000648655.2. Next base: position 23,766 of record NW_019379752.1, on the reverse strand, counting down.
CGCGATCACTTTACACACGAAAAAATTAACGAGATGGTGAATACTCGATCGCATGCAACTCCTCAGTGGGCCATAAATCACATTTATTCAAACAGAAAACGATGAACAGAGACGTATCTACTGATTATAAGCTAAGCTTGAACGTGGTAGATATTTTATTTTCTGCCGTACAATAATCGTTTTTGAACTTATTTATCTGAAAATTTTACAAGAACAACTCATTTTCAGCCTCTTTCAACGTCGCAGTAGAACTTTGATGTATTTTAATAGCAAAGATAGTTGCAAACTGTAAACTCTAAAGTTTTTCTACTGATTACATGTTAGACCTTTTCAATTACCAAAGTGTGATGTAATGATACAATTAGCGCGTTATGTCGACCAAATAAACAACAATCACATTTCCCCAACAATCACAGCAATTTGAGGTTGTTTTTGTTCAACGACGCATGAAGGTAGACTGTGAAAAACCGTTGCAATTAAAAAGTGAAAAAAAAAGATAATCCGGCGAAAACGGTGGGTGCGCCTCTGGGTACGTGTAAATTAGGATTTAACGAGGGAAATTTTCCTGAAAATGGTGTTTGAAACATATGGTCGGCAGCTGGCTAGCACGGCAAAAAAAGGGGGGGAAGCTTCGCTTTGGGAAAAAGAGGGCTTTTTTGAAACTACGAAAGCTGCCTCTAATCGTGCTCCGCAACCCATCGTTACAGACAAATTAGGGAAAAAATTCAAACCTCAACCTGTGATATATTTTTTTTTTTTATATGTTATTATAAAGTTGTTTCTCACACAACAGTCTGAAGCAGTGTATAATTAATGGAAAAATTTTGAGGTTAGAAAATTATCTGCTACTTTTGTAAATCAAACATTCTATTCTCAACATTGTTTGATGCAGATCACAGTGTGATAAAGAAAGGTAACACCAACACAGAAAAAAAATCAGGTTATTCCAACGAAAATTGGATTGTGCCATGCATCGCCAACTTATTGGTTAACATAACCAAAAAAAGGTTGCTTTAACCTTTACATTAACCAACTTACATTGGCTGAAATAATTATTTATTCCTTGATAATAATAAAAAAATAAAGGATCTATTGTATTCTGACATAAGTACATTCACTGTAGATTAATTATGATAGTTTATTACCGCAAAATTCATTTTATGAATAAAAACTTTTGAATGGCTTTTTTGTTCAGTGTAACTTAATAAATAGTTAATGTTGCTACCTACTATTTTAAGCTATTACAATAGTTAGAATAATATTTCTATTTGGACTTCACATCGTAACGTTTTGTACAACATACATACAAGATTTTTTTTTAGACTTTCTACAGATGCCAATTACTATTTTTCCCTAAGGCAGTCAAAAGGTAGTAAAGATAGTATTTCAACAGTAACAACAACAAAAACAAATGTCCGTACATAGATTTTTTCTGAGCCATCAGCATTCGCCGGGGAACTTCCTTCTTCCAGTTCGTGATACATCCGTATTATTCGCTGTATAGAATATAGCATTGAACGAGAAAGATAAAAAAAAAAAAAAAAAAAACTGCCGATCGAGGTGGTACCCGCCCACACGTAGTGTGTGGAAAAAATCGTTGGCTCGCTTGCTAGCAATTTAACCCTCCCTCTTGAAGATTATGATTTAGCTGTCGCTTATATGCGACATGGCTCATTTAACTCGTTCGCGCGTGCCGGAAGGATGAGTGAAAAACGAGGGGATTTTTTTTCTAGCGAGCTGGTGTGCGTGTCTGGGAGGAAAATATATATTAAGGTAAATTATCGGAGGTTTCCACTTGGTGGAGGATTTTTGGAAACTATGATGTTCTTATGTACGTAGTAATTATTGGGGTATTCATGTCTCTTGATGGAAATATCGTAACAGTGATTTTCGTTAGAAAGATAATTTAACAATTTAAAAAATTGTTTACTTCAGAACGTATTTTTTTTTTTTTTTTNAAGGTCTGTTTTTCTCATATGAAGTTTATCTAGTCAACATCTCCAACGCGACTTTTACAATCCAATCGAACGTTCGACCATTGTTCTGGCTCTAGAAAGAGTTTTATTAAAAAAAATTTGTTTAACTGTCAAGTGTCCATCATCCTTATAAGAAACCATGACATGTTTTTGGATAGTGTACGCAGAGTCTCCTAAAATATGCTCATTATCCCGAAAGAACGTCTCATTGCACATCTGCTGTACACCAGAAAACTTAAAAATCCTCATGTCATGTACCGAACCAGGCATCCTGCAAAAGCAATGAATAAACTCCCGTTTATCGTTACAAATAACCTACATAATATTCAATACATTTTACTACAACTGGTAAATTTCATTGACAATGAATATTACACAATTTTATAAACCTGCAGTTGTATTGTATGTACATTTTTACGGTTGACATAGCTTTAACCATCTCTTTTAGGAGCTAAGATTTTGATGTGGGTACCATCCACTGCTCCAACAACTCCTGGAAATTTACATTTTTCCTCGATAACCTGTGTAATTCTGTCAGCCTCTTCGATGGAAGGCCATTTGATAAAAACACTGCTAAGCTTGCAGATTGCTTTCACAACTCTTTTCACAGATCTCCATGCAGTTGCATGTCCCACTCCGAATTTTGAAATAACTGATCTAGTTGTCAAATTAAAAATTTTGATTATTTACATCATTTAAAGAAATGCGTACTTACATGTAAAAAAAATTAATTGTGAATCCATAACAGTCTGAAGTTCCTAAGAACCATAACGTTATTAGCAACTCTTTTTCAGGTTTAATAGGCATGTTGCCTGCAACTCCTGCAGTCCCCTCCAAGTGTGATCTTATCAAAGCAAGTAAGTATTGAAATATACTTCTTTTTAATCTATAAATTAATAGAATCATTGTTATTATAACAATACTCATTATATACTTTTTATCAGTAGCGATACATAATTATGTATTAACCGAAAATTTTCTTGGAATTCCTTTGCATTAAAACTATAAACCACAGTTTCAATGAAATTCATCACTCTGGGCTTTACTCTTCTTTCATCATTTTCATCGTCACTGCTAAAAAACAATGAATTATCGTCTCAATCACTAGATCTGGAACTGCTGGAGTCAAACATAACAGCAAGTATCGGAGCAAGTTATTTCCATTTTTCTTTTTGGCACTTGAAACTATTTTTTTTGGTCTGCGTGTTTGTTCACGTCTAGCACAATATGCTTTGTTTACAATCAGAAAATGTCACGAAAAAGAGCAAGTAGACCGACGTCGTCTGCTTTACTGCTGGCGGGATTGCGGANATTTAAAAGTAAATTGTTTTTTTCTTTCTAAGTTTATTTTCGCAAAGTGTCCTTTTCAGTAAAAATTTTTAAAGATGATGACTAAGATTCTAAATAAATTACGGTACAGCTTTTTAAAGTGTAAAAATGAACTTTCCATGTACAGAAAAATGTTAAATTGAAACAAAAAAATTATATAGCTATTTATCGATCGTTTACTAACATGACGATTTTTACGTAAAAAGCAGGTTAGCCTCGTTAAATCGAATGTCCGGTACAGCTCGTCAAGTCCGAACAGTTTCCAATGTTCATTGACAGTTGGAATGGAAAGCACAAAGGATAAAAAATGATTTCTCTTCCACTCCATTTGCCGCGATGATCTGCTTTTGTCGGATATCTTTGAAATAAAAGAAAATTTGGTTCAACATCGTATGACCTGCTAGAAATGTTTGATTTTTATTGAACTATTGCACAGAATGAACTTAATTGCTTGTCGTGAATTGATGTGTTTAAATTAAAAAAAAAAAAAACACGTCTAATAATATAGTTTCAGTGACCAACCGTCCCATCGCTGGAAATTTCATGAATCTTCTCGAGCACCAATTTACAAAAGCTTCACTAATCACAAAAACGTAAAAGGGAACGAAACGTATTTTCTAATTAGCAATAGCGTAAGGTCGTTCAAGTATGTTTTTTTGGGCGAAACAACGAAATAAAACCCAGTTGGATCGTAAAATATTTTACGCATCTTCATCAATTCATTTAAAAAGCACGAAAGGGGAATTGAGGAGAAGAAAAAAAAAACAATTAGCCAAAGTCCCGATGACGCGATAGTAATAACAATAATAATAATGATCATCATAATTATAACGACTCACTTGTATCTCACGCATTTTTTTCTCATTGCAGGTTGCGCCTTTCTGACCTACTACAGTCGTGACAGTGCAATCAGCGCCCAGAACGCTCTGCATGAGAAGCGGACTTTGCCAGGGGTGAGTATTTTTATCCATCTCTCCTTTTTCCATCTCCGTTCTTTGTTACCATGGCCGGCAAGGGCAAGGGGAAAGAAACTTTCTCTTTTCCCACTACAACCACACCGCTGCGCCGTATTAAAGTTTTAGTTACGGCATATCATTACGGGAGGTGCAAGGGGAAGTGTTGAAAGGTCTCATGCATAAAATTTTCGCTTTTCGCCGGACCCTGCCCTTTACCCTTTGCTTCTTTTTTTTTTCATTTTTCCAACTGCTTGTCACGCTGAATCCCATAGTTATGGAATTTTTATGAATTAGACTTTGATTTAAAGTTGAAATGTCAATGAAGGCAGTACGTGCGCTGTTGTTGGATTTGTATCGCAGAAAAAGTTTTTAATGATCGCATGAGAGTGTGCTATTAATGAGATGCATGTGGACGCGAAAAAATTATTAGATAACGCGCGGAAAGGTATATAGGGACAAGGGTCGCTCTTGATTTAGTGCCGCGGAACAACACCAACAGCAATACAACGTGAATTATTAATTTTGTAATTGCTCGCGCTCACTTTCATAAACTCACCGTCACGTGAACCGGTAGTATTAATCAACGAGATATGGAATTTAGCAGGTACGTGTGATTATCGTATCGCGAGTACATCGAATTTTTCAAACACTGTTTTATTTTTTACACCACGAATTGTGTGGTCATTCATTCATTTGTTATTATTATTATTTTTTTTTTTAATGTTATTTCTCTGTCCGTAACAATATACAGTTTGACTTTGAGTTGTTAAAAAATTTTACCTACAGTAAGACTTATATTTTTCTACTTGCAATCAAATGAAATTCCCATATCTACCTCTTACTTTGGAAATAGTCTACGAACCCATTGCTTTTATAAATTGTAATTAATCCTTTTTAATAAGAAATTACAACTGTAATAATGATTAAATTGTTATAAATTAGAATCATTGTATTATTCTATTCTTATCTTGAATTCTATTATCATTTAAAAAAACTTTCGTAATTCAAATCAGTACATAAAATTATTCAAAATTATCATTTGGCAAATACTTTCTATGTTCAGTAACTGTTTCATGCAAGAAATAATTTTTCCTGACTCGAAAATCACGAATGTAAACTTGAAAAATCTTGAATAATTTTTTTCAATCTAGTTTAGTTTATAAAGTAACGTTCATCGTTGTTGTGACCAATAACAAGCTTAACTAATTTTAAAAGCGTGCAATCCTGTTATCTCGTTGTTACGAAACTTGTGTTGTTCATGTTGCGTCACAACCTTAAAGTCCTTTCAAACACGTATCTCTTGTGAGTATACACATAAATTTTTCGTACTTTTCAATCTACTAAATTGTTCTTGATAAACATTAGTCAGCAATAAACGTTGATCAATTCATCTTTTCACCTACCCACTGGAGACACATGTGTTTGTGCTTTCAAACTATTTGAAGTTCCCTCTCTTTTTCAACGACTCATGCAGCTGACGTAACCTACTACAACATTTCAACATCGATAATCTTTACAAAGTGCATAGCAACCTTTATTAATTTCAGTGCTGTATGAAGAATACATTGTCAATTACTATTAATTGGTTTTTTACTGGAAGAAGCACACTACTTTCGATAAAAAAAGTATGCCTCGCATAAGTAGCCATGTTAAATATTCAAACGTAAAAAGGTTTTTTTTTTTTCTTCAAAATTTTCAGTAGTAACCTACTATTAAACTATGTCATCGCTACTCTCAATTTCGAATCACTGGAAAGGTAGATTAAATGTCAGGTGCCATTATATTTATTAAAAATCTCATTCACATTTCTCAACAATTTCCATATTACCCGAAGAACATGTTCAAACTTCGTTGATACGTAACATGTAACGGTAACCAAAAGCCCATTCATTTTCCAAGGCTACTCTCGATTATCCCAACCCCTTTCATATCACCACATACGCACGGCGTAAAGAACCATCGCTCCGAATCGAGCTGCAGTTAGCCTACATTTCCGCCTTAGCTGATCCAACGCCTCGCGCATTATTGGCGCCTTCCTCCTCTTCGTACGTACATATAAAGCTTCGGGCTGATCTCTCCTCATGTTTCGTTAATCCGTCCGAGCGGCGTAACGGCCTCGTTCTCTTCTTGGCAGCACTCCCATCCGGTACGTGGGGGCGGAATCGTTTTTAAATGCCACGCAATCCTTGAGTTATGATCCTTAAATGCCAAACGGAGACCCGCAGGGAAGTTGACGAGGGAGGAGAGGCTAAAGGGAGCGCGGCAGATTTCATTAAAGTGAACGAACGAGCTTTAGTCATCCCGAGGCTGGTGGTGGACCGTGAAGGCTTTTTCTTCCCGAAAAGTGTTAGTATTGCTTTCGCATGGATAACATTATTTTCCAACGCTTTTTTATTTTCTTTTATTTGTCATTGAGTCTGGTTTATGCATCCATGACTGCAATATTAACGAGCAGTATTTTAAGGATTCCTTGTTGAACATTGGAGGATTGAACATTACTTATTACGAATTCATGAAAAAATAATAAAAAATACCCTATCTGTGGGAGTCACTAAACTGTTTGTGTATAACAATGTACAACATTTGAGACCCTTATTTTTAAATAAAAAGCATTTACTGTCCCTTCAAAAAAAAATTCGTCAATCCAAATGAACATTTATTTTAATATAAACATTGTGATCGTGGACTTCGGCGTCAGGGGTGTATCTATGTATATATGATTGAAATACAATTTTTTTGAGTTTAAAATTTTCGACCAGGATGTAACCCAAACATTCTGTGAGCCAAAGAGTACTCAAAAACTGCGGCTTTGCATACACTTAGCCGCTTGTTTATTTTATTTAAATTAATATTTGATTNTCGCCTCATGGGCGGTGTAAAAAAAATAATTTAAAATATACCAAATTAAATTATTATCACAAGGAACCATCGAATATAATTGTTTTAATAAATCTAACATTAAAATACAGAAAATTTTAAATCCTCATGAAAAGGGGTTAGGAGGAGGGGGTAAGAAAGCATGGAAAGACAATAAGGGTGAGGCAAGCAGATGTAAGAACAAATTGATGGTCGACAAGAGAGGCTGGGGGGGGGTGTTATCAAAAATTTTATTGTTTAAATTTCACATTGAAATTGAAAACAATTTTTCTTTGTTTTGAAGGGGGTGAAAAGGGCCGAGGGAAGCTAAGACAAACGTAAAAAAAGAATGAGAGGAATTGAGCAGGCGTAAGAACAAATTTATAGATCGTGAGGGGGGCTGCCGGGGGGATAGTCACAAATTCAAGTGGGTTAGTTTCGCATTGAAATACAAACAATTTTGGCTTTTTTTGAGGAGTGGCTGAGGGAGGGCTGAGGGGTGGCTGAGGGGCTGAAGAAAAAAGTGTTAGGGGGTCAAGAGATCATTAAACTATGACAACAAGAGTAGGGCTGAGGAAAGCGTGTGTGGACAGCCCTGCTGAAATCACTATATATATTAGTGAGTCTATGCATTCTTGTGCGTTTTGCGCACCAACTTTTCAATGATATAGTGATTATCATAACTATTTTCTTTTTAGTCTTGAATTCTGAATTACGAGATTCCATACTTAAAAAAGTAACTTATATTGCATAAAAATATTTTGTATTACAGCATTGTATATAAAGCGTTGTATGTATTCAAAAAAAATAAGGTGATTTGCTTAGATATCTATTTGTTAATCCGTAAACTTGATCCATGTTGGATCTGATACACCAAGAATGGATGCAGAAAAGATCCTATACTGATGATTCTTTTCATTTAGGATATTGTAAGAAATAAAAACAGATGCTTCATTTGAAGATTAAATCAAACTACTCCCAAATATATCAAACACAATGAAGATACCCGGTCGAAAATTTTACTGTTCAGTAATTGGGTAATTTATTTTCACTGTAATCGATTAAAACAATAAGTTTTGGCTCTTTGGCGATCCAACATACTTTTCTCTTGTGATTCATGAATTAATCCTTATTAATAATAAGGCATTCATTTAATGTTTATTTAGAGCTTTTATCTTATGAATAAAAAATTACACATCCACGAGATAACATAATCTCGCTACAGGTACTCCCGAATGTTTTGCACCAAAGATACTTTTACCCAATATATTCTGTCCATCATCATACGCAACTATCTGAATGGAAACAACTTTAGTCATTCTGCATTATTATAATACAGCTTGGATCCATGTTATTTTTAAAAATTAGGGTATGGTCACATGAAGCACACATTTCGCAATACTTAACCACTGAAGCTCCTGAAAGTGAAAGAGAGGCAAAGTAAAATAGCACGGAAGAGACCTCTCTCACTCTTCTGGGCTTGAGTTGCTCCGTACTATAGATTGCATGATCCATGTGATCGTGGCCTTAGTCTAATTGTTTGTAAAACTTTTTGATTTCCTCTTATTTTGTTTTCCTAAAAAAAATAATGGTTTATAAATTACATGTACCAAAAACATCGAAGCATTTAATCCAAAAAGTTACTTGGAAAATCATCACATACCTGATCTCAACTGAATTTATCCATCATGCTTAACATAGAGGTATTTACCCTCAGGTAAGGCTACCTATGCCAGAGCTCAGAATAAAATTTGCCAGTATGAAAGCAGCCCAACTAGAAATAAAAGTGGGCTGCCAATCTAAATTGCATAGGCCAATTTAAGCAACCAAACTTAGGCGCAGGTGGGTTTGTAATGCCAAGCAGACCAGGCTACGTCCAAGTCAGTGCCGTATAACAAGCTCACTGTGGGCCAGATTAGCTGATAAACTGTGGCCAAGGTAGGCAGCGTGAAAGCCAAACTTGGCCCCAGTCTTTGTACCAAAATATTTGTATTTCTTTTGATTATCATTTGTTCGTAAAAAGAAATGGATTTTTTGAAATAGACGTTGAATTTAAAAATTTTTTTGAAATCTATCATACCTCAGAACAATCAAATATGAAAATCTCAATTTTAATTATAGCATTGAAAATAAATTCATTTATTTAGAGACTGTTGTCTCGATACACGATTTTTTGAGCGATAATTCTTGTATTAAATCAATTATAAGCGTGTTATCGATTACTGGGTCATTTGCCTCGCACGAGTATCGAAAACAGCGTGGCAGCGTTAACATACTATTCGTTTCAATTAATCGATAATTAACCCCCCTTTATGAAATTTCTCGCTCAACGATTGTCCTGCAATTTTTACGCAAACGAAAATAAATAGCCAGTGGAGATCCACGCATACAAACACATCCACACAAAGTGACGTTTAAAGTTAAAACCGAGCTCCAATTGGTAATTTACTCTTCCATTCGTAGCTATACACCCGTTGTCTCTGGAAATTACAATAAATCAAAATGACGAATTAAACTCACAACCTTAGCTTCCTGAAACGTAATTTCTCAGTAGTTTTTTTTCTACCCGAAGCCTTACAAATAGTCCTACAAATTTATTCTGAGTATGTAAATTTAATTCCAAACTCGATGCCATAAAAGCTGTTCAACTAACTTTAACTATTTCCGCAGTTTTCCTTAGTTAAGTTTTATTAAAGAAGCATGAAACTATGTATAACATCTGACTGAAAAGAACGTATGAGAAAAATTGTTCTAAATTGTAAAATCGTAGGTACGAGCATTTTTTAATTAATAAAGTGATCCAAAGAGTTTTGATTAAAACGTTGCCACAGATATACTTGTAGCTAAATGTAAATGTTCAGCTAAAATTTATTTTTATCATATTTTTGTCATATCAGCTTGTCGCATAAAATGACCTAACGAAGCCAGTTGGGCTCATGATAACTACAGTATTTAATTTTTTCTCCTTTCCTTTTCTCAACATCATACGTGTGGTATACTAATGACTATTTATAACACATAATTATAAAACTCATATTGTTATAATCATCTTCGTAAAAAGAGAAAAAGCTCTTTTATTGCCGTTGTGTAAAGAGCTACGTATTCACTCCATGTATATAACTGCATCAAAAGTACATTTATCTCACAGCAAGGAAAGCGTCCATGTTATTAATCAGTTCGTACGTACATACAAGTTTGTTTGGACAATTATTTATTGTATTGTATTTTGTATTATCAAATGCAATAAAGAAGTTTTTATATTTATTACAATTATTCACAAACGGGGTATTAAAGTAAGAAAACTTTACCGAACGTTAATAAACAGACAGATTATCCCGCTTAAATATTGTCTCTCATGTTTTTAACGAACAGTTTGCTCTCCGTACGGTCAACATTGTAAAGAAATTAGTCCATGAATCACAGACGTTATTTTTCTGTAAATAAAATGACTTACTATAATATAGTCTTTGTGCTTATGAGTAAGATATTACTAAACACTTATCCTGCTTTTGTGCCACATTAAATCTAGTGCTTGTTCGAATCGTAAGATTCAGTTTTTCCTACACGTGTGTAGATCTGTAATCATAACGAGTAAGTTGGATTTAATTGAGTAAAAAATGACGTGGACACCGGCTAGTGTGACAGAAAATTGTATTCAAACTGCGTTTGTCTCAACCTGCCAGCCTTCCTTTTTGACTTTACTAACTTTTTTGACNAAAGTTGCAAGATAATACAAACATTACAATTTCTAATAAAAACAAAAATCTTGTAGTGTTACAAATAGTAGAATGAGATCTCAAAAAAAATGGTTTGGGAAAAAAATGTGTCAACTAATAAGAGAGATACAAATGTTGAATACAAATCTTGTTCTGCAAAACTTTGGCACAGTGAAAGATAAAAATTTAATTGTTGTAAACGTGGAACAATATTTTAACCTGCTTTAAGTCTGTATATAAATAAATTAAAACAAATATTACTAAACAATGAAAATTTTGAATATTTTTTTTGATATGACAATGATCTTTTCTCTTGTGCATCATTTAGTACTAATGTCATGAGTGCAAACAAAGCTATTTATAATTTTAAAATTAAAGGTTCATTCAACAACTCTTTCCGTAATAATCAAGAAATATTAAGGATTGCATGTTACCATGGTCTAATATTTTATATAATACGTAGTGCATCAAATCGTTCAAAAAATTTTGAACACAATTATGTGATTAACATTTTCATTCTACCTCTAACATACATTGGTCATACCCTATAGTAGAATTTCGTTATACGAATACAACTGTAATACCAATGTTGAATATTACGCATCCATTCAAAGTGTACAGTATATTTTCAACTATAATTATATAAAAGGAGATTAAACATTTTGTAAAATAACAAAAACAGATATGAACGCTAATGAAAATATTATAGAAGTATGTGATAAAATATCAGAGTATGTAGATGGTCATTATCTAAGCTCCATGGAAGCTTCATAGCGGTTGCAAGGATTTCCTCTTTGAGGACGAAATCATTTGCTATTTAACTTACGATAACATGTTGCAAATAAACAAAATATAGTGTTTGAACAAAAGAATAATTTCAATGCCATAGAAAACTCACAGACAGCTTTGACGACTTAATTCAATTTAAATAAAAAAGATAGTTCTGCAACAAAATTCGCTATAGTAGTACTGCAGATTTTTACTGGTTTAATTCAGTAATAAAAACTTATCTCAAATAAAAAAAAGTCCAAAATAATTTAACATTAGGTTGACTCAACAAAGCGTTCCCTAAAGACTCGGAGCGTTTTTTTTTCAAACTAGTTTTAAATCGCATTACCGGAGCAGAATTCTTTGAAATTTCAAATGCAGTTGATAGAATACTTTATAGTACATTTAAAAATACTACTAGTACTTTAGGTTTACTGAAACATGATTCCCAGATTTATAATATTATTGATGAAGCATGTAATGTTATGCTGCCATGCAAATTAAAAAAATTTTTGCGTGGTTTTTAATATCTGAAGATATTTGTGGCAAAAATTTATGGAAAAAATGTAAGCATTTTTTTATTGAAGATTTTGAAAAATATAAAAAAACAATGCTTTACTACAGCTAACTTGAGTTAAAAAACATTTTTTTTTTAATTCCGCAAAAACCTCACAAATAGTTGAGAGAACATTTCGTGATTTATGTAATACAAATATTGATTTTAGTAATAAATTACATGTTTTAGGAGAAGATTTAAGACGGATTCTAACAGTTAAAAAAAAAAGTAATAAAAACATGATTTTACAAGAAAGTATTAAATAAGTAATAAATCATCGTATCTTTGGCCATTGTATCATATTCTAAAACCTAATATCATTATTTTTTTTAATGATACAACATTTTGTTAGTTCTTGTAAGATATTAGAGAAAAAAAAATAGAACCATTGCAATTTCTAAGTAAATGAAAAATAATTAAAGTTTGTTCCGATGTTTTTAGTAAAGATATAAACTTATGAATTAGTAATGTCATACTTACTTCTTGAAACTAACGTACTTTTTTTAAAATAATTAAATTCTAAATTAT
>NW_019379751.1:323085-354418 GCF_000648655.2 Copidosoma floridanum | reverse complement strand
AATGTGTTGGGTTGTAGTTGACTATAATCAAACGTAACAAAACGTAACAAACTGTAACTGTGGTCCAAAATCCAACCAAACTGTACATTACATCACAGAAAGTTACGGTTTGCTACGTTTTTTCACACTAACTTTTTCCGTTGGGGTAGGTGGAATATTTTGCAGCAAGAAAACAGTAAACTTACAAGTTTATCCATTACTTGATGGTCAAAAAGAGCAGATGCCACAGGTGCTCTTGTAAATAATTTTACTGGTATTTTTAATACTCTGTGCCACTTAGCCAATGATCAAACTCAAAAAACAGATACTTGACAAGAAGCTTCGTCATTAATGAATAAAATTACTAAACTAGAAAATGCGTTTATGGCAGTACTTTGGCATGAAGTTTTGAGTAAATTTAATGCTACCACTGCAAATTTACAAAAAGTTGAGCTAGACTTAAATGTAGCCTAAACTATGATGTTATCTTTAGTAAAATTTTTTTTTAAATTAAGGGATGATTTTGTAAGAATAGAGGAAAAGTCTAAAGCTTTGAGTTTAGTAATCATCCAAAAACACTCTGACGCTAATAAAAGAAAAATCACAAAAAAATTAACGGACGGTGAAAACAAACGGAACCATTTTCAGGGGCTGACAAATTTAGAATCGAGACTTTTAGTGTTATAATGGATAAATTAATTAAAGAAATGCACAAAAGAATCGAGGCTTATGCCGATATTACTGAAAAATTTGGATTTCTATGTAATCTTTTGACTATGGACGGAGATGAAATTAGAATAAAATCTTAAAACTTAGTTAAACTTTATTATGAGGATTTACAAATCGATTTAGTCAATGAAATGGAACTATTTGTTTCAATGCTGAAAATGCAGCTGGAGGGATTTTTTTTCTAATTTAATAGTTCGAGAAGAAAAAAGTCAACTTATTTCTCCCTTCAAAGTCCTCAACTGGATAGTTAAAAAGCCAATGGTGGATGTTTTTTCAAACGTTTATATAGCACTTAGAACATTTGTGATCATACCTATAGCGCACTGTGAGGCAGAAAGATTGTTCTTGGTTTTAAAACGAATAAAAATTAAGTACCGAACAGTATAATATTAGATGAACGATTGACAGCATTAACTCGCTTAGCGATTGAATCTGAACTAATGAGATCAATTGACTTTAATGATATACAAGACTTTGTGAAATCGAAATTAAGGAAAAAAGCATTCTTGTAATAAAAATAAATTAATATATTAATTCGATTGTTTTTTTATTTATTTATATTGAGATATTTATTTATTTTTGGTAATATTTTAAACCGTATTTATAATATAAAATCCTTATAACTACACTAATTAAAATGTTATGTTTTAAATACCATAATTTTGATGAATTAAAAAAGGGCCCTGTAGTATAGGTAGCCCCGGGCACCTCAAAACCTTTATCCAGGCCTGACAGTGAGTATACCCATATAGTATAAGGATATCTCGGAGGCCTTCGAGCTTCGAGTGCTCTGACAAAGAAGTAAAGAACTTGTGTTCATTTACAGATCGCTTGGAGGCCTCACAGCGCTCGGAGCGGTATAAAGTGGATAAATGAACAAACCTAAGGTTAGCTGGATGTTGCATCTCTTTTTAACGTGTTAACGCTTCCACTTACAGGCTTGCCTACTCTATCTATAATATCTCTACGCCAGAACCTCGTTTGACCTTGCCCACGGTGTAAGATAAAAGATAAAACGAAGTACCACCTCCAATGGGTTGCAGTTTTGTAGCAGTACCGATCACACTCGTCAGATGGTGTATGAGTAAGAAAGGCACAATATATAGATATAACAACCAAATGATTTAACTGTAACTCTATTTATTTTCAAATTTTACAATCTACTACTAATACGTAGGATAAGATACAATAGACGCAATGAATAAATGAATTAATAATTAGGTTGAAATCAATTTCAATAATTTTTTTTTCTCCCTGCTTTCTTGTAAAACATCCTTATTTTGTATGTTAACGTGCTGTCTCATTCTCATGCTAGTGTAATAAGAGATAGATTTGGATATTGCATCCTCTTTATGTAGTCTATAGGGGAACTGAAATTTATTTTGCAAAAGATTTTCAACAACATATTCGTAAACATTGACAAGCTGATTATTTATGGCTTTTCTAAAATATTTTTCTATTTTATCAAAGAGTTTGTAAAAAAGAGTATTTGCATGGATAAGTCCTCCCCTATTTTTTAAGTTAATAATTAGTGCTTCTGATTTAACAGAGTTTCCGGGATTACTATTTAAAGTAATTTGACATGTGGTGCATTTTTCAAATTTTTTTCGTAGTTTTCGACAAATAAAGTCAGTGACGTAATAAGTGATACAACTTATCGTGAACAATATTGTGAGAAACGTTAGAGTTTACATTTACACTTTGATGCACCTTTTACGTTACAATTGTTTTCTCGTCTGCTACCGCCTTTTCGACACCAATCCTCCTAGTGGTTAATTTTGGTACTGCTAAAAAATTGCAACAGACGTCTGTTACAGACCGCACAAAGCACATTTCGTACCACCTGTCTTATCTTACACCGTGACCTTGCCATATTTTATTCATTATATTATAAGTATTATAAGGATGGATATGAAGACTTTGGTTGGGATTTTTTAATATCATCGTATTTGATCTTATTTGGTACTTTAGTAAGCAGCCAATACACAAGATTTTTAAATGGGTGGCAAATGGTCAAGTATGGATCCTTCTGAAATAAAAATTCCAGAATTAAATAATTTATTAGATAGGGATCCTATTTTAAAGCCGTACGAAAATGAAATTAAAAAAAGGTACAGTATTTTCGAAGATTTATAAACAACTTATATTCGTGTCTTGAAAGTTGGTGTCGAGTACGTACCCCTAAAAATGGTTATTTTTTATACATAATTTGTATATAAAAAATTAATTGTTATAAAAATCAGCTACTTATTTTCATAATTTCCTCCAAAATTTTTATATTTCCTCCANGGGGGGGGGGGGGGCGTCAGGTCGATTTGTAATCCGAAATAAAGCGGCGCGCCGGAGCTGTCAAAACACACGCGTGGCGGCGATCAGTTAAAAACGAAAAAAAAAAGAAAGCTAGAGGGCGGCTCTGGTAATTTGTTTACGCGGTGATTTACAGCGCGAACGGCGCCCCTCTTCTCCTTTTTTTTATTCTTCAACTACTGCAGCACCGCTCGCAGGATCATTCACGTGATTAATGAAGTAATTTTGTCGCTATTTTTTTCGTGGGGATTCTCGTTGTTGTTATTTTAATTTTTTTTTTAATATTGATTGAAAATCCTTGAATTCCTTAGTTTTCAAGTCATCATCTACATGATTACACTATTCACGGCTAATAACAACATTAAAAGTTATAACATTTAGAAACATTTTTTTTGAACATTCACGCAAAAGTTAAAGCTATTAACACATGTATTTTAAAGCTATTATTCACAATAATTAATCGTTACTTCCTAGTAGGTTATAGCTGTAAATGAAGGTCATTATAGATATGATCAGCTTTTACTTATAGGTGTCATTTTAGCTACAAAGTTTTGACTGAGTATTCCGTACTGCTCAAACAAACCACTATAAATATAACTTCAGTCTATTACCTCTAACAAAGGCTCATAACAATTGGGCCGTATATCAAGCAGATGCACTATGGAGTATTCCAATAAATTAAAGATTGGAATATAAACAAAAGTAAAAATACATTTAATGCTTAATATCATGTCTCGTCCAATATGCACAATGGATGGGTAGATAAAGCACATAATAAGAGATTTTCTGCAACTATGACAAAAATTTTTGGAATCACTTCGTATTACAATCGAAATATATGGAAAAATAGTTTTAGGACATGCTCGTCCCGATTTTTTTTTGTTAAACAAACAGCAAAAATCTACCAAATGTATTCTTCGAATTTCTTTGATAATTTTTTTTTTTCAGGTGTTGTATTGCAAAAATAGCAACGTATAATTTGTTCGCTATTTAATTGTCTACCGATCAATGCCAGTTAAATTATCTGAAATCGATTCTTTAGGAAGTTATGTAACATTAATGTGATCGCCATCCTTAATTCTAATTACTCACCTATTGATTTATTATTGTAGAATGAAAGTTCTTTAAAGTTTGAAACTCGATACCTCTAATAGTAAACTATAACCACTCTCAACGATTTTTGTTCAACATGAAAAATGACTGCCTTTTCATTCATTATAGGGTACCCTGAACCTTATGATACCTTATAAATCGTCTATTTTTAACAAATAAAAAAAATCATGTGCGGGTTTCGGGACACCCGACAGACGTGAAACATAAAAGAATACGTTATTGAACTGGGTGGTATTTAATTGTCTATGATAAAAAAGTATTATTTTTTCACCCTAAAAAATCTTCAATTCATATTTTTATATTACAACGACAGTTTATTGACGAGTATATATTTTTATCAGTCAATATTGTAGGTTAGAAAAAAGCAAATATCAAATTATGTTTATATTTTTTTTATTCATCAACATGTTAAAAATATGTCATAAATTGCCCGAGCTAAAATATATAGCTGTCAATATAGCTATTGAAAACAGCTGTTTTGACCAGTGTTTCCGATTGCAGTGAGTTATGAAGCACTAAAATTCAATAAAGTCAAAAGACCATTTTTGAAAAAATCAAAGAAAAATTGTTTTAACCTTTTTCTGATAGTAATAAGTTGATTAAAATAACATATTGATCCATATGAATTTGTTGTATTGGGACTTTAAAAATTTATAATTTTTTCACAATGTTCATTATTCTTAATGAACATATAAATTCAAGTTCACGTTATACATGTCAACATGTCTTGCACTTTTTTACTTTAGATACAATTATATTTTTTATGCACAATCTTTTACTTCTTATATCATCCAATATAAACCAACTTCATGAAAGGCCATTATTTGTATAGTCTTCTATTTGGTTCTGTAATATAAAATTATTTATTACTCGATATACTTTATTTTCTTATGACAATGTGCGCTTAAGATCTTACTAGAAAAAAACTTTCTGCGTATTGCAAAGTATAAATGCCACTACTTATCACTTGAATTTGACTGCTGAGGGAGATCCATGCAGATAACAGTTAGATCTTCATAAATATTAGTATATTTGTTTATTTCATTCCGATACTCTAAATTAAGATAATGCAACGTGTTGGCTTTTACACTGTTCAGATTACAATTATTAAGCGAGTCAAAAATCAGGAGGAAAGGTCTGTCATTCACTATGAACCAACCATTTATTAGCATTCTACAAATTAAGTGATGCAATTAAGTAGTAACTAATTTAGACGGGTATATGAAGCACCTAATAAAGAATTTTCTGCGACTACGACAGACGTTGATGGAATCGCTTCGTATAATAATCTGAATACATGGAAAAATAGTTTGAGAGCATAATCGTGCCAGCTTTTTTTGTTACTAAACGAATAGTGAGAATCAAACAAATTTTGTTGTAGTGCTAATGAAGGCGAGTAAAGGGCAAAAGTCGCCATTAAAAATTTCAATTTTGCAACATTATTAACTTTTACATTTTTTAATACAAATTCTTCAAAATTTGAAATTTGACATCTCTTATAAGGATTTTTAACCATGGACAACGATTATTGTATAACATTGAAAATGAAGTGACGAAACGTTTATTGATGTAAAAATTCATTTGACTGCCCTAATTCTTGCAGTATACCTAGATCACATTTTAAAAAGGGAGTTTATTAAGGATACAAAGATATAAGTAAAAAAAAATTGTTTTAATTTTAACCCCAAATTTTTATAAAACTCAATTTTGCAACATCAACAAGTTGTTATAACTCTGACATTTCAAATTATATTGTGTTGTAACCAATTTTGATTCATACGGTATATTTTTACACGAATTATAAAAAAAAATTAATTGCAATAACGTGTTTTTAACAAAAGTTATAAAAATTAAGTGTTCGTAATGATTGTATGAATTTTGATGGCTGTTTCGACTTGAAAAATTTTTTTTCTACTTGTATAGGATACTTTTTGTTCATTTATGTGAAGCATTTTAGACCTCGAAATTTTAGAAGAAATTTTAGACCTCGTCACCACCAAAATTGTTGAAAAAAAACTAACTGGAAAATAGACTTTGTAACATATCCTCTTATGGAGGGTCGTCAAATTGGTGGCGCAGGTTGTATGATATATCTCAGCAAAGATACTGTAGTTCTCAATAGAAAACTATGTAGCAGATAGAAGAAATCAGAATCTTTCCAACGACATTCAGGTTCTTATAACTAAGTTGTTATAACTCTGACATTTCAAATTATATTGTGTTGTAACCAATTTTGATTCATACGGTATATTTTTACACGAATTATAAAAAAAAATTAATTGCAATAACGTGTTTTTAACAAAAGTTATAAAAATTAAGTGTTCGTAATGATTGTATGAATTTTGATGGCTGTTTCGACTTGAAAAATTTTTTTTCTACTTGTATAGGATACTTTTTGTTCATTTATGTGAGTTAATGTTTTTTGCATTTATTACCCCTGATAAATCAGTTCGGTTGTCACTATATTCGTTTAGTAACAAAAAAAGCTTGCACGATTATGCTCCAAAACTATTTTTCTATGTATTTAGATCGTAATACGAAGCGATTCCATCAATTTCTGTCGCAGTCGCAGAAAATTCTTTATTAACCATTTTTTGAGGTTTCTTCTACTTGTATAATTTTTTATTTATATTTGTTTCAAATTTTTGTTTACATTTCAAAGGCTTTATACTGTAAAAGCGAATAGTGACAACAAATATATATTAGACACCAAAATTAAAGCATGAAATTTTTTGTAGTGCAATAATATTAGACAAGGTAACCAACAACATTACTTACGAAATACTTGCATCATAGCGAAAGTTGAATATTTAGTTTTATTGATAACGATGATTTTAAAGAATTTAAACTTATACGAATACGCTAAACTGTACTTTCACAGGATACATTAGTTTGATGCCACAGACGTAAAGTAGGTGTATTAAAAAAGTTTCGAGAAATTTAATTATAATGCAGGAATAATTTTTAGGAGAGTAAAGACATATTTTACTTCTACGACTTACTTTGGATATTGTTCATCAGCAACATATTTTTCATAAAATTTCGGTCTTTTACTAGTGAAAGGGTTTATTCTCTCGTGTGGTGAAACAAAGTATAACACCAGCAGGTACTAATGATTACTAAAAATTTTTTCATGTTTATTTAACATCCAACAATAACACCATTTTGCAATTGATTTTCAAAAGAAAAAAAAATTGTGAAACGGTCATAACAATAAAATCGATTATAATTTAATTTAATAATTTTCTTATTTCTGACTAACAGGAATGATAATGAATTCATAATTAAAAATATTTATGTTCCTGGTCCATTTTTTGATTCCTTCACAGCGCTGTTAGTAAGTTTTTTTATTTCCACTGATCCATTTCGTATAAAAAAAGGAATTAAAAATTATTGTTCTTTTTTAATAGTAATCACCTATTATTTCAAAGTATAAATAATTAAGATAAAATTTTTTATAATATCATTTAACCAATTTCTTTCATACAGACAAGATAAATGACTTTATCGAATGGATATTCTACCCACACCATGATTAACTAGATACGTTAAAAGGCTGTAATTTTTAGAATTTAAGGTGGCTCCAGCGCCTAGTGCCGTATCAAAATGGGAAGACTAAAAATTAATCATTATTTTCTTTAAAATATGGTAAAAAATTATTGTAGAGACTGTTGTAAGCCATATTCTACATTTTATCTGTAACTTTAGTGAGTTAATATAAAAAAACAAAAAAGTTTTATGGTGCCCTAATTGATGAACTGTTACGGTACGCTCCTAAGTTCAAGAGTAGTTATACCTATATATATGTACTCTGCAGAATGCAGACAGCTGAGAGCTGACTTGCACTCGCAACTGTATACTTAGTCTCCGATTATTTAAAGATTTTGTTCGATAACAAGACACTTTTCTCATGTCATCGAAAACTGCGTAATAATATATACAAGATAGTATGTNTTGAAATTATGAAAAATATATGTAGTGTATAAAATTAAATATTAATACTTCCCTATCATGTTAGTGTCTTACAATTAAAGTAATTTTTTTAATGATGTAATATTGTTGTATTAAAAAAAAATTCGTAGTTGTTTTTTGCTATTTAATTTATATTAATTACTATACCTTATATTTACTTTACTTAAAGGACTTTTAATGAAAAATACACACATTTAAAAAATACAGAAGCCTTATTACTTAGTAGTGCCACTAATTACATGCATTGTTTGGTGTTACCATGCATATAATGTGCATGCAGCTAAATAATTAAATGGTATTAAAAAAATAAATTGTTTCCATTATCATGCAACCATCAAAACGAAGGGCTCACGTAAACCTCCATGTACATAAAATTTGTGTCTTAGCCACTGTCGGTAAGACGGGTTACGTTTCGGTTATTTATTTTATTATTAGAAAAAATATTTGTTAATGAAAAGCTGTGTTGCAGTTTGCTTACTCTTCTTGTGGGATTTATAGTGAGGAGCCACCTTAATAGCATACGGAACTTGCATATTTCTTTCATCGATCGAGATGATAATTATTTCATATTACACTTTCTCTCCATCTTTACTGGAAATACACTGTACATTTTTGGCGCATGATATTTCACTGGATACTTGGACAGTGGTATTCTGAAATAATTAATTATAATGCAGTGAAAAAAAGTGCTGAATCGATGCAACTGTTGTATTTTCGTATCTGAATGATTTTTTTTCTTGCATATTGCTTACACAGGAAAATTAATTTTGAAAAAACTAATACTGTTGGTTTTGTAACACAAACCGGTGAAAATAAAATGAAGAACGTTGATTGAATTTTTAAAATAATACTGGCTTTTCATCTTGACAATATTATTTTTTGCTCACTTTTGATGAAATGTACTGATTGTTTGCTAAGAACTGACAAACTTGAAAAATCATTATATTTCGTAGGAGTTTTTTTTTCATTCATTTAATCTTCTAAAAAAAATGTAATAAAACTTTGCCACTATTTCATTGGTGACATGGACAGACGCATAATTATTATAAGTTGAAAAACTGTCTTGAATAAACGTATTTACGAAGATTCCGTCAAGAAATAAAAAAAATATTACGTAACGCTTAAAAACATTATGTTCTTTTTAATAACATTTTATGTGCGTACGAATTACGAATTATAAAAAAAAATTAATTGCAATAACGTGTTTTTAACAAAAGTTATAAAAATTAAGTGTTCGTAATGATTGTATGAATTTTGATGGCTGTTTCGACTTGAAAAATTTTTTTTCTACTTGTATAGGATACTTTTTGTTCATTTATGTGAAGCATTTTAGACCTCGAAATTTTAGAAGAAATTTTAGACCTCGTCACCACCAAAATTGTTGAAAAAAAACTAACTGGAAAATAGACTTTGTAACATATCCTCTTATGGAGGGTCGTCAAATTGGTGGCGCAGGTTGTATGATATATCTCAGCAANAAATTTTTTTTCCAGCATTATCTAATATTTATTTTTGTTGGAATATCTTAAAATACTTAATTTAGATATTGGTTGATCCACCAACTTTATAGTAAAATAATGATTGTAAAAACTAATTATTGAAAGAGTCACATCTTATCATTTTTAGTAAAATAACGTCGTATCTCTTACTTATATAACTTTTATGTACGACTTTGTTAGGAATCTCTTTTTTTTCTCTTTCGTATTTAATCTGGATTTAATCAGAGTTGTACTTACCAATACACGTTTTCCTCTCTGCCTCGGTATGACTATAATTGATAGTTGGAGACGTTTGGATACCGATGATCTCGCAGGTAATTGCGGTAGTGGTACTGTAATAATCTTTCAATATTTACAACATTTAAAAGTTTTGCTAAGAGCTACAATCTACGCGGTTAAACGGTTTACTTCATTCATAATTACTCAGAACAAGTAACGGAGAAACAAAAAAAAAATCGAACTCCTTTTAACTCGTCGATTTTTTGCGTTTTTCAGTTGCATCAAACGAAAAACGTTCCGACAATTACTTATGTATGTATGAAGAAATCGACAAAATATATTCCGCTTTTGTCCCCAATATGTAGTTCAAAATTTTTTTTGAGGCACACCTTTGGAACTGGGCTTATTTTATTCACAACCCTACAATCAGGTTTCAGTGGAGGTGAAACTTTTTTTTTTTTTTTTTTAATGTATCGATGAATTTTTAAGACAAAAATGATCGATACAAATATGTCTTTTTGTTTTGCTCATAACTTTGCTTCTAAATAATCTATTGACAATCTTCAAAGGCTAAATTAAAGGGTTTGAAATAAGTTTTAATTTAAGCTCCATTGGATTGGATTAAAATAAGTTACCTTCTACAATAGTTACTAGCAATTGAAGTGAGATCGTGATTTTGAGCTCAAAATGATATTTTATAGTTCTAGATTTTTC
The DNA here is from genome assembly GCF_000648655.2 of Copidosoma floridanum. The sequence continues at coordinate 343,886 of NW_019379751.1, read as the reverse complement.
CTGTATATCTTTCTTTTAAAAAACCGCCATAAACTTCTTCAGAGCTCAAATGAACAAGCTTAAAAAAATCTTGATATTAAGGAGGCTTGGGCGATTTTGAATTAAATGCTGGCTAGGTCTGAAATTCAGAAATTTTATAAATAAAGTTTGCTAGATTTTTTTAGGAAAACAAAATAGGTAGGTCAACACATTTATTTCGAGAAAATCACTTGTGAAAATTCGTCATTTTCACACGCAACCTTACGGAACCCGAAATTCAATAGACTACCGTACCGCAGTAAACAGCTGTGGGCCCACACATTAAATTGGTACATGTACTTGAAAGTATAAGGAATCTATTATTTAAAAAAAAGAAAAGGATCAACACGTTAAATTTTAAGAAAATAGCGAGGAAAACATCGAACATGAGAATTGTTTTGTTCAGGTACTGTAAGTGCGCATGCGCTGTACATTCATAAACATACAAGCATGAAAATTTAAGTCTAACACAAGTATAGGTATATAATAGCAGATAAGAGCAAGAGAGTACAGTGTTGTCAGCTTTATCGTGGCAGGGCCGTCACACAAGGTACCTCGGGAAAACTAATAAATTTTTTAATATCGATTTTTCCAATGACTTTTCCGCATATTATTGCTATTTTGTTCACACATGTGTAAAATCAAAATGATTATAAAAAAATATCACAAAGAATCATTTGTATGACAAGTACCCCACAGGGGCCCCTCAATAGATACGACACCAAACGTCCAAGCCTCCTTAAGCTTCATTGCATTTGATTTAATATACTCAAATAAAACTTACAAGGAATCGAAGAGAGGCATAGTTTATAGACATTTTTTTACTGCAAAACCTCATTTCACAAGTCATCGATTTTTCCTATACTTCTTAAAAAATTCTTATTTATGAATGGAGAACAAAAACGGGATATTTTTTGTGGATTTCCTTATATGCATACGATAAAGTTAATTTTCCTAATGTATGACGTATATATATAAAAGATATTTCAACTTAATCATACACACCCGGATTTATACTTCCTACACATGCGTTTGTTATCATATCATCGTTGTTTTCGAAAATTAAAAAATTACATCATAGCTTTAGTATCGTTTAGAGTTAGATTTTTAAAATATGTGTACGGAGCTTCCTTGGTGTAACTGTGTATGTGAGCTTATTTTTCCTCTATTAGTTCTTTAATTTTATACTTCGTCAGAAGAGAATAAAATAGATGGTCCAACGATGGTGGTTGATTAAGGTGGCTCCTCACTCAATCAAAACACTGGAGTATTAAATGATATTTTAAAGGATGATTCTTGAAGGTGCAAGGAGTCTTTTCCTAAAATTTTAGACCTCGTCACCACCAAAATTGTTGAAAAAAACTAACTGGAAAATAGCCTCTTATGGAGGGTCGTCAAATTGGTGGCGCAGGTTGTATGATATCTCAGCAAAGATACTGTAGTTCTTAATAGAAAACTATGTAGCAGATAGAAGAAATCAGAATCTTTTTAACGACATTCAGGTACTTGGACATTACCATGGGTTTTATAGGATATTTTGTGAAAATAGTAGATAACTGTGCAAGTCACGGAACAGATGAAAAGTGTGGGGCATCTGCTACACCTAAGAGCGGTAGCCCGCGTAGTTTGAATTGGTCAGAAAGTTGTACGTAAAATGAATAGGAGTTGTGGGGAATCGTAATTATAATAAAAATAAATGAGACGCTGAACAATGAAAATAATTTAATGCGGGGCTGACTTATGTACTTTTTTGACTAATAGATAAAGTTAATAGAATATATCACGATAAAGTTAGGACACGGTTGTATTTACTCGTCACTAATAAATAACTTGTAGATTTTTTCTAAAGTTTTTTTGTCTTTGGTCACCCGTGGCTTATTATTAACATTTTCAGAGAGTAAAATGTGAAGACTCTCTTTACCGTTTGTGCTGAATGCTTCTTGTAAAACTGTAGTAGTAATACCAGTTTCTGCCATTTTTTTTATTATTCTTGAAGACAAGTTGTCTTTCTACTGTAATAAAGTACCTTTATTCTGTACTTTAAGTACTTGTCTTTTTTGTTAGGTACTCATGGTCGGCTTATTATTATTTACATACAAGGGTTATGTTGTCAGATTTGTATACATACGTCTGCTTGGGTCACTGTATTGTACGATATAGGTCAACGGTGTAGATGTGACTAAACTTTTTTTGAAGGGACTATAGGTACCTATCCATTTTTAGTCAAGAACCTCCACAGCCAATGAAAAGCTGTGTTGCAGTTTGCTTACTCTTCTTGTGGGATTTATAGTGAGGAGCCACCTTAATATCTAATGATGTGCAGTTTGCATCCTCCAGTTTGTCAGTTTTACTCAAATAAACCCATTTGATACTATTTCTGGTAAGTTTTTCATTTCTTTTGAGCAAAAAGTCTGAAAAATTGAGATGTTAGCTATATTTAAAAGGTGAAATAAAAGTTTTGCATATTATTTACCAACAATTTTAGAAGTACTCCGATCAATTGTTATTTTCTTTCTAACTAAAAGATATTAGTGACAATATACTAAGATAATGGCTACTGAACTGCAATTTTAGAAAGGTATTAAAGTCTTTGGAAATCTTGAAATATCTTTTAATGTAAAATATGTACTCGATGGTATATTACGTCACTATAGAGCTCAAAGTATAAACATGAGAGCCCGAAGAGCACGATTATTGTACGTTTGTGCCTAAATCGCGTACCCGTGGGCACACTTTGCGCCCAGTAAATCAGTTTAGGCTCCAGTACTTTGGAATCAAGGGGCCTCAACGTATTTTTCCGACCTCGGGGGTTTCTGAGGGTCGGGTATACCCTCGGTAAGAAATGGTAGTTTTCGTACCTGATGGTGCATGTCGCCAGGGCAAGGTGCTTGCCCTGGTTGGATGCCTACCAGTAGAGAATCGTATTTTTCCTACCGAGGGCACACCCAACCCTCTAAAACGCTAGAGGTAGAAAAAATAGGATTCGCCACGTAAGCGCCTTCGCTCCGAGGCTACCTTGCGTCCTTCAGGCAGCAAAATAGCCCCGGAGACGATGGCACTTATCCGACGAAAACTACTATTTCTTCCTCAAGGCATTTTTTGTAACATTTAGACTGCGCCCTCGGTAATAAAAGATGTGGTTTGGTACATAAGCGCAATCATACTGAGGCTACACTGTGGTCGCAAAATCACCCTGGTGGCGATGGCTCTTATGTTATGAAAAGTACTATTTCTGCCCGTGGACGCAAAGTGCGGTCCGAAGGCGAAAAGTAGCAGTTGTACTTTGCGCCACGGAAAAAATAGTAATTTTCACAACATAAGCGCCATCGCCACGAAGTAAGGCCCGGTAGCATGGTACTTTTGTGGTGAGTGCTATTTTTTCTACCGTAGGCGCAGCAAATGTAACAATGTGACGAAAACGTCAATTGGTAGGAAAAACAAAATACCATTTTTTTAGCAGCAGTTTAGTAGTTTCTCTATGTGTATACTTTGAGAAATATTAGAGATATTATGCGAAAAATATTAGAGATATTATTTAAAACCTATCAATAAAGTGTATAGTTGAATCGAAAAGGTTTATTTTCTAGATGAGCCAAAAATTATTTAAAAAAATTCTTCTACATAATATGAGTGTATAGTTTTCACATTTCGAATCATATTCATAAAAATTTTATTTCTTTTCAGTTCTTTATCCGATTTCAAATTTTCAAAGTTAGTAATATTTATCAAACGATTTTCGACAGAGTTACCATAAAAAATTAAAAAAAAATTTTATTTACAAGAACTTTTATATAAAACGAAAGCTTTCACACGTTTTCGTATAAGTAATCACATCTAAATTATTTCATGATTAAACATTTTTGGAAATTGTCAGTGGAAACCCTATCAAAAATTGTTTTGATAATAATAGACATAGTGCTAAGAAGTGTAATAATAATTTTTTGTGTATATATTGTGCTGGTAAACATGACAGTATAACATGTCAAAATAAACAACAAAAGAGATGCTGTAACTGTCAAGCAGCTAATTGTAAATATAAACTTAAAAGAAATATAAATCATATAGCTAGTGATTCCACAATTTGTGAGACATACAAATTAAGATTTAAATATTTAAAATCAAAAATTGACTATCACTTTAAATAAGCTGCGAGAACAATACATTTGTATAGCAGGGGTCCCTAAAAAATATTTTTATTAATACAAGAGACTTAAGCAATATTTTAGATGAATGAATTTTCGATAAATACTCGAATTCTGTTGGCTTGAAGTGTTGAAATATCACACGTTTGTATCCATAAAAAAATTGCAATTAAAATATTTTGTATACTTTTTCAGCGCTTCGTTAAATTTTAACCATGGTAACAATATGAGCATATATGGCATTTTGTACTTTTTTTAAAAGCATAACCATCTATTTATAACGATTTTTAAAATTTGTTAAATTTTTACTTCTAATTGACGATCTGTGTACTCGTACATCATCAATATTGTGGATGAATAAACTTTTTTTTTCTCAGATTTTCAGAGTACAATGATCCACTGTATGAGGCCGCTTCTATCTTAGATACACGCAATGCTGTATCCCAAAATTTCCGAGAAACATTGTTTCGACACTTTTTTGGCCCTTTAAAAAAAATTAGTTTGCAATGTAACGTTGGAAAATATACTGTGGATACCGTGGAACCAAATACCAACATCGAAATACTTTACAAACATAAATATTGAAAAAAAAAAATGTTAAAGATTTTTGGTATTATATTAATACGATTCGGGAGGAGGATGGAGTTTGACCATTTGAAGAATTGGGATCAGTATGCTTGACAGCAATATCAATTCCTCACTCCAATGTACTAGCTGAAACTAAATTTAGTGAATATTTTAAAACAGACAGGCGCAGTCGTCTGAATGCTACAAGTGTTTACGGGTTAGCAAAGACGAAACCGTAAAAAAATTCGGAGGAGAAAGATTTGAACCACCAGAAGTTATGGTAGATCTATTATTAGAAGGTGATTATAATAAAAACTTTACAAAATGATATCCTAAAAAGTCAATAGTAGTAAGTAGTAGAGGATGTCTGACACCACAAAAATTATTTGGCATTATAACTATTTAGCATGGGTTGAAATTATGAAAAATATATGTAGTGTATAAAATTAAATATTAATACTTCCCTATCATGTTAGTGTCTTACAATTAAAGTAATTTTTTTAATGATGTAATATTGTTGTATTAAAAAAAAATTCGTAGTTGTTTTTTGCTATTTAATTTATATTAATTACTATACCTTATATTTACTTTACTTAAAGGACTTTTAATGAAAAATACACACATTTAAAAAATACAGAAGCCTTATTACTTAGTAGTGCCACTAATTACATGCATTGTTTGGTGTTACCATGCATATAATGTGCATGCAGCTAAATAATTAAATGGTATTAAAAAAATAAATTGTTTCCATTATCATGCAACCATCAAAACGAAGGGCTCACGTAAACCTCCATGTACATAAAATTTGTGTCTTAGCCACTGTCGGTAAGACGGGTTACGTTTCGGTTATTTATTTTATTATTAGAAAAAATATTTGTTATTTTCTTCCAAATTCATACTATTTCATTGTTTTGTAACTCAATGAAACTTTCTGAAGCTTGATTATTGATGATAATTTATTTAATAAAATTTGTTTGTTATACTGTAACACTAAATACTTTTAATAGATGCATTTTATGGTAAACCAATAAATAAAATTATTGTGGGCAGTATATTTCACATTCATAATTTATTATCAGAAAAAGGTTAAAACAATTTTTTTTTTTTTTTTGAAAATGGTCTCTTGATTTTTTGAATTTTGGCACATCATTGGCACAACACTGGTTTTGACAGCTTTACATACAGCTATAACTACCTATATTATAGCTATAATTAGGTTTATGAATAAGGTGTACCTAAACGTTTATTTATAAGTATAATTATAGGTATAAATTATAGCTATAAATTTTGTTTAGATTTTACATCCGATTGGTTTAAAATCGGATTTTTTGTAGGTTTATCGGACAATGCTAGTACTATCATGCATATGATAACATAAAAACTGGGGCCCGGAAGTATTTTTGAATCAATAGAAAAAAACAAAAATCTTCAACAATATTTGGAGTTTCTTGAAAACTGTTAAAAAATACTTCAGGCCCCCAGTTTTTCTGTTATCATACGGATGATAGCACTTGTGTAGTCTGACAAACCTTCCAAGAATTTGATTTTAAACCAACTTTTGTGTAAAATCTGAGCAAAATTTGTAGCTATAGTTTATACATATAATTATACCCGTAAATAAATGCTTACGTACCCCTTATCATACAACTGATTATAGCTATTATATAGGTAGTTACAGCTGTATGTACAGCTGTCAAAACAGCTGTTAGTAATAGCTATATTTACAGCTAAATGTTTTTGTCTGGGTGAAACTACACATAAAATTAAAATGCGATTTGCAATAAATCGGCCTGCCTTATGCACCAATACATTATAGGAGTAGAAAAAGAAAATTTTTTTTTTACTGATTATTATTGTAATATTTAACAAATGAAACTGCAGAATTTTTTGATGTTTTCTATCATATTAAAAATCGGCTGATAATAAGAAAAAAAAATGAAATAAATACAATTGATTAAGTATTACCTAACAATCTAGCAAATACTGCATCCATAGTAGTACCGTGTTTAGTGGTTAATTATTAGGGATCATTTATCATTGTTAAATGAAATGTATTTTCCAAAAACTTAAATATTTTTATATTTTGAAGTATCCTGTGCACAAATAAGAAAATTTTTTTTAATTGATAAAATAATCATAATTCTAATATCAATTCATCATTTTGTACAAGCTGAAGTAAAAAATTAAGAAAAGCAATGAAAAAGGTCTACCTGTAGAAGTACAATAGAGAGAGCGAGCGCGACAGCAGACGATCTATGGCTCTCTCTATCTCACTTAGTTTTACAGATACTTCCAAAGTTTCATTTTTATTTTTTTTCTTAACATTTTTTGCTTGTCTAAAAAAAATAAAATTGTTTATTGATGAAAAATTTTCTTTCCTGCACGCTGGAATTTTTATTTTTTCCGTACCTCAAATGATTATTAAGGTATTAGCGAACCGAACTTAAAAACACAGTTTTAATATTATTCCTCTACTTAAAAATAATTTTATCTATTTTATTTGCAATCAGCGGGCTAAATTAATTACATGTAATATAAAAAACGCCCAATTATAGATTAGTTTTCTAATTTAATAGTTTGTCGGTTGGTATCTATATAAATGATAAAAACACACACCAGATCGGCGTACTGCATAGCACAATCGGTAAGACCCCCGACTACCAATACGATTCTCGGAGCCTTTCTACCCACCTATGAGTGAAAAAAATTGTTGTAAATATTTGCTGCGTGCAAACCCTTGGGTAAAAAACCACAGCAGAGCCAACGGTAAGAGAAAATTGTAGACATGTCTGATTTTTAAAGACTTGATGCACTATGAATTACACATTATTAAGATATTTAACCACTTAAACTTGTCCGAAATAATAATAACGATCACTACCAAACGTGAGCCTTATAGTTTTTGTTATTGAAAACAAATTTAAGTCGATAGTCTAACATTACATGTTTAGTCATAATAAGTGAAACAAAGCCAGTAAAGACTATTTTAACGGTCACTTACGTCATACTCGCGTCACTTGACGTGCCAGCTCAGTTCGTTCTGTCTCGTTCTTCCATAATACTACAAAATAAAGGTTATGTTACTATATTAGTTATCGGCTTTACTTCGTTATGTTGTCGTTATTCTTTACTTCTGTACTTTACATTATGTATGCACAACTTGAATACTTTTATTTAAGGAAATTCTCATAACTCTTACGCCAATTATTGAATTAGACCTCAAATCGTCTGGCAAGTTCGCGTTGTTTGGGAATTAGACGACGCTTATACACTTGTACACTGCAAATAAGTTATTGAAAAATTTTCCTTTTACTAATGTAGTAGATATGCATACGTCTTTATCCAAGCAGGTAACGGAAGCGCCTATACACTATCACAAACGGTACTGGTGGTGAACAGTAGTAAACAAAAGCTTCCATTTTTTTCGTCTTAAAATAAGTAAGCAAAAACCCCAGCGCTTTCCTTACAATGTGTCTAGCTGCGATGATTATTCAAGTTTAAATGAAATTATTTTTCATAGTATACCCAAAAATAGTAGTATATTTAAAGATAATAGATCAAGCCATACAACATAACCAAAAAAGTCAGTACTTCAACATTTGTTTGCAGAGGAAATTTCAGGAAAGACAACCACTTTTGAAGTAATTTGATTATAATGTATGATATATCTTATGTAAAAATTAATGTCCTTCAGTGTCAGATATTGTTCCACATTTTATAACCTACCATGTATACCTTGAAAATGTACTAAGACACCTACAATATTCTTACAGCTTGCTTCAGAATCAGTTGGGCAAAAACAGCTACAGTAATATAATTGTTTTCTCTCAGAGCTCCTCTCTAGACTTGGAGGTCGTCACGCTGTTCATCCAACAGCGAGGGTGCAGCTAAACCTCATACCACGCAACAACACCACACGGGAAAAAATCCAAGCAATTATAGCATGAGCACTGTTTACACTGTTAAAGTATGAGAAACGTTATGCATAATACGCGTGAATGCATGCAACAACACTGTAGATTTCACAAGTATAATGCATCATTTGTGACTATACTAATGTATTATGGTCTGCGAGCTTTGACAACATGACATGCACAGGCGTAGCGCTTGGAGCCCACGTGCAAAGTGTGTCGTGTCATCGTGTCTCATCAAAATCTCTCTTTACAATTCGAGTTTATTATAAAAAATACCGAAATTAACTCCTGAATTTTTTCTATTTTTTTCTAAAATAATAATGAAATTTCATATTTATATTAATTGATATGTAATATAATTCAATAATTTTTTAGTTGTATACCCAAGCAAGTTGCTGCAAAAAATGTCTGTTGGTCATGAAAAAATAATCCAATTCTGAGTTTATTTTAATTATTTAAAAAGTATACATTACCAAAAAATGGAAAAAAGTATGTTGCCAAAATGTATAAAAATAAATAAGTTCGTGAGCTAATTTAAAATAATTAACGCAATTAGTCCAGATTGAGCTATATTAATTATGTACAAAATAGTACAACGTCAATAATAACTATATTCCATACAATACTCTACATTGACGGTAAGGGCATTCAGTATATCATTGAGAGTTCTTTCCTTACTGACTCGCATATTCATTGTATTTTCATTTATTGTAAATTTTATACCAATTTAACTAATAAATAATGACTAGACGCTCAAAGCTCATTAGTTAAGGAATGAATCAAGCCTAATTTTATAAAATTCTTTTTCAATTCACAACAGAATTGAATGAAATAAGGCTTGATTTATTCCTAAACTCATGAACTTAGTGCGTCTTGTCATTTTTATTAGTGAAATTGGTATAAAATTAACAATAAATGAAAATACAATACCATACGGAAGTTAGTATATGGAAGGAACTCTCAATGATATTCTGAATTTAGCCTTTAACGCTGCGCTTAGAGGGTAAGGACCCCTTATCCCTGTCAGTTATGCCTATACACATAGACATGTAAGAAATAGACTGCTCTTTCTACGGCGCTGAAGCACAAGTAGAAAGAGACACAACATAAAACGTGTATATCTTCATAGAGACATATCTGTCTCTCTCGCACGTTGCCGGTGGTGCAGAGGTTGCATGAGCTAGACTTAGTTTACTGACCCTACAGTTAGCAACGAGCGAGAGAGACAGATATACATGTTCCACGTTGTGTCTCTTTTTACTTGTGCTTCAGTGCCGTACATAAGAACGAGCAGTCTCTTTCTTACATGTCTATGCCTATACATCTGTATACTATATGTATATTGCATTGCTGTGCGCAAAAGGCACGACACATGATGGCGTATATAGATTATACGTATGGCCCTCACTCTAAATCAGCATGAGTGCACACCGTACACTTAACGCAGGAGCTCCACGTGCTCCGCCTATGTAAGTCATAGTATGTCAGCTAGCAGACTATACAATATTTGTATTGTCTCATGTGATGTAGTATATTTGTGAAATCCAAGCATTTTATGCATGACCTAATAGTCACACTAACGCACTATAGGTTCTTATACTATAATTGCTTGGATTTTTTTTCCGTGCAGCCGATCTCGCTCTTAGCCCTGTGTCTGACGCGCCTTGGGCTCTATACACACCTACAACGCCTCTGAATATCACAGCCTGGCCACGTTGGGAAGACCTAGACCTCGCCGATCCCGCCTTTGACTAGCCGAGGAAAGTTGAGCTCCTTCTCGGTGCAGATGTTAATCCCCGTCTACACACGTCCGAATTTTTGCAGTACGATGAGATTATCGATCAAAACACAGTTTTTGGTTGGATCCTCGCCGGCCGGGTGCCCCGATACTTGATGAGCTCTGCCCTTGTCCGAAACTTGTCTCCGTACTACAGCGTTTCTATGGGCTACTGGACGTTTCCCAGGCATGACGTCAAGCGCTTGCCGACCTCGAGTGCGAGCGGACATTCTCCGAACACCAGTGAGATAAAGATGGTCATTACATCATACGGATTCCCTTGAAGCAGGACGCCCTGAATCTTCTTAGTGGTTCTTTACAGAGTGCCCTGGCCAGGAGAAGAATATCTTCATCCTACTTGGCACGAGCTTGCCACTGAAGAGTTTGTTACGTTTTTCAGCTCCACAACAGATGCCCCCTCTACCTCTGTCCAGAGTCACCCTTTTCCGTGTCTTCGGTTGAACTGGAGTCATTTATGCTGGCCCCTTTACCGTGCTCTCTGCCAGAGACCGAGGCATTCGCACTTCAAAAGGGTATATCGCCCTCTTTGTATGTCAAACCACAAAGGTTGTGCATCTCGAGCTGGTCGAGGACTTGTCCGTGGCCTTGTTTTTAGCTGTGCTTACGCAATTAGCTGGGCATCTTAGTCGACCGTCTGAGTTTTAGAGTAATAATGCCACCTATTTCCATCGAGCTGATATTGAACTCTGGGAAGCGCTCCAGAAAGTCGAGCTGCATAGTGAGCTCATCGCTGCATCTTTGATCAATCAAGGCATCCAGTGGAACTCCATCTTGTCTGGGGCCCCTCACTTTGGTGGTCTCTGGGAAGCTGGCGTCAAAGGACACCTTCGGCGCGTCATCGGTATCTGGCACCTCACGCATGAAGAATTCTCAACTGTACTTGTCAGCATCGAGATGGTACTTAAAAGTCGACCCTTAGTCCCCCTCACTGTCAAAGCGGATGACCTTAAAGTGCTCATTCCAGGCCATTTCATCTTCGGGGCTCGGTTACTCGGTAGACACACACTCTCTCTCTCTCTCTCTTAAAGCTTACTCTTAAAAATCATTAAAGAACATGAGAGCCGCTGAAATTCTTAACTAATTTTTCTCTTAGTTTTAATTCATCCACATCAATTATTTTTAAGCGTAGCTCAAATTTTAATATTAAGTATTAATTTAGTATCTACGACGCATAATATGTATTATATTTACCTCATTATTAATAGCTATTATTATTTATTTTCCAACTAACAATTTACTTATTTGTATACGATATTACTTGCGAACACAATGTTATAGGACATGCTCCTTATTAATCCTCTGTAAGCTATCTGAAACAGCTATGTATATATTGAAAGGCTACTTTGGACTATTGGTCCCTAGCCTAATAAAACTACTCTACTCTACTCTACTCTACCTTACTCTACTCTCTTTGGTTTTCGTCGTTTATCGTAGAGAACACGAGTCACTTCTGAGCTCTGTCTTGCACGCAGGCTAATGCAAGAGTGATGTATAAGGCCCATCAATTAGTGAGCCTTGTGCATCATCGAACTATATCGATGTATTGATTCACTCAAACGCGGCACAGCTTGCAGTACAATATTCAGTACCTGCATAGGTAAATTTTGCGTCGTTACATCCAACACTCGGCACATCACAATAGGTGCGGCAGTGACAAAAAATTCGCTATATTACTAATTGTGTAGGTGTCTTTGTGTATTGTAGCTTCACAATGCATAAATTCCTATCTCTTCCAGCCTTTTTCCTCTCTGCGGCGCTACCCTCCATTCTGATTTTTCACACATGAAACAAATGGCATATAGACCGGGGCTTTTATTAATTTATGAGATTTATATGAGTAAATTATGAGATTTCTCCTTCGAGACATGTTTTGGCGCTTATTGTTGCGGGAAAGAGAAAAATAACTCCGTCATACATGCAATTATTGTTGTAGTATCAAAATAAGTGTCGACGTATTCAGTCGAAGACTGGATATCCCTGATGGGAATAGCCTAAGTTCTCCTGATATTCGATACCAACTTAACCCACATAGACAGTATGCGTAGTTGTAACAACAGTTTAGCTCATTAAAACAAACCCGTGCCACCTGGATAGGGGTCTGTTATAAAGGAGCCGAAGTGTTGCATGTAAGTATTGATGAGGTATGTGGGGAGAAAGTATAAAAAATCTTGTCGCAAAGACAGAGAGAGAGAGAAAGAGAGAACGAGACATACTAAATCTCGGAGACGTGAAGAGAGAGAAAGTGAGATAGAGAAGAAAAATCCGCTCTGCCTGGTCTATCGAGTAGGAGCTTGCTTTTCCTTTGGTAAGAGACCTAACCGTTTGTAGTACTGCACCTCTATCTCTCTCTATCTGCTAACACCAGTATATATACACATGAAGCATTCTCCGTCAAATCGGCCACCCCTCCCCCTGTCCAAAACTTGGTACGATTTTTTCAGGCATCTTTGGGTTCAAATTAAAACTTTCTACGTCTAGTTTTAAATGGTGAGTGGCGTTTTTCGAATTTCGAAAATGGCGGACCATTCTGACGCAAACAAGTCAACGACCTACCGATAAAAAAACAGTTATTTTTACCTAACACATGAATTTCGAAATGAACTATTTCGAAAAAAGTGCAAATATTGTTTTCTAACGTATTTTATAACGCTGATGACGAATTCTCTCTTTTTATTCTCTGAAAACTAAGTGTGTCATTCCTTACCTCAATAAATCTAATAAAAAGTAATTTTTAGCATTGAACAATCCACCAAGTGATGATAAAGAAAATGTAAAATCTGATTTGTGTGTATTTTCATTAATTTAATACAGAAGTAACCATTTCTTTGATCGTAAGCACTAATTTTTAAACCCAACCTCAAAACCCTATTCAAATTAGATGTTCCATGGCAAACTATCAACCAAGTACTAATAAAAACAAAAGAAAAGCTTTTTTATACTTATTTTTATCGATTCGATGCAAAATAACCCTATTTTTAGTTATATCATAAATACTACTATTATGGTTACTATAAAAAAGTGGACGCTTTATTAAATACAAATAATATATCGCTTATGGATATGAGTACTAAGACTCAAAATAAAACAAAAAAATTTCATATTTCGCTTGCTTATTCGCAGTAAAATTCATTGTTTATCACTAATTTGAAAACAATTTTCATGCTCGAATGATTATTTGATGCTTAGTTTTCGTCTGTACATCGTATTATAATGTAAAGAACTTGTATTATTTAATAAAAAATTTTATTCTTTTACGAAACATTCACAAAAACTGACACCATGCTAATAGAGTTAAATCCAGTAAAGCTTTTCTTTAATAGTCTACACTTGACTTACAGTCTGGCTTTATTTACGCCACTGTAGTTTGTTACGTACATTTTTTCTCACGTTGTGTTTATATTTTTCATATTTATCACACATAGCATACTATAACCATAGTACTAAATAGCAGAGGTTCGCAAAACCCTATTTTTTTAAGTGTTACTGCAACGTTATTTTTATAACCGCCTATATCAGAAAAATTAGCACTTGTTTTTAGCACCTGCTTATTGTAAGTTGCTTTATTGTTTCATACATTAATGTTGAATGACATGTTTTGATAATTTTAATTATAACAAATTAAGGAAGAGGGACTTATAAGTACATAACATAGAACAGAAATAACATACCCAAAACTTAATTGTTTTATGGGCAGCTTGCTAGGCTGCTATGATGACTGATGCGTCCTGAAATCCATATAAGTTGGTTACTTAGTGTGTACTTAACAATATTATAACTTATGCAGCACTATTTCCTTATACGACTTATATTTGTCAGTATATGGATATTATGTAAGAAAATCTTTAAGTCACTGCACTTATGTACGTACTAATTTATGATAGATATTGAACTAATCGTTTACTCTTCTTTTCTCTATAGTAGCACTTAATAGTTCTTGCAAACGTTTGTTCACTGAAATGACAACTTAATCTGATAGTCATTTAGACGAATGTAGTGATCCCTTTCAATTGGATGATAGGCATAAAGGGCAGTCCTTGAGAACGTTGTCGAAAGAATTGAAGAGAAAGTTTTAAAATTTAAAAGAGAAGACAAGAATTTATCACTAATGCAGGAAAAATTTTAGTACTGCTGTGAATTACAACAATCGAAGTTCATTAGATAATACCAATGACAGTTCAGCAATTGACAGAATTTCAATGTAGCAGGTAACTTGCAAACAAGGCAAAAGACCTTTAGGCTTCAAATGGTGTGTTTAGTTCTTGCGCAATCAAAGTAGGTAAAAAATTACCACAAGAAACTGGATCTATGGTTGTTAATTTTTATAAAAGCGATGGCAACAGTAGAGTTATGCCTGGCATTATGGATGTAGTATCTATTAAAGAAGGTTACAATAGTGCATTAGTACAAAAGCGTCTTTTACTTTTAGACCTAAAAGAGTTGTATTTGTTAGGTGACGACTTGCGTAAATTGATAAATTTTTATTTTTATTTTATTTTATCCTGNTTATGAAACGTTGTACCTATTGTTTCATATTATGTCCCTATTTATAAAACTTTTAAAAAAACGTAAATTAAGTATAATATTTTAAGGCAATTAAAGCTTTTTTACTTGCATAACACTATTTTATTAAACAAAAATAACTATATCGTTCATTTGTTTACTAGAAGTACATAACATCCTCGTTGAAGTTTGGTGCCATAATACGTACAGTTCAAAAGATAGGTTATGTACGACTTTGTCCCTATTTATGAAATTATCTTTAAAATCGGTGATTTATTGTATGTAAAATAAATTTTTTTTTGTGAATTCATACAGATACATAAAATACACAACTACCACAATTTTTTTATCAAGTTAGTTGTACAACAAATACACAAATTTTCATATTCCATAAATAGGGACACATTCCACGAATATATAAAAATTAAAATAAATAATTATAAATCGACGGAAAGAGGAAGTGCAGATCATCCGAATTAATAATTAGCGGAAAGAAAGGTAAGTTAATCTGGATATTATGTTCAACACTCTACTTCTTCCTTTCTTTTAATTTTTCTTAAACAAACAAATAGTTGGATTATCTGCTGTCCCGCAGCCTGTAAAGGAGCGTGAGACTGTAGTCCACACCTTTTAGTTTTTGACTTGAAGCTGAAAACAAATTTAAATGACATTAAACGTTATTCAACAGTATTTGAAATATAAAACTATAAACATGAAAAATACTGTTGCATTCAGTATATTTGCTAAGCTAAGACCCAAGAATTGTATACTAGCCGGAGTTGGTGGTACGCATTGTGTTTGTATATGTATACGATCCATCAAAATTACGAATTAATGTTAGATGCCATAAATATTGAGAAATTAAAAAAAAAATTTGATAAACCCATATCAAACTATAAGGATTGCTTAGAACAAACGATTTGTCATAAAAATAGAGTTTTCTCTCATTAAGGAGAATGCGCAAAGTGCCCTGATATTAAAGATATGCCACAAACCATATTGCAATGTTTTGGAAGTTGAAATATTTAAGAAATTCAACTCAGCTCGTGGACTGCAACAGACAGATGTACTTTGTAAACAGTGGTTTGTATGGCTAAAGAATTTCTTCACGAGCTGCGTCAGCAGTTGTTATTATTAAGATCTTATGCATACATCGTTCAACAGCAAAAACTATCTCGAAGATCAGAAAAAAAATATGTTTTCTAAAGAGGTTTTAATTTATATGGATTTTTTCGAGAATTACAAATACGTCATTCAAGAAGCTGCTCACGCGTTCTACTTCAACAACGACCATTGCTCTGTGTTTTCTATTGTTTATTATTTTTAAATGGATACTGATGTGAAACATAAGAGCCTGATAGTTTTATCAGACAGTACTAAGCACGATACTGCAGCTGTATACACAGTTTAAGAACTTCTCTTCCCGCATATAAGAAGAACAGTTTCATCTGTTCGAAAAATTATCTATATAACATATGGAGCAAAACATTTCAAGAATCGATTTCAATCACATAATTTGATCGATCATAAGGCAGACTCTAGGCTCGCAATGGATCAGCATTTTAACGCCACGGTTGGTGCATGAAAAAAGCTCGTGTGATGCCGTTGGTGGCACATTCAAACAGCTCGAGCAAATTTGTTAGCTAAGCCGATCGAATCAATAACTAATCCGAAATTATTGTTGGAATGGGGTAAAAAAATTGTTAAACAATCGGAGTATTTTTTTACAGCATTGCAGATCATACAAAAGTACGAAAAAAACTGAAAAATAGATTTGCTAATACTCCACCAATCCCTAAAATACAAAAAATCATTCTTTCGTAGTATTACCAGAAAACAAAATACTAGTAAAAAAGTTTTAAAATACCCTAAATTTCTTTAAATTAACATACAATTAAACAAATAACATAATTTTTTGTGTCTGTTAATATGCATACCTTAGCATTTATCAGAAGTTCTTGTCCTCGTAAACAAAACCTAGAAGTACAGTTAAATAATCGATAGAATGTGTATCAGGTGATTCGAAAGATAAAAAAAAAGGTACCTACATTCTTTCGCAAACATTAAAGTTATTCTTTAGCAAAGAATAATGTTCCATTGATGAGTTGTCAAAAGTCGGAACAGATTAGTTGTATGTTGCATTGATAATGATACGCTTAAACGTTTTCTAACTATAATAAAGAAGATTTCTAAAAACTCTGGAGAACAAAAAACTAATTTTTCCAAAGGTCATTGAGGTTAGGGACGACATGCAGAATGTAAAGTCAAAAATAAGAAAATACTAGGATTTGAAAATACACTCATGTGAGTTTTTTCTCCAATTCATGTTAGTTTGGATTTTAATCAAATGAAACTGCTTTTCAGAGAGGTTTTTCGAGGTTAGGGCAACACACAGTCGATATAACTAAAAATAGGGTTATTTTGCATCGAATCAATAAAAATAAGTATAAAAAACCTTTTTTTTGTTTTTATTAGTACTTGGTTGATAGTTTGCCATGGAACATCTAATTTGAATAGGATTTTGAGGTTAGGTTTGAAAATTAGTGCTTTTGATCAAAGAAATGGTTACTTCTGTATTAAATTAATGAAAATACATACAAATAAGATTTTACATTTTCTTTATTATCACTTGGTGGATTGTTCAATGCTAAAAATTACTTTTTATTAGATTTATTGAGGTAAGGAATGACACACTTAGTTTTCAGAGAATGATAAGAGAGAATTAGTCATCAGCGTTATAAAATACGTTAGAAAACAATATTTGCACTTTTTTCGAAATAGTAATTCATGTGTTAGGTAAAAATAACTGTTTTTTCGTCGTTAGGTCGTTGACTTGTTTGTGTCATAGTGGTTCGCCATTTTTAAAATTTGAAAAACGCCACTCACCATTTAAAACTAGAGGTAGAAAGTTTTAATTTGAACCCAATGATGCCTGAAAAAATCGTACCAAGTTTTGGACAGGGAGAGGGGTGGCCGATTTGACGGAGAATGCCTTATATATATTACGCTGATAACCAGACCTACATAAAATTCTAAGGCTCTTTTTTTATGACTACAGTAGAGACTGCACATTTTAAGGAGTGACAAGAGATAGGGAAGGAAATTTCTCACGTCGTGAAAATGTAAACATTTAGTCTTGAACATGTATCTTTGTGTTACAATTTCATACCTGCATCTACATTTAGTTGTCGTAATGCTATTAAGCGCCAGCGTCTTCATAAAGCATTATTTTTAAACCGCAATTTAACCACCCGTCTTTGAAAAAATAAGAAGTGTACTAGTGGCACGTTTTTTTTGTGCATCAGTGTGTACTGTGATAATTATGGAAAAGGACAGCTACGACTACTACTACAATTATGACTACGACTACAACTCTGGTTATGAAAGTGAAATGTGTTTCGTCGATGACGATAAGGAGAAAGATTACGATGGAGGTGGAGAAAGTATGTGGCACTTTTATGGTGGAAGGTAGATGCCCAACCCTTATCATAGACCATATTATCAATAATTAATTACTTTTTCGTAAAGAAAATTTAAAAACTTATGTACAAAAAATTTTTCAAGAGTGTTCCAAACGATAGTAAACAACCGTTAAAACAAAAGAAAACACTACATGGCTACTTACGAAAAAAATATCTTAACAGAAATAGGTGAAAATTTCGTGGTGTGATTTATTTGAAAAAATCCAATAGTAGTAACATTAAGTGGTAATTTCATAGGGGTATAAATGGGTAGATGTGCTCGAGATGTAGTATGACGTATTAGGATCAGCAGCAGCTGTAAAAAAGGGAAATGTATTTTAAACCTAATAGTCTCTTGGTAATTATACTAGACTTTATATATATATCTTCCAATATTGTATAGTTAACTCAGTGGGGCGTTCCACACAAACGCCCCACTGCCCTCCATTTGCCCCCCACCACCGCCCCCATAAANCCTCCACCCATCTCCCTGCATCCCCCACCCTTCTCTGCAGTTTAAACATCTTTTGGGTCTTTAAGGGTATGATTGCATTTTGTTGGGTAGTTGATGTGATTGCGCCACTTAATTCGAGCGTAATACACGATATATTTTTAAGGAGACTTTAAATTGTATAACAGTATACAAGATGCTTCATGGGATAATAACAATGTATGTTTTAATATTTAATCAAATAGTTACAGATTAGTGCACAATACTATAATCAGCTAAACTTAAATACAATCAATTTTATTTCAAGTTATTGGATCCCTTGCTCTCTTTGTAAGCATAAAGTTTTTGGTAGGCTGACTTTTTTTGTTAGCATTTTGTAACGTTGCATTTTTCCAGCCCTGTCAATGTGTTAAAGTCTATTACCACATTCCTTCCAAATCACATGGAAATATTGTATAGTATTTTTTTTCAAAGCATTCCACATCCCCACACCTACCCCCTACGGCCCTCCCACCGACCCCCACGAATTTTTTCATGGCATAATTATTATATCATCATCACTTATATAGTCCTTCAATACACAATTCTTCTTTTTACGTACATAAACTTAAGTTAAATTTAGAGTATCATTAATATAAACATTGAAAGTTTCGCATCACTTTATAAGTACGTCCATTTCTATTCTGTTTTAAATTAATGCTGAAATTGGTACAATAGATGAACACGATAAACATTCATGATATGTATTATTAATTAATAAATTTTACCTATACATAAAAAAATAAATAAAAAGGAATGTTAAATGTTTCTATGTCCCCTTCTCCAATTCTTAACAATAATTTTGAAAATTCGTTATTACTAGAACGGATATTATTTTGTAATCTTGAAATTTTGAAGAAGTTCCATAAAAATGATGATTTAATAGTTTCTTCTATTATTATAGTTCTATTACCGTTTTTTGTAACTGGAAGGATTTGTCGAAAATCTCTTCCTAATACTATTAATTTATCACCAAAGCAAAGTTTTGTATTACACAAGTCTCTCAACGTTTTATCAACGATTTCTAGAGCTTTTTTCGGAATCATAGAAGCCTCGTCCATATTATTAAATCAACTTCCCTTAATTTTTTTTTTTCAGTTTCAAATTCTAAAAATACACTTTCAATATTATCTAAGTCTAGAGGTAAACGAAAAGTTCTATGACTGGTCATATTTTTTGGTAGTAATACAGATGCAATTCCTGTCCAAGCCATTGACAAAATATTGTTACCTCTAGAAATAAAATAATAAATGAGTGTCTCATATAAGTAGGTTTTTCCGGATTAACCAGGACCATTTATGAAATATACTTATTCATCTTGTTCACAAATAGTTTTAAAAATTTTTCTTTGATCTTTACTTAAATTTGTGTACATTATATTGAACATTTTTTTACTGAAAGATAATTCCTCAATATTGCAATTATTTATATAGTTTCTAATGGTTGGTGTCGGTAAACTAAAAGACTCACATGATTTACCTTCCGATACTAAAATTTGATTAATATGTAGAAGAGCACAATTATTATTATCATTATCGAAGTCTTCCGTAAAATGTTTTTTATATTCATTCCATATTTTATCTCCTTGAATGTTTTCTGAAATCAAAAACCAAGCAAAAAATTGTCTTAACTGGTATGGAAACATTATTGTTATGGCTTCTTCAAAAATATTGTCGATTTCAGAATCATGTTCTATTAAGCCCATTGCAATTGCAGTCTCCCTGAAGTTTTTATATGTCATTTCATTATGTTTTTTAACGTCTTCAAATGATGTAGCCCCATGTAATTTATTTAAAAAAAGTTTTAAAAAAAGCTTTCATGATCTTTCGGAGATACTATGTTTAATCTACCTATAGCAATATTTTTCAGTGTAACTTTCCTTTTTTTCCAGGTTGAATAATAAGCCATAAG
>NW_019379751.1:286573-318440 GCF_000648655.2 Copidosoma floridanum | reverse complement strand
TTTTTTTTTTTTTTTTTTTTTTTTTTTTTTTTTTTTTTTTTTTTTTTTTCAATGCCGCTCATGTCATTGATCATACTAGTACAAAAAAAACTTAATTGTTATTGTCTTGATATCAGTATCGTTCAAGGTTTTGCACAAATTTTAAAAATTCAGTAATACTTCGATCAAAATTTCTTATTTTATTTGTTTGTCTTCAAAATAAAACAATAGTAAGTATTCGTTATTTCTCTTGTTCCTTAAACGCATAGTCCAGGGGTAATGGAGGCTATTCTGCCACTAGGGGTGCCATAAGCCACCTTAAGTATAACGTTTTAGAGCAACTTTTTAGCAACAAATATTTATAATTTAATAAAAATAATTCAAGGGTCCTAATTTAATGAGGATTGTATTCTAAAATCACACTAATTTTTAATATAATTCTTATCTTCAAAACACACTAAACTTTATGAATTTAAATAAAGATACCAGCAAAATAAATCTATAATTTATGGCAAAGTTATGGACAATTGTATGTGTATTTAAAGAACGAATAAAATAAAGAATACTTACTTTTGCTCCATTCTGAAGACAAATAAATGAAATAAGAAATTTCAATCGAAGTATTACAAAATTTTTACTATTTGTGCAAATTTGTAAGCGACACTGTTATCAAGACAATAACCACATAGGAATCACATNTGAAAAAAAAAAAAAAAAAAAAAAATGGGCTATAATATTTACATAATCTTTCCAATAAAATTTTGAAGTGATATTTGAGAAGGAGTTCGACCACACGAATTAAATTTAAAAATTAATGCTTTAGTTATGTTAATAAGAAACTTCAGTATTTCTGATGGCCTTTGTAATGGTACAACGTTAAAAATAACAAAATTATTTTAATATCACATAGAAACAGAAATATTTACTGGTGATAAAAGAGGATGTTAGGTTTTTATACTGAAAAGAACATTAAGTACAAGTAGTTATCATCATTTCCTTTTATTTTGTACAAAAAACAATTTCCCTTTGTATTAGCTTTTTCGATAACTATGAGCAAATCTCAAGGTTAAAGTCTTGATTCTGTAGGATTATTTGTTTAAAAACCTTTATTTTTTCATGGACAGTTGTATGTTGTCTTTTCGAGGTGTAAAAATCTAAGTTATATCATCATTCAAATTGAAGCTCAAAATAAATTTGTAATAAAAAATATGAATTGGTCCNATTGATTTTATACATTTTTGATGGATACTCATGATAAAATCTTTTATTTCACTATTAGTTACAATTTCATTAAATTCCTCTTCATTTTCCACATCTTGGTGTCCTATTATATGTTTAGTATCATTAAAATTTTCAATATCAGTGTCAAAATAAAAACCTTTAAATTGTTCTATCAACCATTTAATTTGTTGATCACATTAAGAACCATTTTCAAAACATTGGGTTAAAGAAATAACGAATATTCCAAAAATAATGTCTGATAACATTTTAATATCATCTATTTTAATACATAAGCCCACGCAACGTGTATAAAAGTCTTTTGTTTTT
Source organism: Copidosoma floridanum (assembly GCF_000648655.2). The sequence continues at coordinate 316,913 of NW_019379751.1, read as the reverse complement.
ATATTTTTCCCTCGAAAGCATTTCCATTGAGTTACATTTTTTATAATGTGTGCTCGGTCCAAACGAATATAACAAATGACAATGAATTGACATTATAAATTGAAAAATTAAATTTTTTACTTATTTTAGGTCACACAATGCAGTTAAGGTAAAAATATATCATTGAACTCACACAATTGATTGAATACAAATTGTCATAAAAAATTATATTTCAGTTTAAAAGATTTATTTATCTGCAATGTATACAAAATGAGATTTTTGAACCCCGAAACATAATAGATCATGAAAAGACACATCCAAAATTACTATACGGCCCGTCGAGTGCGTATACTCAGATTTGAGAGTGAACGAAATTTGTTCATCTAAGTTGAGTGAGCGGTTGGCACTCACTCAGCTAGGTGGGTGTCAAAACGCCATGCCACTACGCGGCTGAATGCCAAACGTACACTGTGCACGTAAATGGAAAGTATCTATGAGTGTACCATAAAAGTTTAAGACTTCTGAAAAATATACCGAAGTCTCTTGTACAACTCTTAAATATTATAGTATTAGCTCCGTGAACTGGGCACCCGGCATTGTTTAAGTGAATAAATAAAATATTTAACGAATTGTGTCTTATTTGCGCTTTTCATGTTCGCTTGAAACACATTTGTGCGTCTTTTTGTTTTTGTTTAATTAAATGATTAAATCCATGGGCTCAAATTTTTTCATTTGCATTTGGAACCATGAAAAACATTATTTCAGGCATCTTTAACTTTCTCATTAAATTGCGCTTCATTTGTTCTTTCGATTTAGCTTTTTGTTCTATCGAAATGATTAATATTTCGCAAGATATTATAAAAAAAGGTTTATACAAATATAAATAATAAATATAATTCTGCGCATGCGCATTGTGCGAGACTCCAGACTCTCGACTCTCAGACTCCAGTCCACAGTCCACGCTCCACTCATCATCTGCTCAATCACTCCAGAGAGTCCACCGTCCAGCCCAGTCCTCCGTCCAATCTTTAAATCCTAACACGCTTATTTATTTATACATATATGTAGCATCGACTCCGAAAACAAAAGGCTAAACAAAACCTCAATTTAGTCTGCATGCTTACCTATATTATTTAATAAAAATTTGCCAGATCAGTGATTGAGTTAGCAGGAAATGATGTTCGAGAGGAAAAGCATGGGATCATTCCTCCTCACCTTCAACTTGCTATTTGCAACAACGAAACATTGAATAAGTTGCTACCTGGACTTACTATTGCTCATCATGATGTTTTGCTCAAGATTCAGGCTGTTCTTTCACCCAAGAAGACATAAAAAAAAGATTAAGCTACTTTTAATCACTGTGGTCTGCTTTTGCAATTGATAGCAAGGCTACGACAGATATGATGATGGAAAGTGGAAAGGTAAGAATTATCTCAACGACAAATGTATTCTAATGAGGTCATTACTATTTATTGCTCCAATATCTAACATTAATAATTTCACAATAAATAAAATGTAGCTTATAATTAATATTATTCAAAAATCTGTACGATTGATTGTTATGATCAATGTAACTTATATTTTCAGGTAAATTACCAAGGAAACCTTTAATGTTGAAAGTTGATCAGTGTAATGGTGTATCAAGTCCAATAGATCGTCTCTTTTTTCCCATCGGTTATTGACGAAAGAGTGAGCAATGTAATGGTTTGTGTTTCTGCCAGTATTAACAATTTCTATTATTCCAATAATCTGATACACATCATTTTTAACTTTTACATGTGTAGGACACTGACTGTTTATTATCTTGTTAATCTCGTTACTTGTAAAAATGAATTCGGTTTTAATCATTAAAACGCTTCCTATTCATTTATCGGTTGTAAAGTTTGACTGTTACATGACGTACATTTTGTTGGATCAGGATTTACGATATCACTTAGGTAACTTTGTTAATTTTTCATGCCGTAGTTTTCTTTAATTATTTTATCAACTACCTTAAAGGAAGCGCTAGTGTATCAAAGAATTGAGCACTCTTTTCAAATCCACACGTAAAACATCTCTTTTGGTTTTTAATTAAAAAATTTGAGTTATCCCGCAACATGTTTTCAACTAATTCTGTCACATTTATAGAGCAATCTTCAATATTAGAAACAGCAGTTTCTTTGCAAATTGGATGTAACAATTGGGCTCTTTCCGTATAAATCTCGTTTAAACTGATTCCATGCATAGTGCAGTTATAAATAAATTTTAAATATCTGCACATTTGTCTATTACTTACAAAAGTTTTGAAGTTACCACTTTGTTTGTAAGACTATATAAAAATTTTAGTAATACTGTCAAATGCACATGTGTTAACAAATTTTGTTAACTTTTCCTCTTATAAAATTGGGGGTAAACTCAAACCATTTCTTAAAAATACTTTATTTTTGTCCGTAGTATCTTGATCTTCTGATTTGCTAAGGGTTTTTTTTGCATTGATCAATTCTCTATGATTACAATTATTTTAAATCCCTTCCACTTTTTATCGTTTTGTACATAGAGTTTTCTGCTTAGATTTATTTTTTTTTAGAATTTAAATTGAAAGTGTCAGTTATAACTTTTTCTAAATTTTCATTTTTTTATTGCTGCTTTTGCCAATTTAACTTCTCCTTGTATTGTTATTTAATGACTGAGTAAAAATTTATTTGCATTGATTGAGTGTTGTGCGTAACTATTTTTTTTCACATCTTTGAGATATTCTTCAGATCTTGCGAATGTTGCTGCTTCAAGAGGAAATTTATACAAAGGTCTTAGGCAGTCTGTCAAAGCTGGAAATTGACTATAGAGGTAAAGAATATTATCTTTGATTGACGGGCAATAAAAAATGTTGGGCATTGCTTTTAAAACCTTAGTTTCCTTGGCTATTGATTTTATACATTTTTGATGGATACTCATGATAAAATCTTTTATTTCACTATTAGTTACAATTTCATTAAATTCCTCTTCATTTTCCACATTTTGATGTCCTATTATATGTTCAGTATCATCAAAATTTTCAATGTCAGTGTCAAAATAAAAACCTTTAAATTGTTCAATCAACCATTTAATTTGTTGATCACATGAAGAACCATTTTCAAAACATTGGATTAAGAAAAATAACGAATATTCCAAAAATAATGTCTGATAACATTTTAATATCATCTATTTTAATACAAAGCCCACGCAACGTGTATAAAAGTCTTTTGTTTTTATATTTTTCCCTCGAAAGCATTTCCATTGAGTTACATTTTTTATAATGTGTGCTCGGTCCAAACGAATATAACATGGTTTTAATTGCATGTTTTCTTTCATAAGTACTTTAAATGATGTTAATAAATATTCTTTATAAGGGCAGTTATTAAAAGCCAATGAAACAGCATTTAGCAAAGCAGAAGAGCCATCAGTGACAACTTCATCGGGACAAGGTGCGCCATAGCTGATAGGCCCACTTAAGCTGAATTGAAGAGTGTTGGTATCGTGTCTTTCACTTAACATTTGCCAAAGGGGTACAACTTTATTATTGTAAGGTGTAACCATGGCGTGTAAGAAGATATGTCCTGGTTCATAATCGTCAATGGTCACTTTCTTTACTAAACTACCCGTTGCATCAATTGAAACTTGAAACCAACCACTGTGTTTTAATTCAGTCCACAATTTTAATTGTTCATCTGTAAAGTATTTAACTATAAATGGGGATAAATAAATCTCTCTGATCTCGGGGAACCCATTACTTTGCAAGTAAATAAAAGATTGCTAGACTGGTGTTGGACCAATTCGTTTTAATGCATTATCTATTGCTTCTTGTCTTGCTTTTCTTAGTACAGGTAAAGTTGGCAACTCCGGTGATTCTAAATCTGAGTATTCCATCATTTCATTATCTTTTTCTTGGCGGTATCGGCTGGCTTTTACGTACCTTAATACACTCATAGCTTCTCTCCTGCGTTTTCCTTTCGATTTTCATTTATTTTTATGCTTCAAATGTTTGGTGTCGAATGTGTAAATATCAATTATTACTGTTTCACTCTGTATATTGTAATCATTTGAGCAAATCCCTTTGATAAAATTATAACACTCTTTGCATTGGCCTTGAAATTCAAAAAATGGAAGATCTGGCTTCGAAAAAAATTTACTGCTTTTAAATGCATAACTGCAACAAAGTTTTTCTGTTTTTGATATTTTACTTGCAATTAAATCCGTCCAATCTGCTTGAAAAACTGTGTACTCTCTTCCATCAGCATAAGTGATTACGACTGGTTTTATAGCTTCCCACTCTTTTATATTCAGGGTGATACTGAAATTTAAAGATTCATATCTTGCAGGGTTTGGTGGGTTTCGAGTCTTGTATTCTGGATCGTTCATAAAATTTTCAATACACTCGTCATCTGAAATTCCAAATGTATGAATGTCGACTTCGAGTTCTTTAGTCTCGTAGATATTTAAATGCCATCTGAGTCTTGTTAAAATTTCTTTTCTGTTTTGATGAACAAATATATACAGATTTTTCCTCATTATCTCATGATTTAGTAAAGCACATGCCTCATCCCACACTTTATTTCTTTGAACAAGTAATTCTCCACTCTTACTAAAAATGTTTAAATCCTTTAGCACATCAAAAATTGTATCTGCAGCAACTGTAGCCTGACGTCCAACCATTTTTTAAAATTCTTCTGTTTTAAGACCTTTTAGGAGTAATACAATACAGAATGAGACATTGTTAAAATTTAAGTTGTACAACTTATTACAACTGATATTTTAGATGTACTTCACATTTTAACGTTTGTTTCTTTTCGAAATTTCATAAAATACTCACTTAGAAAAATAATACGACAAGTCTCGTGCCTGCCTGATCTTGAAAAACGCGCAAAACGTCTGCATTTTAATATGGCTCTGTCTTTTTTTATTTGCTTCTAAAAGATGAACGATTACGTAGTGTTTATTTTTCGATAGTGAAATTTTTTATGATTTTGAAAACAGAGTAACAAACCTACTTGCTTAAAGAGTTTATTAAAGAGTAAAGTTAATATTTCATAATTATTATGTATTGACCACGTTAAAAGTATAGTTATTTATATCCTTATTTAAAACTTTGATTTTTTCAGCAGGATTTACCATGGTAGGAAGAAAACCATGAGTTTCCCATGAAGAAGTATTCAAAGTTGTCAAGGATCTTCCAATTTTTGACGATGATAAGAAGCTGAAGAAAGAACGAGATCCAGTTTGGGAAATTGCTCGTCAAAAATTGTCTTTCAAAATCAGTAGCAAAAGTATTTATACAAGATTTTATGATAACAGGCAAGGTGCGATGGATATGTTACTGGAATATCATCACAATGCTAGTTTACAGTCGATGAATTCAGAAATCAGTAAGGATAAGGACAATTATATTAAAAATGACACCATTGAACAGCTTCGTATGTTAAAATCTGATGTGTCGATGAACCCTATCTTGAAAGAAATAGGAGCTAAACCTTTTCATATATTATACTGGTTTCCTGATTAAATGGATTTGTTCAAGAAGTTAAGTCTATTAAAGTACCCATACGTTTAGGGGTTTCTAATATCTTTGTACAGAAAGCACGAGTTTTTAACAATGATAGTAAGAATTTAGTGCTGTTTGTTCTGTTTGGTATGATTAATAACGAAACAATTCCATTTGCTCAGATGATTACCGAAAAAACAAACAAAGAATTCGTTTTTCATTTTTTATGTAAAATTTTGAAACATATACCTACTCCTCGTTCTTTTTGCACTATTCCTTCTCGTGTATTGTTAGAATCAGCTACTTTGGCTTTCAATCAGTGTAGCTTAGAAGATTATTGTATAAGACGGTACAAGCATTTAATTAGAGAGAACATTAATCTGCCAGCTTGTTATGTAAATCTTGATCAACTTTTGTTCGGTTTTTAAAAAAATTTACCTTATGAAACTATGGATGTTGATTCAAATGCAATATATAAATTTTGTCTCGAATGTTTTATTTTTTTAATTACAACCACAAACTTTGAAAAATTTTTAGCATTCGCTAAAAATTTTATTGTAGTTTTAAATAAAAATAATCGTGACAGAGAATTTGAAGAAGCACGAGACCAATTAATGGTTGAAATTACAAAAGATGATATTTCTAATATAATTTATAAGTTTGAAAAGTGCAACAAAATACATCTTAAATATTATGTAAAGGATACTTTTGAGTGTTCAAAAATTATGAGTGAGTTTAAAAAATATAAAAATGATAATGAAATCTGTAAGTATTTTAAAAACATTTGCTTGACCATGACAAATAGATTTTATAAACATTTAGACAATGATTTGAATCCTTACGAAAACAAAATATTACTAGAACATCTGATAAATTTTTTAACTTTTTTTCCCATATGGAGTAGCTTATTAAATGATGAAAAACATTGGACTTCCAATGTTTACGAACAAAATTTTTTGGCAATACGCAATTACATGAATTTATCAAACAACAGTGATTTATTGCTTGTTAAGAATTTTATTTTACAACACACAGAATTATTAACAAAACAAATTCAAAAAAGTCGCAACATTATTGAAAATTTAACACTTTCTTCTTTCTGTGCTTCAAATCAACAAGTCCAAGATGTAAGTAATTCTTTTCTTAATTTTAGAGAAAACTGGAAGGGCGAAGGAGAAAAATGTATTGAAAGTTTAGGGAATATTAAAATTTCCACTGAAATAAAAAGTGAAACTGAAGCAAAAAATATTTTGCATTCAACACCAATTCAAAATAAAAAATTACCTATTAAAAAGTGTAAAGTATTTAACTATAAATGGGGATAAATAAATCTCTCTGATCTCGGGGAACCCATTACTTTGCAAGTAAATAAAAGATTGCTAGACTGGTGNGGAATATTAAAGTTTCCACTGAAATAAAAAGTGAAACTCCAATGGAAACCAATGACATTTTTGAAAGAATAAATACAACAAAAATATCTCCGAAGTGTACTGAGTCGTCAATTAACGAAATGATAAGTTTTGAACATAGCTACTCATACCAGTCTGCTTCTAATTTTGCACTTCAAAACATTTCACCAGAAAATATTTCAAAAACCAAAAATATTTTGCATTCGACACCAATTCAAAATAAAAAATTACCTATTAAAAAGTGTAAAAAATCGAAATATATAGATCCGTGTCCTTATATAAATACAATGTATAATAAACCATCGAAACAGAATTTTAAAGATCCGGTCTTAATAAATGGTAATAAACTAAAATTAGAAACATTGTCGAACAAAAAGTATAAATTAGAGAGCACTTGTTTATTCGATAGTCTTGCAGAAATTTTTATACATTCTGTGAAAAATTATAAAGAGTTTCATAATTTTTGCGAAGAAATTTTGAAAAAAACTAGTGATTTGACCTTTTTCAAAATAGTATTTGACTATGTGAGAAATAACAATCAACAACTTCATTACGATAGTAGATTTCAGTTTATCTTTCAGAATGGCAACTTTGATGGAAATAGAATTTTTCTCAACGATGACTTAAGTACTTATTTTACACGATTCATGCATCACAAGCATAGTTTAGTTACAAAAATGTGTTGTGTAGACTGTAAAAAAGAATGTTTAAGATATGAAAATATTATTTGCTTACCGGTTTCTAGTATTACTATTAATACTCCTTATGATAACTTTGTCAAAATCTTAGATCTTAACTATGAAAAAGTTTGTGAAACACGCGCATTTGAAAGCGTCCGATTAATATCATACACAGTGACAAAATATTTAGCTATATCACTTCTGCCTGAACAAGATACAATAAATATTAATATTCAAGATTAAATCAAGTTTTGTAATAAATATTTAAGTTGTACAACTTATTACAACTGATATTTTAGATGTACTTCACATTTTAACGTTTGTTTCTTTTCGAAATTTCATAAAATGTTGATCAGTGTAATGGTGTATCAAGTCCAATAGATCATTTTTTTTTCCCATCGGTTATTTACGAAAGAGTGATGAATGTAATGGTTTGTGTTTCTGCCAGTATTAACAATTTCTATTATTCCAATAATCTGATACACATCATTTTTAACTGTTACATGTGTAGTAAACTGACTATTTATCATCTTATTTATCTTGTTACTTGTAAAAATGAATTCGGTTTCAATCATTAAAACGTTTTCTATTTTACATATCAATTGTAAAGTTCGACTGTTACATGATGTACATTTTGTTGGATCAGGATTGACGATATTACCAAGACAACTTTGTAAATTTCTTTTGCCGTGGTTTTCTTTACTTATTTTATCAAGTACCTTGAAAGGAAGCGCTAGTGTATCAAAGAATTGAGCACTCTTTTCAAATCCACACGTAAAAGATCTCTTTTGGTTTTTAATTAAAAAATTTGAGTTATCCCGCAACATGTTTTTAACTGATTCTGTCACATGTATAGAGCAATCTTTAATATAAGGAGCAGCGGTTTCTTTGCACATTGGATGGAACAATTGGGCTCTTTCCGTATACATCTCGTTTAAACTAATTTTATGCATAGTGCAGTTATAAATTAATTTCAAATATCTGCCCATTTTTCCATTACTTACAAAAGTTGTAAAGTTACCACTTTGTTTGTAAGACTGTATAAAAATTTCAGTAATACTGTCAAAAGCACATGTGTTAACAAATGTTGTTAACTTTTCCTCGTATAAAATTGGGGGTTAACTCTAACCATTTCTTAAAAATACTTTATTTTTGTCCGTAGTATCTTGATCTTCTGATTTGCTAAGGGTTTTTTTTGCATTGATCAATTCTCTATGGTTACAATTATTTTCAATCTCTTCCACTTCTTATCGTTTTGTACATAGAGTTTTCTGCTTAGATTTATTTTTTTTAGAATTTAAATTGAAAGTGTCAGTTATAACTTTTTCTAAATTCTCATTTTTTATTGCTGCTTTTGCCAATTTAACTTCTCCTTGTATTGTTATTAAATGACTGAGTACAAATTTATTTGCATTGATTGAATGTTGCGCGTAACTATTTTTTTTTCACATCTTTGAAATATTCTTCAGATCTTGCGGATATTGCTGCTTCAAGAGGAGATTTGTGCAAAATCTTAGGCAGTTCGTCCAAGCTGGAAATTGACTATAGAGGTAAAGAATATTATCTTTGATTGACGGGCAATAAAAAATGTTGGGCATTGCTTTTAAAATCTTAGTTCCTTGGCTATTGATTTAATACATTTTTGATAGATACTTATGATAAAATCTTTTATTTCACTATTAATTACAATTTCATCAAATTCCTCTTCATTTTCCACATCTTGGTTTCTTATTATATGTTCAGTATCATCAAAATTTTTAATATCCGTGTCAAAATAAAAACCTTTAAATTGTTCCATCAACCATTTAACTTGTTGATCACATAAAGAACCATTTTCAAAACATTGGGTTAAAGAAATAACGAATATTTCAAAAATAATGTCTGATATCATTTTAATATTATCTATTTTAATACATAAGCCCACGCAACGTGTATAAAAGTCTTTTGTTTTTATATTTTTCCCTCGAAAGCATTTCCATTGAGTTACATTTTTTATAATGTGTGCTCGGTCCAAACGAATATAACATGGTTTTAATTGCATGTTTTCTTTCATAAGTACTTTAAATGATGTTAATAAATATTCTTTATAAGGGCAGTTATTAAAAGCCAATGAAACAGCATTTAGCAAAGCAGAAGAGCCATCAGTGACAACTTCATCGGGACAAGGTGCGCCATAGCTGATAGGCCCACTTAAGCTGAATTAAAGAGTGTTGGTATCGTGTCTTTCACTTAACATTTGCCAAAGGGGTACAACTTTATTATTGTAAGGTGTAACCATGGCGTATAAGAAGATATGTCCTGATTCATAATCGTCAATGGTCACTTTCTTTACTAAACTACCCGTTGCATCAATTAAAACTTGAAACCAACCACTGTGTTTTAATTCAGTCCACAATTTTAATTGTTCATCTGTAAAGTATTTAACTATAAATGGGGATAAATAAATCTCTCTGATCTCGGGGAACCCATTACTTTGCAAGTAAATAAAAGATTGCAAGACTGGTGTTGGACCAGTTAGTTTTAATGCATTATCTATTGCTTCTTGTCTTGCTTTTCTTAGTACAGGTGANAATGATTTGAATCCTTACGAAAACAAAATATTACTAGAACATCTGATAAATTTTTTAACTTTTTTTCCCATATGGAGTAGCTTATTAAATGATGAAAAACATTGGACTTCAAATGTTTACGAACAAAATTTTATGGCAATACGCGATTACATGAATTTATCAAACAACAGTGAATTATTGCTTGTTGAGAACTTTATTTTACAACACACAGAATTATTAACAAAACAAATTCAAAAAAGTCGCAACATTATTGAAAATTTGACACTTTCTTCTTTCTGTGCTTCAAATCAACAAGTCCAAGATGTAAGTAATTCTTTTCTTAATTTTGGAGAAAACTGGAAGGGCCAAGGAGAAAAATGTATTAAAAGTTTAGGGAATATTAAAGTTTCCACTGAAATAAAAAGTGAAACTCCAATGGAAACCAATGACATTTTTGAAAGAATAAATACAACAAAAATATCTCCGAAGTGTACTGAGTCGTCAATTAACGAAATGATAAGTTTTGAACATAGCTACTCATACCAGTCTGCTTCTAATTTTGCACTTCAAAACATTTCACCAGAAAATATTTCAAAAACCAAAAATATTTTGCATTCGACACCAATTCAAAATAAAAAATTACCTATTAAAAAGTGTAAAAAATCGAAATATATAGATCCGTGTCCTTATATAAATACAATGTATAATAAACCATCGAAACAGAATTTTAAAGATCCGGTCTTAATAAATGGTAATAAACTAAAATTAGAAACATTGTCGAACAAAAAGTATAAATTAGAGAGCACTTGTTTATTCGATAGTCTTGCAGAAATTTTTATACATTCTGTGAAAAATTATAAAGAGTTTCATAATTTTTGCGAAGAAATTTTGAAAAAAACTAGTGATTTGACCTTTTTCAAAATAGTATTTGACTATGTGAGAAATAACAATCAACAACTTCATTACGATAGTAGATTTCAGTTTATCTTTCAGAATGGCAACTTTGATGGAAATAGAATTTTTCTCAACGATGACTTAAGTACTTATTTTACACGATTCATGCATCACAAGCATAGTTTAGTTACAAAAATGTGTTGTGTAGACTGTAAAAAAGAATGTTTAAGATATGAAAATATTATTTGCTTACCGGTTTCTAGTATTACTATTAATACTCCTTATGATAACTTTGTCAAAATCTTAGATCTTAACTATGAAAAAGTTTGTGAAACACGCGCATTTGAAAGCGTCCGATTAATATCATACACAGTGACAAAATATTTAGCTATATCACTTCTGCCTGAACAAGATACAATAAATATTAATATTCAAGATTAAATCAAGTTTTGTAATAAATATTTTGTTTTAACTGGAATAATTGAGCATTTACCAGCTTTTATTGAAAATTGACAATCTCACCACATTTCTTACATTAGATTTATGAATGGACAATGGCAAAAGCGTGATAATAACAATCGCAAAGATTCACGCGTTAACAAAGATCTAAAAATAAAAATAGCTTTCTTACTATATGTTTATACTGACAAGTAAAAAACCAGCATATTTCTTAAAAAAATTAACATACTGTAACTATTGAATAAACAATAAAAAAAAGTGAAATAAATTGTTCTTGGTGTTATGTATTGCATATTCCTACCCAAAACATGGTTTCAAAACTAATTTTGCATAATACATTTGGATAATAGGATAAGGATAATCATACGTCCATCACTATCATAAAACTTCATACTTCAAGTAAAAAATTATACTATTCACAACTTCACGTAGATAAAAGAATAAAATAATACAAACATATATAAATCTACATGTTTAATAAATAAAAGAACCAAAATATCAACGAATACCAGAAGATAGTGGATCCCGAAACATTAAATTTCTCAATAAAGATTTTCTTGGTAATTTACCTGAAAATATAAGTTACATTGATCATAACAATCAATCGTAAGAAGCTGAAGAAAGAACGAGATCCAGTTTGGGAAATTGCTCGTCAAAAATTGTCTTTCAAAATCTTTGTCCGTAGTATCTTGATCTTCTGATTTGCTAAGGGTTTTTTTTGCATTGATCAATTCTCTATGATTACAATTATTTTAAATCCCTTCCACTTCTTGTCGTTTTGTACATAGAGTTTTCTGCTTAGATTTATTTTTTTTAGAATTTAAATTGAAAGTGTCAGTTATAACTTTTTCTAAATTTTCATTTTTTATTGCTGCTTTCGCCAATTTAACTCCTCCTTGTATTGTTATTAAATGACTGAGTACAAATTTATTTGCATTGATTGAATTTTGTGCGTAACTATTTTTTTTCACATCTTTGAAATATTCTTCAGATCTTGCGGATGTTGCTGCTTCAAGAGGAGATTTATACAAAGGTCTTAGGCAGTCCGTCCAAGTTGGAAATTGACTATAGAGGTAAAGAATATTATCTTTGATTGACGGGCAATAAAAAATGTTGGGCATTGCTTTTAAAACCTTAGTTTCCTTGGCTATTGATTTTATACATTTTTGATGGATACTCATGATAAAATCTTTTATTTCACTATTAGTTACAATTTCATTAAATTCCTCTTCATTTTCCACATCTTGGTGTCCTATTATATGTTTAGTATCATTAAAATTTTCAATATCAGTGTCAAAATAAAAACCTTTAAATTGTTCTATCAACCATTTAATTTGTTGATCACATTAAGAACCATTTTCAAAACATTGGGTTAAAGAAATAACGAATATTCCAAAAATAATGTCTGATAACATTCTAATATCATCTATTTTAATACATAAGCCCACGCAACGTGTATAAAAGTCTTTTGTTTTTATATTTTTCCCTCGAAAGCATTTCCATTGAGTTACATTTTTTATAATGTGTGCTCGGTCCAAACGAATATAACATGGTTTTAATTGCATGTTTTCTTTCANCACATGTAAAAGTTAAAAATGATGTGTATCAGATTATTGGAATAATAGAAATTGTTAATACTGGCAGAAACACAAACCATTACATTGCTCACTCTTTCGTCAATAACCGATGGGAAAGAAGAGACGATCTATTGGACTTGATACACCATTACACTGATCAACTTTCAACATTAAAGGTTTCCTTGGTAATTTACCTGAAAATATAAGTTACATTGATCATAACAATCAATCGTACAGATTTTTGAATAATATTAATTATAAGCTACATTTTATTTATTGTGAAATTATTAATGTTAGATATTGGAGCAATAAATAGTAATGACCTCATTAGAATACATTTGTCGTTGAGATAATTCTTACCTTTCCACTTTCCATCATCATATCTGTCGTAGCCTTGCTATCAATTGCAAAAGCAGACCACAGTGATTAAAAGTAGCTTAATCTTTTTTTTCTGTCTTCTTGGGTAAAAGAACAGCCTGAATCTTGAGCAAAACATCATGATGAGCAATAGTAAGTCCAGGTAGCAACTTATTCAATGTTTCGTTGTTGCAAATAGCAAGTTGAAGGTGAGGAGGAATGATCCCATGCTTTTCCTCTCGAGCATCATTTCCTGCTAACTCAATCACTGATCTGGCAAATTTTTATTAAATAATATAGGTAAGCATGCAGACTAAATTGAGGTTTCGTTTAGCCTTTTGTTAATTCGGAGTCGATGCTACATATATGTATATATAAATAAGCGTGTTAGGATTTAAAGATTGGACGGAGGACTGGGCTGGACGGTGGACTCTCTGGAATGATTGAGCAGATGATGAGTGGAGCGTGGACTGTGGACTGGAGTTTGAGAGTCTTGCACAATGCGCATGCGCAGAATTACATTTATTATTTATATTTTTACAAACCTTTTTTTACAATTTCTGGCGAAATATTGATCATTTCGATAGAACAAATAGTTAAATCGAAAGAACAAATGAAGCGCAATTTAATGAGAAAGTTAAAGATGCCTGAAATAATGTTTTTCATGGTTCAAAATGCAAATGAAAAAGTTTGAGCCCCTGGATTTGATCATTTAATTAAACAAAAACAAAAAGACGCACAAATGTGTTTCAAGCGAATATAAAAAGCGCAAATAAGACAATTCATTAAATATTTTATTTATTCACTTAAACAATGCCGGGTGCCCAGTTCACAGAGCTTATAGTATTGATTTGATAAAAAGTTGCATTAAAAAGTTATACTTAAGAGGGCTTATGCCATCCCTAGTGTCAGAATAGCCTCCATTACCTCTGGACTATGTGTTTGTGCGACATCTAACTATCACATCTGAAAACATCGATTGTCAAGTTTGATGATTATTCCTGTAGATGTAAATCTGCTTTCTTACGTATCGAGATTAACCTTCGTTTTGGACTTATAACATAAAATATATTACTCTTCACTACACAGTTTTCTACTTTCTCCATTTTATTAGAAAGAGAATTTAAACTGTAGACTCTTTGAGTTTTATTATAATGGATTTCAATATAAATGCATTGTAATAACATTAAAAAGGTGATGAGCTACTTTAAAGTATACATATCTAGAATTAAATCTGTTGTATAAACCAGAAATTTTTTTCATCTTTTTATTTTCTGTGCTTCAAATCAACAAGTCCAAGATGTAAGTAATTCTTTTCTTAATTTTAGAGAAAACTGGAAGGGCCAAGGAGAAAAATGTATTAAAAGTTTAGGGAATATTAAAGTTTCCACTGAAATAAAAAGTGAAACTGAAGCAAAAAATATTTTGCATTCAACACCAATTCAAAGTCCACAATTNTGCCAAAAGTATTGCTGATTTTTCTATGTTTTTGATTATCTAACTAAATACTAAACTATAAAAATTATCGTGTTTGAATAGATTATCTTGAAATTAAATGTGCTATTGACCCCTATAGACTACTCACCCATCAATATAACGAATTATTCTTAAGTTGACATACATTCTCATTTTAAATGATAGTTCTCCTTTTATACAGTATGTACTAATTAATAAATTATTAAAGTGACATTGTGAGCGCTAAACTGAGCCACAATAATTATTAATAACTGTAAGTAGTAACAGTATTTTGAATAACTAGCTCATTGGTAATTACTTATTAGATTAACATATTATTTATTTTATACTTCGCCGCTTTCGGGTTTGGAGGGGTTACGTTACACATTTAACCTTTTTTTTTTTTTACATAATAATTTAATAATTTATATAATATCTTATATTATCTTCATTTCTATCTGCATTTACTTTAAATTCTACTTAACCTTTAAACTATATAATCATTCATAAAAACAAACAAGTTCAATTTATTACCTTCAAAATCCGAAAAAAAATCAAAAAACAAAAAATTCAAGAAAAATTCACAAATTCAAATATTAATCTTTTTTATTTCATTTGTCCTTTTAATTTCTTTTATTTTTCTTTCTTCACTGCCCTCTCTTTTTCTCCTTTTCTTCCTTGTCCTGCCATTCGTCCATTTCTCTTCTCTACTATAAACTTTCTTCAGTCTTCTTTGCCTTTTAGTTATTTTCTGCTTCCTATCTTTTTCGAATAACTCGTCTTAGTGACTCTATCTCTTTTGCATCATGGCTTACTATTTCTTCTATTTCTTTCTCATTTCCCGTATCTCTACAATTCTTCAATATGTGTCTATAATCTTCTTCCTCTTCTTTGCATAATCTGCACTTCTTATCCTTCTCTCCTTACCAATACTCTCTACCCCTACATTTATTTCCGCACCTAAATCTTGCTACTAATTTCCTATCCTTAAATGGCATTTCCGTTTTCAAATATTCTGGTTCTTCCTCTGTTCTTACATCTTTATATACCTTGTTGTACCGAGAATTCTCTATCTTTTTCGTTCTCTTGTCTTTTTCTTTTCTTTCCTTTTTCTTTAGTATTTTTTCTCTTGCTTCTTCTTTAAATTCCACTCCTTTCATAAATCTTGCTTCTTTTATACTTTCTTCACGTAGCATTTCCACTCTTTTTTTTTTATTTTTTATTATTTTCCATCTTTTTTCTCTTATACATTCCTTAACTAATTTTATGTCTGAATTCCTAATTTTTTCTTCAAATTTTAACGCTCTCATAAGCGCCTTTGTACTCATCTTTTCTACTCTTCACTCCTCCTCCACTATATAATTTAGCGTATTGCTATCTAGTCCTAATATCCATTTCATATATCTTCTTTGTACACTTTCCAGCCTTTCTTCTTCTTCCCAACCCCATACTACCGCACCAAACAACGCTGTACTTTTGACTAGTGCTGTAAAAAATTTTCTTCTTTTTTTGTAGATATTCTTAAATATTCTTTTACCTACGCTCCATACATTTTTAATGGCGATCACTGCTTTCCCACTTCCATCTCCTGTTTTTTCCCTTTCTTTTTTCAAAAATTAAAACTTTTGTTTTTTTCTCACTTAAAATCATTTTCTTTTTACAGAGGTACCTCTTCAGTCATTTTATCATCTTTTTAATTCTTCTTCTCTATCTGCTACTGATACTATATCATACGCGTAAGACACACTTCACATTTTTTCATTACCAACTTATCCTCCCACTTGCCCTCTCTTTAATTTCAAGTCCGCTAGATATATATTAAACAACGTTGGGCTCAATGAAAGCTACTTTAACTACATTCCTAGTTTCTTTATAGATATCCATAATCCTATTTCTTAACTTTTCATTCACCTTCATCTCTATGAATCTTTCCTTTAAAACCTGCCTATCCATTCTATCAAATGCTTCCTTTAAGTCTATTAAACCGGCAAATATTTTTCCTCTTGCTTTGCCTAATTTTTCATCCACAATGTGTTTCAGTGTGTTTATCGCTTCTATTACTCCTGTCTTTTCTCTAAATCCAAACTGACTTTCTGCTAATTTACCTTGAATTTTCTTCTTTAACATCTTATTCAACAAACTTGCATAAATTTTATATGCTGCGCACGTTAATGTAACTCCCGATAATGTATCTTCTCTCCCGATCTCTTCTTCATCCTTCCCATCTAACTTTTCCATAAAATACCTTTTCCATACGTCCACTGTAATCTTTTTATCTATTTTCTGCCTTCGTTTTTTTCTGAACCTTTTTATGTACTTCCACACTTTACCTTCCGATGTTGTATTTTATAATTATTCTTCTTGTAATCTTTCAAACCTTTTCCTTTTTGCTTTACACCAGTTTCTGTACACTCTTTTTTTTATCTATATAATAACTCCTTTTCATTCTCTTCTGTCTCCACATCTTCATTACTCTCCTTAAATCTCTCTTTTTCTCTTTCCATTCTCTATCGTTCCATTTTCTATCTCCCAGTTTCCTCACTTTTTTCCTACCTTAGGTACCGCACTCTCTATTATTTCTTTTAATTCCTTCCACCTCTTCTTCTTTCCACTTCCAGTCCTTACATCTTTCTCCATACTGATCGATTAATTTTTGAGTCCAATTCCTCCTTGCTGTTATCCTCTCTTCTTTTTCTATGATTCCTACTTCTACTTCCTTTTCTAAATACACCTCCAACGGCATATGATCTGATTCCGTTCTTTGTCCTATCTTCATTTCCTTTACATGATCTAAGGCTTCTTGATTCCCAATTGCAGAATCTATTACATCTATTCCCCTCTGCTGCCAACGTATGTAAATTCTTCTTCTCCTCCTTTTTGCCCATTCATTATACACCATCCTTCTTCTGTTATTTCTTTTATTAGTCTTCTCCCTTCCTCAATTATTTTATCGTCTTTTGACTTTCTTACCTTTACTTTCTTGTTGCCATCCATTTCATTGATCTATCCTTCTCTCCTAGTTCTGGCATTCCAATCTCCCAGTATGAGTATACTTCCTCTTTCCTTCGTTTTGACCTTCTCTTTTATAATTTCCATCGTCCCTTCTACGTTTTGACCATATACTCCTGTGATTTTCCACTCCTGATTTCCGTATTTTATCTTCTGCATTATTATATTATCGCTCCATATTTCGTATTTTCTGCTCTCCATCTTTTTACTTATTCCTAATATTATTCCTCCTTTCGCTCTACCTTTTTTATGCTCTGTTGTCGCTGCTATACACTTCCAATCAAAATTTTTTGACAAGTCACTTTCTAGGGGTTGTTTTGCTCTAATCACGTTTTTGTTAACACTGTTGTATCAAAATCACTCAAGTACTTCCACATCTCACTGTCCTTATTTAGCACTCCCGCAACGTTCCACGCATAAATACTGACATTCCTTCTTCTCACTCGCTCCTCCTCTCTATCTTCTTGTTCTCTTCATTTTTGCCTTCTTCTTTCTTCAGTGAACTCTTCTTTACGTTCATTATACCTAAACCACTTACCGTCGACCATCATCTTCATATTCCCAATTTTTGTATTCTTTTCTTTACTCCTCTGCTCTTTTGACTTGTTTAAAATAGTTCTTTGAATCTCTTTTTCTTTCTCTGTTAAATCGCTATCTATGTAAACTCCTCTCTCCATATGTTCTTTATTTCTCATAACTTCTTCTTTCATTTCTTTGTTTAGCAACCTTACTACAACTATCTTCTTCACATTTTGCCGAGCGCTCACATTTATTTCTTTAGCTTTCTCTACTTTTATTTTCACTTTAATCTTTTGTTAAATGAATTCTCCCACATTCTTCTCCAGATTCTCTCTTTAAATATTTGCTCCTTTGATCACAATGTTCGGTCTCCTTTTCTCTCTCTCATCTTTTTCTTTTGCCCATTTCAACTTGCTTATTCTTCCTTCTGGTGCCTTTTTTTCTTCTGTTCACTGTTGTCTCTCTTTTATCCACATCAGTTTTTCCTCTTTCCAATTTTCTTCTCTCCCTTCTAGAATACTTATCATACTGTCAAACTTATTTTCCCATCTGCTTAACTTATCGTTTAACTCTTTATTCTCTTGGCTTTTTTTGTGAAGTTTAATAAAGACTGCTTCTTTGATTTCACATTTGCATTACTTCTTGTCATCACATTTACACCTGTCACCTTCCCGGTCATTTTCAGATTCTTGTCGATACCACAGTTTCGTTCTGTACCGGCTTTTCCAGGTCGATCCATCAGAAATCCTGTTTAACGATCTCAATCGATAAATTAGAAATCTTTCTTATCGATGCCTTTGATAATATATCCTTTTCTCTCATGTCGGTCTTCCAGAAATCTTCCTTATTGACCAATTTCTTTGTTAACCTTCCTTCTTTTTTATCTGCCGCTATTCGTCCAGGGCCCTTTCTTTTCTACCTCTTAGCTTGTGCCTTTTATCGATCTCTTTCTCAAGTTGCCGCTTTCTCTTTCCTATAATTTACTAACCTCACTTTTCTCTCGCACTTCACTGCTTTTTTTACTTTTTCTCATCTCACCACTACTACTTTAAAACTGTTTTCCTGTCCTCTTGTCACTCGTTTTTTTGCTCACTATTACATTCTTTTATTATCTACCTTCTTCTCCACCCGCTGCTCTTTATCTTTCATGTGTACCGTTCCCATTTCACTGACACGATCTCACTAATCTCACTTCATCCTTTTAATTTTTTTATATTTATTCACTTTACACTTTCTCCTCTGCTATTTCTCCACTTTTTACACTTATTCGTACTTTTATACTCTTTTATTTTTGTTTTAATAACTTCTTAATACTCTATTCTCCGGACCGCTCACTCAACAAGTCCGCTCTCTTGGATAAATATAATTTAATGTAAATTAGAATAATAAAATCACAATAGCAACATGTTAACAACAGCAATGCAAAAATAACAACCTAGATTATTGCGGGCGATTACTGACAAAAAACAAACAAATAATTTTATATATTTTTATAGAATTCCTGTTTGTATGTAAGAACTCATTTCATCGTCGTGGGCCAAGGGCGTTGTTAAGGTTAGCTTTTAATTTGAGTAAATAATATTCAAAATTTGTTTAACATAATGCAATGAACATGTTTAATTCAAATTAAATGTTTAAAGCTTTTCTAAACAAATTGTAAACTAAAAAATTTTTTCATCTATTTTTCCACACCACCCAGGAGGCAAATAAATAGGCTTGATACTTATTGATGACTTTTTATTTGTAAAATTTTAACTATAGAAATTTTACTATGTAATGTAAAAATTATTATGATTACTTAGGTAATAACCTGTACAAAGATTGTAGTATTTTTATAATCCAAAAAAATATTTTGATTCTTCAGTAAATATAAAGCTCTCAGTGCAAATAATTTTTTTTCTTAGTATTATTATATAACAACGTAAAGTTCATAATTTATTACATATATTTATATGACATTGTATTAGCATACGTACGAATAAAAGACTAACATTATTAATAAATAATGGAAACCGTGAAAGTGTAACTAGTGAAAGAAATTCTTATTATTTTCTTTAGTGTTGTAAAAAAAAAAAAAAAAAAAAAATTGGTATTAAAAATAAAAAAAGAAAATTAGTGTTGTGAATTTTCCGTTGCTGGTGGGAGATATAAGTTGTTGAACAACACAGGGATCGCTGAGGATAGGTGTGAGTGCTCTGCCTCAAAGACGTTGACTCAGTTATACACTAACTTTGGCACTTTAAAAATTAAATTTTAAATCAAACATTTAAAAACTACATTTTTTTTCGACATCTTCGCAACGATTTGAATTTTAAAAAATAGTTAACGGACGCTATGGCCGCTATAGGATTCCCGTGAAAAGCCAGTAAATATTTAAAGCACGACCGAATATTGTATACGCGTAAACGACTGGATATAATTCGGCGGTATCTCAACTTGTGCCATTTCTGTGAACTTGATAAAAAAAAATTATTACAGAGAAATTCAATCGTGTTAAAGTATGGACCCATGTTTTTTGATGTTGACTGCTCAATCGTCACAGGATAACTGAAGCTATATACAAATTTTTATTAGCTCATAAGAAGACTCTAATTTCTTAGTACTACGCTGCAAGATGTATTTTAATATTTTTTATGTTATATTTTATCCTTTTTTTCTTTGCCTACATACAGTCATCTTTTTTGGCATCAATATTATTATCATCGGTTTCAGATTCACTATCAGTATTAGCAGTATTAGATCCATCAACGATATTCCAACTGGTAAGCATTTTAGAAACTTTCTTCTTATAATTGTTATGAGCATCTATAAAACAATCCGGGTCTGGTTCAATATCGCTTTTATCAAAGAGTACAGAAATAATTAAATTTCATGGGGCTTTACTAAGTGTTCAAAATTTTTTTTTTCGTAGACTTTTTTTTGCCTCATGAGTACCACACATTAACGCCTTTGTTGAATATCCCATACTAAGAATGTGACGTGTTGGCATCATACATTGTTGGATGTTAATCACAGCACACTCTATGGTAAATTCCAAATACACAGCTGTAGTATCTTCATAAACGTAAATTCGCTTATCATTTTTTGCCACAGTGTACAAGTGCTGCTGCAATTTTCTAATGGAACAATCACCGTCAAACCAGCGAAATCCATGCACTTTCTTCGACTGATGATTGTTACTTTAGCGCACATCCATAGGTAAGGTAGAAAAATTGCACGGGGGCCGCACAATCCAATGACTGATCACTGGTGTCATAAGATACACAACAGCCACTTATTCGGGTAAAAACTGTCGAGAATCATCGAGAAAACCTTCAATCTCTACAACATAATCCGTGTATGAATCTATTCTTTATTTTGTAGCTTAAAAACGTCGAACTAAACATGATATACACGCGTATCCATCACGTTTGATGCTGTGCGATAAACTAAGCAGTACTCTGCGCTGCAATTCATTTATATATGTCCTACTCTGTGCTAGTGTATGTTTTATAAAAAATTAATCATTGGTTCTTAATATTTTCATCTTACGCTAGTGTTAGGGAAAGGTTGAATAAATTATAACAATAATATAAATTCAATACATTTATTTGTGATAACAATTGAAAAAAATGCAGTTTTATTAAGTTTTTATTGTAAATCATCTTCAGAATCAGCGAATTCTTCCCACTCCATAGCAAAATAAAATTTTTTCATTCGTTTGACATTGTGGGTGGACACATGGATTTATACGCACCGTTATGATGAGGACATGTAATTGCTAATGCTGGGAGTTCAAACTCTGGAAAATCAACCATGTCATTAACTTGAAAATTAAACATTTCGAGCCACCTTTTCTTCAATTCTACAATTACAAAAATCTTCTTAACATCTTTGAGATTTTCTCGTAGTACATTCCCAACTTCTATATAGTTAATATTACCAGATTTCCAATCTAATCCATGATAGTAAAGCTCAAGCCATACATTTTCACGTTTATACTTTTGACTCTACTTACGCCAAGGAAGCGGTGGTTTTAAAAGTAACACATGTAGTTCAACGTTCTCACTTAACGAAAGAATTGCTAATTCTTTAAACAATAATCATTGCCCGGATTTTTAAAGCCTTGCATGTCCACTACATACCTCATTATAGCATAGCATTGACTGAGTTAAATGACTATTGTTGTTTTATTTTTTATGAGTAAGCTTCGACAAATTTCCTTACATCCCCACTCACGGAATTATACTCGAATATGCGATCATGTAGAATCAGACAATAAGCAGCTGTTCCTTGCGGAAAATTATCTCTTGACTCAAATTCCAAGCGCACATCATTTGGTGCGCTTTTCAAAGCTTCATTTTGTTTTGAGCAGTCAATAATGATGAGTGGCATGTTTGTAATAAAATCGTTTTTATTAATCATAGGTTCTGTTTCTTTACCATAATATACATTTTGAAAATTCGCATACATATTGTAGAGTAAAGAAAATTGATTATGATCAATGTTGAAATTGAGATTTCCATAGGGGTAGTACTGAGAGTTAAGTAATAACTTAACATTATTTATATTACAGTGATCAAACCGACTAGCATTCGCAGCTTTCTGACCTTTACGATTCGTTCGTAAGCCTAAAACAACAAAACGCGGCTTTTCCAGTTGATTTGATGTTTTAACGGTCCAAACATGTTTCATACTTGTTGGAAGAAGGGAATATTCATTTAACTCCCTATTGCGAAAACTCGTGGAAATTGGCTTATCTTTTGCAATGACATTGAGCAGACGAATTTTGAGTCTGTCTGACTCACTTACGTAAGGCATGAGCCATTTTATTCGAGTTAACGTAATTTTAAAGTCTTCGTAAACATTATTAGCAACTGTTTGTGTGACTGCATTTAAGTTATTTCTCGATCTCATGAGGATAAATTCATGATTTGCATTTTCTAAAACTTTACGATAGTCTTCAGCAAAGCCAAGTATCTTGATTGTAGGTAGAGAAACATAAAAATAACTTTCATTATTTACCAATTTATTTATTTCTGTAATATCTTGCCATCCTGCATTTTCTAGCATTTAACTTTGAGCTGGATAGTGCGATATCCAACCTTTCATTTAAGTTGTTCTACCAACATTTTTGCCCTTGTTTATTTGAATATCATTAAGTTCATAGCGAATTTCTTCAAACAAATAACAAATAGCATTATTACCTAACTCAGTTCGCGTTACTGCAGTATTATTGTTTAATGTCATACGTCCGAAAATATGTGGAGTGCTTTGTGAGGGTAAGAGACATAAATCTTAATGTTGAATTGAGATGCGAATCTCATCACTATTGTTGAATGCTGATGAAATGTAAGGCTGATGTGCATGAATTTCATGGTGTGCAATTGATTCGTCCAATGTGACACCTGACTGAATGTTTTGAATTTCTGCCATCCTTAAAACAGCAGGAAAATAAGCAAATAAACTTTAGCCAACGATCACTTTTATGCCTAGGCTTTTTAAAAATTGTACGTTTTTACGTGTTAATGCTTTGCTTGCTCGTTGATAACTGATTTGTTTTTCTCATGTTGGTTTACTTATATATTCTCTATGAAATTTGTTTTTTTCTTCACGACATAAAATATCCATTCGTTCAATTCAATTGTTTCACGTGTAGCCTTATTGTTATAACCTTTCCTCGGAAATTTATTAATTTTCCTTCCTGATCAACGATCAGAGCTTGAAGATGATCTATTATCTTGACTGCAACGGGTAGGTAAATTATTTGTGTTGGAACTTCAATAATTTTATACCCACGAGGAACTGCAGGGAAAAATTCATGAATTGTGTGAACTTCATGTTCATTTATGTATGCTCCAGTAGTAATATTACACTCAACTCGAAGTGCATTTACCTTAAGAATTGATACAGGTTTAAATGACTTTGAATGAGTTTTATTTGATGTGAGAATGCGTTTTGTAAAACCTAAAACTGGTCCCAACGAACCTTCTGGTTGAAAATTAATTGGGTGGCTCCACAGAATCACGCTGCGAAGCGTATTATTGTTTGGCTTTACACTTATCGAAACATCTTTATGTATTAATATGTCGACGAGAAAATTTTCTATATCTTAAATTTCATAGCTGCCCGTTGGTAAAGTTACCACCTCTTCACCTACGTAAAATCAATTATTACTTTCGTTAATACTACGTACAGAATTAAATGTGAGTAATTCCACCAAACGAAGAAAGAACGTAATTTTTTTGCGCCGAGAGCTCAATCGGAAAATATTGTGCTTCGAAAACGGATGATGTAATAGATAAACTTAAAGTGAATGCATCTTCTATGACGCTTCATCGATGGATAATAAATTTTTTCCATCACTTGCTTATAAACGCTTGCGGTTAAGATTATTACTAAAAAATCTTAGACAGAGATGACCACAGTTATAAGTATTGAATTCTTGATATCTTTTGTAGTTATACTTAATAATACCAACATCGAAGTATAACATTAAATCTAGCGGTGGTTGTAAATCGCCAAAACTATCGAAATATGTTACGTCATTAACTTGTTTTTTTGTATACGACCCAATGAGTACCAGGACCTTCTCTATCTATATCGTTTCTCATGAATACTCCTCGAAAATTTAGTATCTTTATTATTTTTCCATATTTCATCATATTTTTATTTGTTAGAGCTCAATTAGGCAGTTTTACTTCGAACTTTTTTTTTTTTTTACTTCCCTTCCTGGTTTTAAGTATAGATCCAAATCTTTTTTTTGCGGTTTTAGGAAGAAGCCTTTACCATGTAAAATAGCTTCCATTTTATTATTGTGTCTCGCATTCTCTCCGAGCTGTTTCTTAGCTTCGTTTGCTTTATTTACTTCTTTATATATATCACTCGCACCATTAGCAATAGCCCCTACAGCGCTTAGACCTGCAAATGCTGCTACGATACATGGTAAAAAATCTCCAATCTTTTGAGGTATGTGTAATATTCGTGGTGTTGTAATATTTTTCTTACCACCAGCTTTTTTCATGGCTGTTTAAGCTCCCTTTAAAGCAGAACTTACAACTTTGCGAGCACATTTACTTGTAACCATTGCCTTCATCGCTCGATAAGTTGGCATCCTATTTGGAACAGCATAATATTTTAGGGACTACTTTTAATCAAGACGATGCGTACACTAAAGATAGAATCAAGTTGCTCAAAAGAAAGGGTGTGTTTCCGTATGATTGTGTAATATCATTTGAAAAACTTTAAGAAACTGTGCTTTCATCAAAAAAAGATTTTCTTACCATGGGCTTAAAAAAAGTTTTTTCCGCCCTCGGGTGGTTTTGGGAGGCTGTTACTTCCTCGGGCGAAAAAGCAGTTTTCCGGAACTCGTTCGAAAAGTCTCCTTTACGAACCTCGTTACGTCCCTCGCCTTCGGCTCGGGCCGCAAACCTCTCGGTTCGCAAACAGAGACTCTTCAAACTCGTAGGAAAACTACTATTTGCGCCCTCTGGGCCCAAAGTACTTTTCTGCCCTAGAGCCCAAAGTGATTTACTGGGCGCAAAGTGTGCCCACGGGCGCAAAATTGCACTTTGCGCCCTCGGTAAGAAAAACATTATACGTGACTCGGGCACTAACCTACAACAAGCAGCAACAATTTTTTCAAAGTCACTATCTTTCCAACTTACTTAAATGTATTTCAAAATGTTAGTAGCATTTGGTCAACTATGGTTTTCTCTGCTTGTCGTAGAAGAGGAAGTCGGCTCAGGGTGCCCTGGGGAATCGGAAATTCCGTTACCCATGTTGGGGGTAAGAGTGCGGACTCTCTCTCGACATCTGTGTGTCAGAAAAAGGGGAAAGTGCCTTTACTTTCCCGTTTTCCTTTACATTTGAAACAGTGACAGTTTTTAACAAGATTAAAATTTGGGCCATTGCAGTATGTTTATAAAATTGTTAACGTGATACAAAAGGGTTGTACAGTAAACCATGAGCCTGCGAACATGAATGGAAAAAATCGGATAACTCTTTGAAAGTGAATAAGATTGCTTTCGTAGGTTTATGTAATATTATTGCTGGCTAATGGTGTAGCGTGTACAGGTTGTATCAGCCATACGTAATAATCCTAGCATTTGCTGATATTCTCGCTTAGTCGATGGGTCTTAACTCTAAGTTATTCAAGTTTTTAATATCGCGTCTTTTAAACTCAATCTATATGTACTAATATCTAATATTAAATCTCAGCGCAGCTGTTCCCATTTAACCTTTTGCATCTGTTAGTTCTTTAAAGTTACTTTATTATTTTACGCTTTGAAAAGTTTTTCATTTGATTTCTTTTCCGGTCAGTTAGTTGGGTAGCCAGTTAGTGTACAAAATCGGTACGGAAAGTTTTGAAGAAAGAGAAAAAAAAAATTAATGTGGATACACTGATGTTACAACCCTATGTTGTAATTTAATAAGCAAGTCAACGATAGATAAGGGTTTAAAAATATACATGGACGCATTTGTTTATATTCACAGTTAGAACATACAACTCTCCACTAGCTTAAAATTTTTTATACCAAAAAGATCTGCTGGAAAAGGTTGCAGTTGTTAAGATACTTCCGAGCGAGGAAGCAGTCGTTCCCAACAATACTCCTACACCTTTAATAGAAAGTGTGACTTTACTAATAGTCAATCTTGGTTTTGATCTATTGTTAAGGTCGAGACATCGCCAACTATTTCCTTTTAAGTGTGTTAGAGAAAACGTGGTCGTAGAAATTTCATTGTGGAAAAATCATTATAGATTTCTTCAATTGTGGGTCATTTCAGTTGAACAGTTGAATCGTGTATTACCAGAACTTATAACTGACAGGAAAGCTAAAAGTAACGCCAATCCGTAACACATGATTTTATACTTCAAAAAAGATATTTACAGTGTTTTGCGCTGCAGTGAACTTTCAAAATATAGCGTGGAGGACAGAAGAAGATTTATCTTCTGAAAAAATAAGTTGTTTGCTCCTACTTACTTTTTAAAAATAAATGTTATTTCTTTATTTTTTTTTTTTTTTGTTTAACAGCTGCGGTATCAGCAGCAATCTCAGAAAATGTATTCTCTGCGTCATTATTTTAATTTATTTCTGATAAACGTATCGCAATATTGCAACAAGATTTCGGATAAATATTAAATGTAGTATGACGATGTTACAATCTTCTATTTACGCAAGCATATGTCACCTCAAGTAAGAGAAAAAAAAGATAGACAAAAAATCTCAAGTTCAAGAAATTGTATTTGGGTGAGGCTCGTGTGATATCCCCTTTTCCAGGTAGGCAGTGCAACAACTTAAGGTATCACCAGACATCATTGTGTAGTGAACACGAGAATATAAAAGAATCTTTATGTGCTGCTTACCACCTGATGGGTAAAGCTGAAGTGACAGAAGGTTTTACACAGGCTCATAAAGGTCTTGTGTCGTTTTTAGAACTACTGTTAGCGGAAAAAGTATTCATTTGTGTATAATTTAAACGACAAAAGATATAAAAAGTGGGAGCGTGAATTGGAATTTATCAGTCATTACTATTATCTTCAGAACGGGGTAATAAAAGAGATACATTGGGACAAAGATGAGTGTGAGGAGTTGTGTCACCTAGTGCGAGAATTTTTTACCTCGGATGGTGAATTGATAATGAATAAAAGAGTATATAAATAAGTGTGTGTGTTCTTAAAATTATACGTATCAGGTTTCGTTTGCGCGCTTATATGTAAGATTATTTCTAAGAAGTGTGTTTTTACACAAAATGTGTATTAAAAAATATATTTTTTGTATATGTTTGATAGCCCGTAACTCTATGCGCCCGCTCTTGGGCAAAAAAATAGCACGCAAGTGGGCAAGCGTTGATTGATTGGGAGGATAAAGGTATGATCACTTGAAAAATATGAGCACAGGCCCACGCACTTACACATGCACGTACGCGTATGTGCATTTTCATGCATGCGCGTATAGGTGGCTGGTTAAAGCGGGGGTCTCCTCGCAAGTACAACACATGGGATCGTCTTCTCCCTTGGAGTGGGAGTAAAGCACGTTGAGGCATCTCAACCAAAAGTTAAGAGAAATAATTATTCCGAAAATATTCGATCTCATCCAAAGAAAGATGGATATGATATATTTAAAAAAAATTAATAATTGGTCCTTGCTAGGACTGTAAAAATTTTTTTTTGTACTTATTAAAGTCACTACATTAAATTTAAATTTTTGTTATTATTAAAATCCATTTAAATACTATCCTAACAATCTTGAACCTTAAATTTATTAACTTGCTCTATTCATTGACAAGCTACTGCATCTACAATGAGTAAGCCAATGTTATTGGGATACGCTTTTGGTAATGATATAGTACACATGTTTTCTCTACCATAACTCGATGCGCCCACTCTCGAGAAAAAAATAGCACGCAAGTGGGCAAGCGCGCACTTACACATGTACGTACGCATATGCGCATTTTCATGCGTGTAGGTAAATGGTCCCATCCCAAAGCGAGTCTAGAGAACAATCCGATACTGTAAAGAGGAGCGCGGATAAGCTCACGCGATATAGCCCGGATGACCCGCTCTTGCGGCGCTCTCTCTCCGCCCGTGGAGTTACATACCCTCGATTTACAGCTCTCCATCGCGGAGCCAGAACCCTTACGCCACAGCACCCTCCCTGGGGGAGGGAGCCAGAACCCTCCAAGCTTACTTACTTCTGTTACGTCTTTTAAGGGAATGTAAGACTTAATTTTATGATGAAGCTGCTTGTTAGAAGCATGCATTTCAAGCAAATCTAAGACTCAGTTCGATGACTTAGCTGTGTGAGAAAAGCTCGAGTAAACCAGGCCACCGTTAACTTGCCTAAAAAGTGAATCAAGGAGGAACAAGAAAGAAAGGACCGTCAACTTGGATTTCGACGTTAAAAGCAGAAGCCTAATTATTGTTGTAGCCACAAGTACTTTTTCGTAGGATTAGAATAATCGTTGTGGTCAACTTTGTTGATCTTTGCACTGCGTGCGTGCAAGCAGCGGCTATCCAATGGTTATAGAAGTAAGTTTAGTTAAGAAAATCTAGAAATTGTTAAAACACTGTAATTGTGAACTTGAAAACCTTATAATTTATACAATGTATGAAAATTGATAATTTCCAGCTTTAGCAAATTTATTAAATCTTTAGAGAAAACATAACTTAGTTGTTAATTAGATTTTTTTTTAAATTCAAATATTTCAAGATTTAAAAATTAAATTATTTGAAACATAGTGTCGGCTTTAATAACTAAATTAAATACCAATTTAAAATAATCAGATAATGCATGACTAAGACTTTTACAAGGACGTGAGATAAAGAGACGAATAAAATAAGCTACTATTGCATTACATAAAATAGAAATTCAATCAGTTCTTCAACGCCAGCTCGGCATACAACACGCCAATAGCACTCCATACTTACCATTTGGTGAAACCTAACACCACAACGCCGAGTCAACAGTTTAAAAGAAAAATATACTGTAAGTAACAGCAAATGAGACCTTTGGATGATAGCTGGTTTCTGATAAACAAAAATTAAATTTTCATATTCTTTATAATTATTAACGTTTGTTTATTTATTCGGTATGGAAATATTTATTCAAATCACATCTTATAAACACACGCATACGTATTTTAAAGATATTTGCACCTCCTTTATTGTTTTATAGAAGGTATATTTATATTTATATGTTGTCTACCATAGAATGCCATAAAAGTACAACTTCATTCTTGGGTGCCCAAGCATCTAATGTCCATTGGTTTTATCATGACTTTTCCATCGTACTTGAATATCATAAATCTTATCATGTTTATCATTTTATAAAATTCAGGCATCTTTTTTTCGTATTTGATTAAAAATAAAAATAAAAAAAACAAGAGTTTATAAAAATAATTTTAAAAATATGTTATTTGAGATAAGGACATTAATATTTTTAGAATTGATATTTAGCACAAAAACTTTTTCTGTTGA
>NW_019379751.1:255528-273057 GCF_000648655.2 Copidosoma floridanum | reverse complement strand
GAAACAAAAACAGTAAAAAAAAAAAAAAAAAAAAAATTCTCATATGACACTATTACCAATCGATAGAAAATACAAAGAAACGTAAATAAAACTCTTTCCTCAGAGACCTTATTTTTCATCGTTAACTATCTTTTGAGGACTTAAAAGTATTTTAGTCCGTGGCCCGCAACCTGAAAAAGAAAAATGTTCTGTCTAATCCAGCATTTGCTTTGGCTGCTGCTTCCCCTCTTGCTTCTCTTTCGCCACGCATCGTGATCTATATACGTATACAACGCACGCATGTATAGTGAAGCATGGAGGGAGTATAGCTTGTAACTTACAGCTTACAGCTCATCGTGGCTGGCGCACCACCGCCGCTGTCTTCTTCTCACTTACTCTTACAGCAAGTGTTAAAAACGTTTAATCAATTTTTTTAAGAATAATTTCGCGCTTGTCTGAAAATACGTCATGGATCAAATAGATTGGAAATTTTCCGCCCTACATGCTGGTATTTTTATTTTTATCGTGTCTGTTACCATTAAAGAGATATGAGTTAAATAAACTTTAGACGCGATTTGCACATTAATCCAGTTATTTAAAAAAATTGTAATTATTTTTCCCGTAATCAATGTAAAAAATACTTTGAAAAACATTAAACGCCCTTTTGAACAACAAGCTAGTCGTCTATATTATTCGGTAAAGTATGAAAAATAATATCATTTACACTTAAACTATTATCAGAGCCAGACACACTACAAGGAAACCACTGGGGCTTTTGGTTACTCATTTTAAGACGAAAAAAATTGGTGCGTTTGTTTACTACTGTTCGCCACCAATACCGTTTAAACTTTATATTTGGTAGTAGAATTGGTTCAGATTCCAACCATCAGGGCGTTGCTACTTGTTGCTTAACACCACGAATATAACGCATAATAGTGCTACTTGTAGTAACCTACTACATGATGTCAATTTATATCTCTTAAGGAGGTTCGGTAGTGTTAGCGGGGGGAAATCTCAGAGAGGCAAGGGGAGGAAGAGCGTCTGGCAACGTTGTGAATTTTTTCGGCTGCTGGCACGTCGTCTACTGTTGTTGTCGTCTACTGCTGTTGTCGTCGTCTACTGATGACAGTGTACTTATTTCTTCGGTTGAATTTTTTATAATTTAATTTTCAATTACAAAAGGAGTTTTTACTATTCATTACATTTCAAAGCGCGCTCCAAAAGCAGCGTTGTTAAGTCGTCTGCTGCGAGTACATTTTTGCTGTTTTTTAATAGAAATTTGTGGTAGGTCTCTCTTAAACTTTGACAAAATATTATTTTGACAATATTCTTTCATTTAAAAAAAAAAAGCAAGTTCATTTAGCCGTTTTTTTTTTATGTGAAATTTAAGTGATTTCTCCATAAGCCTACATGTTAAAATATTGTTTTTTCAGGTTAATATATCTTGAAAACGGTGTGATTAAACCCTTCAAAAATTTAGCTGTAATTTGAAACTATTATCCCAAACGACATATCGAAATTTCAAAAATTTTCATCATAAAAAATTATCACTACCGAACCTCCTTAACATGTTAATATCACCTACGATAAGTATTAATAGATTTTATTGATCAACAAAATTCTTTAACTGTTATTAATTTTTATTCTATATAAAATAAACTCAATTCAATTCATCTAAATTTTACTGAACGGAATAAATAATCCCTACGAATTTATTAATCATTTGATAAAAAAAGTGCCTGAATGAATATTAAGATTAAGATTAAGATTAAGAAATTATGTAATAACAAATTTTGTAAAATTGACGTCGAATTATGTCATTTTTGGAATAAAGTTTGGAATGGTTTTAAGTTTGCTAATCTTATTTGCAGTTGTCTTTGGACTAGAAAGATAACTTACTTTCCTCCTTTATCTCCAAGGATGACAATAAAAGTGTTTTTTCAGTTTTTAATTTGGTACCTGAAGTTTTACGAACTTATCTGATAGAAGAAATTTAAAAAAAAAAATTAAAGTTTTTCGCCTACTATGTTTGAAAAAAGAATTAAAAAATGGAAAACAACAACAGATAATTAAAAAGTATGCATATTTTCTAGAAGTATGAGGGTTTGTTAAGTTGAAGTAAGAATAACATAGGTTATCTGTGATATTTATTTTTGATAACTTGAGTATTTTGAGCATGTGAGAAATCTTACACCTACAGTACTTCTACACATACACCTTACCGTTGTGATGTATGTTTGTGAATTTTAAGTACTACAAATTGCTGAAAACGAACCCTGAAAATCAAAATTTACTGAACCAAAAAATAGAAAGTTGATGACACTGGATGTGGAAATTGTAAAGTTTTGTTTTCGGAAATGAGTTGAGATTAAAAAAACAATTGAAACCAGAGATATAACTAAAGAATTCAATCGACTTATAATTTTTTTCATTTAGCCTTATGAAATCTTATGTGAAAAATGCTTTCAAAATCTCAGAACGGGATGATCATCGTTCAGGAAACGAAAATGAGATACAAAATAATGTCACACTTCCTTTGAAACTATTTTAACCTTCGATTAATGAAAATGAAGTAGATATTGTTAGGTACATGGTTAGAAAGTCGTGGAACGTGTGAGTTGCCGCGCGATCAGAAATGTTGGTATGTTTTGCTAGGTGTTGTTGTTGATTAAAAAATAGTAGTTAAGTCAAGATTGTAACCTCAAGCTAATTATTTCTGCTTGTTTTGAATAACAAGGCTTAGTTTCGTTTTATAAAGTAACGTGTTTTAATTGTTACTGGTAAGTGTACCAATTTTAAGGGCTTGTCTGGGATACGAATGTTAAGAGTTTTGAGATTAAAGAAGCCCTTCATCAGATACACACCGTCGGAAGAGACTGAAGCAATGAAGCAACAGCTGCAAGAATTCAAACAGCAGTGCCTGGAATTAAAAAACCAGCTGAAAAACATAAGGCGAGTTGTGTAAACTCAGGATGAAACGATCGTGAAATTCAAAAAAGAAATGGTTAAGCTGCAAAAAAATGGTGACGATTTTCAGTTTCAGCTTGAAGACGTATGGAAGAAAGTAGAGAACACACTACGCAAACAACAGTAGATTTATGAGAGGACACTCCAGTGGTTAAGGTCAACTCTTTATAATTCTCGCTAGATGTTTGTGAGTTTACAGACCTAGGGAAATACAGTTTTAGCTGAACAGGACTTCCTCTTGAATAAAAGACAGTTATGACAAAGAGAAAACATGACTTCTTAGGGTCAACAAATCCGTAGTATAAGGCAGATAAGTACTGCTAAAAATCTTTTGTCACCACCACCACAATCGTTACAACCACAACAGACATTACAGTCAACACAACCTCTACCGACTCAACATGCATCTTTTTGGCAACCTCTTTCGAATAGCTTAGTAACAGTATCATTTCCACGTTCAATTTTCAAGAAAACTTTTGTTGAACTTTCAGGAGTGAGTTTAACAGTATACTTTACTAGTAAACAAACCAACTCCTTTACTTTTAGTCTTGAATAACAGAAGGATTTATGAAAATTTCAGTAAATTTATGGTTAAAGGTACATTAAGTAACAAAATGTATAATTCTGTACTTGGTTCTGGTTCTGACGTAACTATTTTGAATTCAGAATTTGTAAATTCAGTGGATATTAAAATTTCCATTGATTCTATGACACTGAAGTATCCAACAGGTAAGGATGTTCCTGTATAGTTTAGGGTTAAAGCTTTTGTATTTCTAGGAAAACACAAGGTTGAATAATTTGTATATATGTAAAGGATATAGTTGATGATTGTATTCTCGGAAGTGATTTTTGTTTTAATTGGATAGGTTTAATAGGAAAAATTCATAGTTTAAGGTTTGAGACGATAGATTTGCAAGATCAAGATGATGCCCCTGTGCAACGGATTACGAACCTGTAGAACATCGTTACAGTTCATATACAGGGTATTTTTTAGCAAAATTCGGAAGAATTAGATAGACAGCCAATAAGGAAAGAACCTATTAACAAACGAAAGGAAATTGACCTTTTTATATAAGAAATGGAGAAACAAGAAGTTATGAAACCATCATCAAGTTCCAGGTGTTTTCCAGTCGTCCTAAAGAAAAAGAAAGATGTTCCTGCAAGATTTTGTGTTGACTTACGAAAAGTAAATGTAACAACGATTAAAGATTTATATCCTTTACCACCATCAGATGATACATTGGATAAATTATCAGAAAAATCGTGGTCCTCTACATTTGATTTGAAGAGTGGCTATGGGCAAGCAAAAGTCAACTCCGAAGATAGAGAAGTTACAGCTTTCTCTGTTGGACAAGGATCGTGGCAATTAAAATTCATGCCATTTGAATTATGTAATGCACCAGCGACTTTTGAACAACTTACGGAAAAAGTACTTGAAGGATTGTTTTACAAAATCTGCTTAGTTTATTAAGATGATATCATAGTATTAGCCAATTCGTTTAAATAAATGTAAGTAAATCTGGAGAAGGTATTTCTTCGATGTTAAAAAGCTAATCTTGGAATGAACAAAGAGAAATTAATTTCCTCCAAAAAAAAATTTAATTTCTTGGTCACATTGGTCACAAAAAAAGGAAAGAAGGTAAGTACCGAAAAGATTAGGACTGTTATGGAATGGTATATTCCAATGAACAATAAAAAACGTCTGTCAGTTGTAAGAATTTTGCTTGTAGTATAGACAATTTATTAAAGACTTTTTAGATATTGCTAAACGTTTCCATAGTTTGACATTAAAAAATGATCGGTTTAAATGGTCTTTAGAAAGTCAGGAAGCATTTCTAAAATTGAAGAGCGTTCTTACACCTCCTTCCGTTTTTTATTTTCCTAGGTTAGATTGTATATTTACCTTAGATACTGGCGCATTAAGTCATGGCATTGGTTTAGTTTTATCTCAGAATCAAGAAGGTAAGGAAACGGTTATAGCTTACTATAGTCGAGTGTACAGTATGTCGGAAAAGAATTATTGTGTAACTCTTCGGAAGTTATTAGCGATTATTGAGTCAGTAAAACATTTTCATTGTTACTTAAACGGAGAAGAATTCGTAATTAGAATAGATCATTTTGCCTTAACTTAGCTGTTATCATTTAACGAGCTGAATGGCCTGCTATAGCTAGACGGATTGGATTATTAGATCAGTACAAGTACAAGTACAAAGATTTTTCATAGGAGAGGAACAATTTACGGAAATGCAGATGGATTATCCACACGACCATGTAAAGATAAATCCTGCAAGTACTGCTATTAGATTGAAGAAAAGTTCAACGAAGAGAATTAGACAATAAGTTAAATCGTTTTTGTTAAAGAAACAATATCAGACTAGCAAAAACGTCAGATGGAAGACGAGGCAATAAAAATAATTATTAAAAAAATAAGAGAACTATTACTCAGCCAGATTAGCAGAAAATTGCATCAAAAGACGAATTCACAAAGTATATTGTAGTCAATGTGACTCATTCGTTATTAAGGATACAGTATTTAGTAAGGATAGATATTCTATACAATGGATTTCACCAAACTTGAAGACCAAGATTTTACAACTAGTCATTCCAAGAAAGGAGATAGATATAGTTTTTCAAAAACCGCTTGATTTACCTTGATCGGAGGACATTTTGGAGTTAGCAAGAACCTGGACACAATTAGGAAGATATTCTACTGTGCCACTTGCAAGAAGAATGTTGAGAATTAGTGTCTTACGTGTATGATTTGTATTGCACAGAGAGGTATATCAGATAAGGAATATATTGAAATCAATGCTTATAACTTGAGAGACTTTAGATGGATATTTTAGGCTCATTCTCAACTTCTTTATTAAATAATAAATATCTTCTTGTGATAGATAAGTTTATTTAATGGGTAGCAGCTTTTTCCTTATTAAACATGAGGACAAAAACAATAACTCAAAATTTTGTTAGTGATGTAGTTTGTCATCATGGTCTACCCTTTAAAGTGCATACTGTTTAGGATAAAAATTTCGATTTTCGTCTTGTAAAAGAATCAACAGAACTTTTAAGAATCAGAAAAACACGAACTGCACCTTCACACCTACAATTAACCGGTCAGGTGGAACGCCAACATGAGATGATCTTAATTAATTATCTAAATTCATACAAAAATCAAAAAGATTAAGATTCTTGGATCTCACTATTTTTGTTAGCTTACAGATCTTCCAAACATACGACGACCGAGTTTTCTTTAGCTCAGATGTGCACTTATGATGATTTTTGACTTCTACTGGATCTAATAACAGGATCTTCTCCAGATTATCGTGTTGAAGTTTCTTAACCGAAAAATTATGTACTAAGGAAGAAGATAGCAGAAATTTATGACTTAACAAGAACCACCATAGCTGTAACATTTTGCAAGATCAAGACCCATTACAATAAACAAGCAAGAAAGTTTGATTTTTTGGAAGGACAAAAAGTTTGGTTCTATAATCCATAAAGAACCAAAGAAAAGAGTCCAAAACTGCAGAGTAACTGAGACGGTCTGCTTGAAGTTGTCAAGAAGATTAACGACATTGTCTATGCCATTAAAAAGTTACCAAAACACTGGATAAAGATGATAGATGCGAACAGAATTCTGATTTTTCACAAAAGACAATAATTCTAACTACTCTGCTTTGGTCTTATTTCGCGTGGATTACTTTTCCGAAGACATTAAGCAAATTTCAGAGTAGAAACATGAAATGGGATCAACGGGACCTCATTTCTTATTTTATGTCAATGGATTCAACCGTGTACCTACCTTTCACATTACCCTGAAAAAATGAGACGTAGTAGAATAAAACAATATATTAGGATTGAAGATGCTTGGTAAATTGGCAATAAAGTTAAGGTAGAGAAAATTTAAGTCCTGCAGCTACAAAAAAAAATTTGGATGTAGTTGGATTTACATTTGAATGCAATGTACTTGGTAACTTGGAAAAGGGGTCAAACAGAGTCATTCTTTATCCTGGAGCTGTATTAATATCTTGTAGCTACAAGGAAAGAAGATAAAGGTGACATTTTTGAGAATTGTATGGTGTTCACTTTCGTGATTGTCGGGAGGACAATCTGAAAGAGACGGAGGTAATGTTGGGTAAATGGTTAAAAAGTGGTGGAACGTATGAGTTGCCGTGCCAGTAAAAACGTTACTATGCGTTGTTAGGTATTGTTGTTGCTGATTAAAAAGTAGTAGGTTAATCGAAATTGTAACCTTGAGCTAAATACTTCTGTTTTTTTCTACTAATAAAGCGTAGTTTTGTTTAGTAAGGTAACGTGTTTGCATTGTTACTGGTAAAAGTAACAATAAATTCACATACATATATATATATATATATGTAAAAATTTGAGCACGTAGTAGCAAGAGAAGCGAGGCAGAGATATGCACTGCTCTGGTGGCAAGGGGGACGAGGCAGAGAGAAAGAGCGGCTGGAGTGGTAGGGATGCACTGCTAGTATAGCATGTGGTGGCAAGGGGGACGCGGAGTGAGAGAGAGAGAGAGAGAGCGGCTGGAGTGGTAGGAGCTCAGAAATTTCGTGTCGCTCGAAAAAATTCACAACG
Source organism: Copidosoma floridanum (assembly GCF_000648655.2). Next base: position 265,512 of record NW_019379751.1, on the reverse strand, counting down.
TGCCATAAGAAGTTTCACTTAAAAAAGTTTTTTTTTTTAACTGTTTACATCTTGAAGCACACATCAGTTAGAGACCAATTGGCAAAACGTACATACAAACCTACATACCTATATACTGCAACTCCAACAGTCTTCGAAGCTAACTCATTACGGGGACACCCGAGTGTTTCCGAAGCATGTTGAAGTTACAGTATATGTAGGTATTTACGTACATGCGTTGCTATATATACACATATGTTCGTAGGTATACCCCTATACATATTCCTTCCTATATTATAAGGTTGTTCGTGCGGTGGCATTCCACACAAACCCCCTATAGACTCCCTGAACCTCACCCCTAACAAACCCACACTGCCCACCACAAAAGAAGTTGCAATTCCATCTTTTCCTCCCTTATGTTGGCCTAGCATACTTTTTGTTCAAACCCCCCGGCGCCTACCAACATATCCCAATAGCCCCCCCCCCCCGAAGAATTTTTCTTGACCTCCACCAATCCCACAGCTCTTTACACAATTTTTGTAAAATCGTACTGACACCCCCCCCCCCCNTTCTTTTATCTTATAAAAACAAAAAAAATCCTATTTTTCAGAATTTTTCTGAATTTTTTCGTAGGTGAAACGTAACCTAACATTCAAAAAACTTTTTTATGGATATTCGTTAAATCGTCTGAAAGATAATACATCTCTAATGATTATTATTTAAAGCTTTAATTAAAATTGTTTGGTTAGGAGTTTTTGCCGAAAAACTTTAAATACTGTGTTTATCTACGTGGTGACTGTTAGTTTCTGGAGAACATTGCAAGTTATAAAAAAGCTTCTTGTATATTAAAAGAACTGCGTGACGTCTCGAAAACATTCACCCTGATCACGCAAATCTTACAGATTTCCTAATTTTCGCTCGTTCGGTTAATTCATATACATAGCAGTGGTAGAGCAGAACAAATTTAATAAACATAACTAAATTAAAACCATATACTTGCTGTATATTTTTCTGCCCCCTATAATTTTATACCTATTTCTAAGATCTAGTGCTCATGACCCCTTCCCCTTTAAATCCAGTGTTAAAACAGCTCATCCTAAGACTAAGGCAAGATGACTGTTTCGCCCAAGGATATGCTGAAGTTACTTCCATGGAGTTCTTGCCCTGAAAGTCGACTAGTGACGTAGCCACTCCATTTTCTAAACATTTCTTCTAGAGCTCCTTCGGTACGCTATAGGGACAGCTGGAGGGGATCTAACTAAACGGGTTGAAACCACTCCAATCGATTCCAGTGTTTTTCCTCCTCGACGGCTAACACCCCCCACTGCTCTTTCTCCGGCTAACATCTCAGAGCTTCTCGAGAAGCTCGTCAAGCCGCTCTTAAAAAGTGTCGTCAGGATACTCCCCCCACTGCAAGACCCAAAAGAACCTTGACCGAGGATAGATCATCAGGGTGACAACAGGCGTTCCAGACAATAATAGATCAAACATAATGTATACATTGACTACATATATGGCGCTATTTTGAGGTGGACGATAAGATTCAAGCGATCATGGATCCGCTTGTTGATCTGCTCTAAACAAAGCTTAACTTTGGAGTTAAAGTATATTCAGGTATTGACGTATGTACGTATGTACGTAACATAACGTATGTGATACAATTTTTGATCCCATTCTTCTACCACATTTAATGATACACTCGGTTTAAAAAATTTTTTTACCCTAATAAAATTCTGATAGCGATTATCAAACTGTTTTAAATAAACCTGCTGCTTCAAGCTTTATACACATGTGTTTTTTTGATTTTTTAATCTTTCAACCAAAAGACTATTTCAATTTTGTTATACTAAACGATAATTAAGAATAATTACAATACTTTCTTATTCACATGTAGGCATTTATTAGCACAATAAATATTATTTAAATTATACATATCTATAGATTCCTTTCTCTTGCTCCTTTGCCATCAAATAATATTGAAATGTGAACTGAGTAGTTTAGAGCATAACTATCTATCCATAATTTATTTACATCTATCAATATTTCGCTGTATTACTGACAGCCTCTTCAAGATAAAAATCATGTAGGTGCTAAGTCACTTTGAACATGTCAGTGCTGCCTTAATATCACTCTTTAGATAAAAAAAATTTTCATGTTCATGACAGTATTGTATTTTTAAGAACATGACTTCTATTGAACTAAGTAGAGTTTGTAAATATATGGACTGAATTATAGGCGCAGTAGCTGTCCATGATGCGTGTTATCTTAGCACTTAAATAATTTTAATCCTGAAGAAGCTGTCGGCAATACAAAGAATTATTGATGGATGTAAATAAATTATGAATAAATAGTCATGCTCCAAACTACCGAGTTCGCTTTTTAATATTATTATTTAAATTACTTGACGGGCTCTATAAACTGACCTCTAGTAAGGCAATAATTTTGTGGTTTGTTTTATTATAAAATTACGTATTTTTTAACTTATTTACATACAGATATCATGGTGGACTCTGACAAATAAAAATTCATAATGTCTTGTATAGTTCATTACCAACATTACCAAAAGACTAAAAGAAAACTTAACGCACCAAGAACTTCATGCTTCCATATAAATTGACATAGAATTAGTATCAATTTCCTTATGATCTTACTTATAGTCATATAAATCACTGAATCATTAATTTTACTTGTATGTCTAAAGTCCAATGATTTGCGTCCTGGGTGGTGGGAAAAAATATGGGAAAATTTGTATTTAGAAGTAAATATTCAAGTTCGTATCATGTCGTTGAAGGTTTGTGGGGTGCCTCGATAAAAAATCATGTAAGTCAGAATGAGGGAAATGAGGTCTGGAAACATGTACCATCTCATTAATGTAATATGCAAATTCCTATTTTAAAATTTGGCATTTAATAAAATTGTATTAGCGTGGTATCGCTTAAGGTGTATGTTTGCATGAAAACAAAATTTTGTAACTAATGATTTTTTTACAAATTAATAATGACAGACAAAAAAGTTACATACGCTTTCAGAAGTTATTAGAAAAAACGGGTCGTGGGACCCACGATAGAAGTGAAATTTCAAGTATCAAATATTGAACTCATTTTATACAGAAAATTATCTGAGAAGCAATCATACGTGTTATTGCTACGAGTTAAATAAGTAAATTTCTTTCAATAACATTTAACAAGTAAAAAAAATTTCGTATTTGAAATGGCTGAAAATCATGTTTTCATCAAACCGAATTGTACGCTTCGATTGTTTTTTCCCCCTTAGTAAACCTATGAAAATTGGTATTTTCGACTTATGTTGCTTCTCCTTCGAGATATGGTGTTTTTTCTAATTTTTTTAGGTTATGTTGTCATGAAAACACTTTAAATTTCTTAGCGCACATCTGCATTAATGTTTAAAGTATACTGCAATTTTTTCGTAATTTATAACTCCAATTTCATAAAGATAGACCTCAAAGACGAATTTGAGGTTATGTAATCATAACAAATGACACCTTAATTTGTGCGTCTCGCGATATTTTATTTCCCCTTAAGGATATCCGTAAAAAATCGGTATTTTTGGCCTATCTTGCTTCTCCGTCGAGATATGACGATTTTTCTTATTTTATGATGTTATATTGTTATAAAAACACTTTAAATTAATTTCTGGACATCTCTATTAATTTTCAAGGTATGCTATAATTTTTTCGCAATTTATAACTCATATGTCAGAAAAGTACAACTAAAATACGAATTTGAGGTTATTTAATAACAAATAATACCTCATTACACACACACACACACGTACACACACATACACACACACACACACACACACACACACACATATACACACACAAGCGTAAAAATTTGAGCATGTAGTAGCAAGGGGAGCGAGGCAGAGAGAACGGCTGTCCCACGTTCCACTCTACGCGTATATGCACTGCTTTGGTGGCAAGGGGGACGAGGCAGAGAGAGAGAGAACGGCTGCAGTGGTGGGGGGCTCAGAAATTTTGTGTCGCTCGAAAAAATTCACAACGTGCCATAAGAAGTTTCAGCAACAGGCAAGCGTGAATGTTTGGAAGTGCCAATGAAAAAAAGAAAAGTAGCTACCATGAGTAGTATATGAGCCTCAAAACTTGTCGTCGATACATTGTCACCTTTCCTAGGAAAAATCCTTAAATCTAACATTGAAATGATTTTTACAAATTTTGAACAACTTTATCGTAATTCGAAAGCACAGGTACCTTGTAACTCTTTTTTCAAATTNTCACATACACATATATATATATATATCGCCTTTAGGATCATTGCAACAATTGACTTAATCATCTCACCACCTGATAGATGAATTTGAAACTAAAGAAATTGAGCTCATGACTATGCCATTTGACATAGTAGTTTCATCAAAAGCATATTGCTTTGTCTGTGGACAAAGAAGTTAAATTGTTGACGTTTCACTTAAAGCTATACTTCAAGTTTTCACCAATAGACGTTTGTTTATTTTTCACCGAAATTGCTGCTGTCAAGAACATTTGATAAATAAACGATTCAATGAAGATCTTATACTTAAGATGACTGTACATTTTACCGAAGCTGTCATTGAAGCTATTAAGTTAGAAAGTCTGCTTTAAATGTTACTAAACGAAATTTATGTTGGGCTACATGAAAAAATTAATAACTTATTAATATCAGACGACCGTCTTGAAGCTTTACTGGACATTCATGGAGTACAGTTCTCATGTTTAAAAGTTTAATAATGTCAGATATTAAAATTATAAAAATAAATCAAGATTGGTGACTAAACTTCGTTTGGTCGAAAAACCTGTTGACAGAGTAATTGCGCGGAAATATAATTTTATATGTGATCGTCTTTTTCCAACAAACTGTGTTCATGATGTAGTATATTTAAAAGTGTAGTTAATATACACCCTGTAGGGTCAATAAATTTCTAACATCATTATATTTTTAAGAAAAACTATACTTTACACCATCAGTTTAGAAATCTGGCTCTTCCGGATGCTATAACTTTCTGTAAAACTGCATGCTTCTTTAAAAATTATCCCGGACAGCAACTTACTTTTCATAATGATGACGTAGAACTATCAATGGAAAGAATAAAAGCACGAAAAAGCGTTGCAAATTATTTAGCTAAAAATGTATGCGATGCTAATTATAATGGAAAATTATGATAGTTCAAAAAAATTACATTAGATGATCTACACAGTTTTAGAGTTAATATTAGAAAATTTGGAACTTATTCTCACAGAATCCTATTAATTGTAACAAGCTGTATCATATTTAGGAAAAATGCTTGATAAAAAAACACTTTATCTATAAGCTACCTTAAAGAATAATTAGATATAGGAAATTTCAACAATAAATCTTGACACATCAAGACCTAGGAATACTACATCCATTAAAATCTGAATACCAAAGGTACAGATGCAGTAAAAGGAAATTGCTGTAGCTGTGCAAATAGACTACAAACTCTTGGATGTTGTTCTCATGTTGCTGCGCTGTTATATTATTTGTCTTTGACAGATTTTTATCAGAAATAATACGACTAGCTAAAGATTTCATAATTCTTTTTAACGTTGACAATGTTTATTCTGAGATTGCTGAAAGTAGTGACGAAGATTATAATCATATGCAATAGAGTTTGTAAGTAACCTTAATTTTAAGTACAATCTTGTTGTAAACATTTTTTAATGTAAAAAACGCCCAAGCTAGGAGGTTAAAATTTGCGCACATCGTAAAAAAAAAAGTTACAACTTCTTAGAAATTAAAAGTTTTTTTAGAAATTAACATTTTTTTTTGAGATTATGTTTACCTCAAACTAATGTTAAAAAATTTCTCCGTAAAGTTACTCCCTAAAGTTTGATTGTAAATTTTTCCTTAAACTGGATCAACTGGATCATAAGATCGTAAATATCAAATAAAGGTCTAAAAGTGCCGATAGGGTTAATGGGACAAAAAAAAGGTTTTGATCTAATTTACTATTCTTTTAAATTTTTTTCAAAGTCCAATACAAAACTTTGTTACAAAAATATAAATAAGAATTAAGGGCATTCTACCATTAAAAATGAGGGTACCCTTCAATTGGAAGTAAGATAGCAAAAAGAGTAAAAAATTATGATATGGTAATAGCTAGGAGCTTATTAATAATAATATTACAAATGATTTTGTAAGAGAGTAGAGTTGTTAAGTTTAGTAGTTTTATTAGGCTAGAGACAAAAGATCTATAGTAGCCTCACTTTATTCTACAAAGCTGATTTAGACAGCTTACAGAGTTTCTAAAGAGCATTTCCTATTGCAAAGTGTATACTGATGATAGCGAGTGCAAATTAGTTAATAATGAATTGTATGAATGATAATAAAAGTAAAATAAATATAAATACACATCATAGTAGTTGTTGAAATATTTTTAATTGTAAAAATAAGATTTAGGCATTACGACAATTGATTGAGATAAGATGCAATTTATCAAGTGTTTAAGTAGCAGTTATGTGCTTTAAGGGGATCCCAGTAGGAGGAGTTAAGAGGTCGTGGGTAGTTTAATTGATAGATAAGAACTCACAGAATCTAGTAGTGTCTTTGTTTATATCTGTAACCGCGGAAGATTTCGAGATATTTCCTCTCAAAGTTCACACATTATACATAACCTCTTTTGGAGCAACACAAATGGATCTTAATTTTCTAACCATAATGTAGGAGTTATATATCAGGATGGCAACTATTTTATAAAAAAAAAATCTCAGCTTTCAGATGGTACCTTGCAAAATATAGATAACCCTGAAAAAATTCGAGATATTCCGTGAAGTAGTAATCAAGTCGTTGTATTTTGCTTGTATTAGCACACAGTTCTTACAGTTACACACATACATACATGATGGTGCTCGTACATGTACTTGCAGCAGTGATATCAACAGACAATTATTTTTGGGTAGGTACCAGTGCTCGCTAAAGCCTCCTTAATGATTCTTAAGAGTCGGCTCTTGGTATAGATAATTAGTGAATCAGGTAAACAAGTGTTCTACTCTTCAACAGCTCCAATAGTAAAAGAGTTATTATAGAGACGTCTAAAGTGACGTATGCCACAGTGAGAAAGAGATTTTTAGTGAACTGTGTCCTCCTTAATTACATGAACTAAATAGAAAGGCCGAAAAGTATGACAGACTAATTCTAGATTTGTCTGAGTGTTTATTGACTGAAGCTAGGGTGCATAATAGTTTTTAGCCAGAAATAGTTGAAAAAACAAATTACTTATAAAATATAATCATAAAGCACGATGTTAATCAAAATGGAACAATGTATGAAATCATGTTTAAAAGAAAACCTAGTATGAAAAATTAAAAAATTAATAAGTAATAATAACAGTAGTTATAAGAATACCAGATAGAAGAAAAATTAATATTGGGATAATAGGCCAGATTCGGGTGACTTGTTGGATTATGAAAATATTGGTTACAGCGTTTCAACAAATAATAAAATTGTAAACAACGAGACTTAAAACGATAATGATTAGGTCATGAGTTTGTACACATAGGGTTAAACGAAAATAAAGTTAAGAATGAAATTAGTAAAAAGTGAAAATGATAATATTAATAGTTAAAATTGAAAGTTGAGAAATATAATAAGGCAAAAAAAGAATCCTGTGAGTATAAATAAAACAAATTTTGTACACAGTTTGTTACTTACGTTAACTTTACAAGTGCTAAGATACCTGTATCTTATAATGATGCAATGAATAGTGATAAATCTGAAAATTAGTAAAAAGCAATAGGTAAATAAATGCACTGTTTGCATAAGAATAAAACTTGTATTTCTGTAAATAAACTAAATGATAAAAAGTTTTTTATAATTCAGTATGGGTTTTTACAAAAAAGCTAATAACGTTTTTAAAGTAAGGTGAATTGTAAAAGGATACCAGCAAAAGATATAATGGATAATATTCGTTTACCAGTAAAAAGAGCGTAAACGTTAAAAATTGTAATTTTCTTTTGTAGTCCAAATAATTTGATTATAGAACTAATGGATGTTAAAGCATGCTTTTTAAATAGTCAAGTCAAATCTAAGGTTTATGTCAAATAATCAGAATGCTATAAAAATGGTACTTATAAGTTATTGAAGTTCGAGTAAGCGTTGCGTAGAGTTAGAAAAAATCCAAGAGATTAGTATGAATGTTTACATAATTATTGAAAAAGTTAATGTTTCAATGGACGTGAAAATGACTGTCACTTGCGTGTTAAGTGACTAAGACGGTAACGTTCATTTGATTCTTTTCTTGGATATTTTATTAATCTATTTTGAAAATGGAGAAAATTTTTAAATGGTAAGAAAATAGTTGATCAAAAAATATAAAATAAAAAATTTATATGAAACAAGTTTTTATTTAGGTACTAAAATTCATTAAAAAATTTAAATTAAAATGACACAAAATGGAAATGACATTGTAAATTTTCAATTCTACAAAACGATAATGAAAAAAAATTTTTAATTGGAACCTGCGCAATCACTATGTGATAAAATAGTATACAGAAATTCAATTAAAGCTTTTTCATACAGCAGCTTAGGGACTAGACCACATTGTAGTTTTAGTGTATACAACCTGAACAGATTTTGAATTGTAATGATAGAATTCTTTTATAAAATACTTCTATTTGACTATATATTTCAAATTTCTTTTTTTTAAAGAAATTTATTTATAATGTCATTAATTTTTATGTTTATGCTATTGGGCCTGAGTTAATACTGATAAAAAATTAACAGCATGCATGTATAAAATAAATAAAATGCAATTTATTGAAAATCCAAGAAGACTTTACTTGATTTTGATTACGGATTTTATGGTCGATAAAGATCTATGAAAATATTGATAATGTTGAAAATATTGAACACTGGCGTGATGAATAAGTAAAAGTATAGAAATTAAAAAAAAATTGAAGTACATTGATATACCCATTATTACTCTGCAAATAAAAGTCGAATCAGAAGGAAATACAGCAGACATTTTTACAAATGTTTGAGGGTGGAAATAAGTTTAAGAAGTTTGAACGTATGCTAAATGTGAAATAGTCTTAAGTACTAAAATCAATACTGCAACACAACAATAAGAAGGTGTGTTGCAATACAGTTAAGTTTTGCTATGAGAATATAATTAGGAAGTAGCACGTACAGAATTAAGTATGGCTAATGAAAGCGATGCCGTGTGTGCTGTGGAGAGAAGAAGCAGTACATATGTAGGACATAGCTATTGACACACGGGAGTCGCTGAGACCTTGGTGGCAAAATTAGTAATGCGCTTTCTCGGTGAAAAAAAGTTCAGGTTCGAGACTTGATCGAGGTAGCACTTTTTTTAAATTGCTGCGTATGACAAATTATTAATACATTAGTTATTTTAGCTATAAGAATAAATGAGTTATCTTTGCATACTGGCTACTTAATGAAAAATGTCAATAAAGAAATTATTCATTCGTCATTTCAATTGTATAATAGATTCTTTTGATAATCTGTATATATGACAATCTCATAAAGCAGTTTAATTACTAGTTATGATAATGAAAAGGTGTAAAGTGTAGTAAAGTTCTGTAGTAAAAACGAATAGACGTAGTTAACTTATTTTTTTTTTCAGGTACGCCCTTTTTCAGGATTACATAGACAAAATAAATCAAGGAGACAATACTTTAGAAGAATTTTCAAAATCATACTTAAAATTTGGAGTTCACAAAAATGACGATAACTCAGTTACAATAAAAGAATGGGCTCCAGCTGCTGAACAAGTTTTTATTACTGGAGATTTTAGTAATGTATTCTTTAGGTTTTATTAAAACTTTTTAAGTTACTTTTGCGCGTTGTAAACTAAAAATAAAACCTATTTTTGATAAAAAATTTCATTTTTGAACCAGACAGTTTAAATCGATTTTTTTTGTAAATATATTATTGTATCTTGTATCTGGGCATAAAATTTTAGGGTATTCTAAATTACATTATGTAAGGGATCGTTTTTTTTTTTTTT
>NW_019379751.1:218277-251791 GCF_000648655.2 Copidosoma floridanum | reverse complement strand
TTTATGGTAAGAAATGAAAAAAAAAAATGTATACATATATTTAAAAAATAAATCTTAAAAAATTTTATTTCATTACATTTTCATTTTATTTGTTTTATTTTTATGGAAAAATATTTGTTTAACTTTTGTGATAAATATTTTTGTTTTCAATTTAGGTCTACGTAAGTTTTTCATACTCACAGATTTGGAACATTTAAATTCTACTTAAAATACTATCTAGCATACTAAAGGTATATGTTTGCGTCCTACTTTTGACATATTTTCTTTTATTTTATTATGACTTTTGCTGTTAATAAAATTCATGAATTCAACTTATTTTACCTAACTCATACAGGCAAGTTGCTGAGGTTTACAGTTTAATTAAATTTTGTCTGGTTGCTTAATCAACGCTGAATGAACGCTGTATTACGTTGAGTTAAATTTGAATCAACGATGTAGGCTACAAATCTATTTTGATTCATCCTTGATTCTATGAATTATTTTAAGTTACTTAGATTTGTAATATCCTTACTTCAAGAAAATTAAAAAAAAAAAATTATAGGTAGGTCTTCACTAAATTCAGAATTACCTACCGTATATTGTGCATTACCAAAAGCTGTTACAGCACAAATCAACGTACAAAGTTAGGTAAAGATCAGCTTGTAATACATTTAAAAAAAGTTTTTTAATCATTTACTTATTACAGTGATACTTTACCAATGCTTAAAATCAAACTACTAATTCAATAAACTTTTCACACGCAGACACTCACTGACCCTCTTTTTACTTCTTTTGCGTTCGCACCTGTGTCGGTATATAGATTTGTTTGGACTAGTACGCGTTTTTCTTTCATCTATCTAGTTTTACCGTAATGACGACCCATGACATTCCTTCAGTGGCAGTAGTAGTAATCAGAAAAGACGTGTCTTTGGCACCTTCTTTTGTCTTTTTCCCCACCCCTCTGTCTCTCTCCTTCTCTTTCTCTTTCTCTTGTCTCTCTGAGATTCGTACAGTGCACACGTACTTTTCTGAGCTCTGGATTTTTTTCTACCTGACTTGTGTACTCCTATCTATGCTGGAGCTTTTTTGTCAGTATCCTCTTCTTCCAGTTCGGCGGGCCTTCATCTGGTTTTTGTTGTCCTCAGCCTCCTGATTTTTAGGATAACGCCTCTTGCCTCGCTGCCCTATCGCCATTACCCCGCTTGTCTGTGGTCGCTTTCTATTGACCTCTGTTGCTCGTGGGGTGATTGTGGCTAGTGATTTTTGTCCGACATGTTGGGTGAGTAAAGTCACAGCATGCTATATAATTTTTTCGAGAGCTTCATGCCTCCTGGTTGTGGGCGTCGTCTCCTAGAAAAACCTTGCCTGATTTTATTTTATTTTATCAAAGCACCTTTGCATTTATTATTTTTGTCTTAACATTCTATATCAATTTACAAATATTACATTATTTTCTATATAAATCATACTGTCCATCATGCCTTTATATTGCACTGCTTACGGCACGATTATGTAGTAAGGTGCTCCCCTGTGGCCGACCCCTAGGATTGTCTTATGCGCCCTTATCATGATTGGCCGCGGCTCTCGTCTTGTTGTTATTCCTGCTAATACGCTAAATACCTCTGTCTTACATTTACCTTTTACGTCTGTATTGACGTCCGTCAGGTGTCTTCTTGAGCTGGTCGGGAGTAAGGGCGGGGGCATGGGCTGTTGGCGCAAGCACCTGGATTGTGACTCTGTAGAGTGTACCCCTAAGCGATCCTGTGAATATGGTGCGCGTGGTTTGGTTTTGCCTCAACAATTTTGGCTGAAAACCAACAGTTTCACGCCACTCTGTTTCGCTAGCTTTTTGGGACTCCTCTCGCTCTTCATGGATGATGCGGGTGAAACAGCTGCCTGATAGAAGGTGGGACAGAGCAATTTTAAGTGGCTGCATCGGCTATGTTGTTTGGCCCGGTTCTAGTCTGGCTGGCTCATCTGCTACTGGGACAACCGTGGACGACTACATCCATCGCTCAAAATTTTCGGCGATAGAGATATCGATCACTTGGCTCTGCGATCACTTTGGCCGAGGGTGGTCCACAAGCTGTAAAAACTCAAATTCCCCGTATCCCAATCACTTAACTATGTCTGACCTGTGGTGCGTGACCTCAGGGTGTATATGTTAAAAACATCATGCTTACCACTGCTGCTATTCACCTCTAGCATCGATTTAATCTCCTTTCTACTACAATTCATCTTCCAACGGTCACTTCAGTATGAAAATCACATACTCCGCACCCATTTGCCCACGCGCATACTATTTTACGCACATACTACGCTTGCACATTTTTCTCGCCCGCTTTTTGAGGTCTCACATGTCAGTAGTAACTGCCTAAAAATACATGTTGTTGAACTTAAGGCTAAGATAGTAGACGATTTCTCTTATGTCGTGGCGGTGATCTAGACATTTCTTGCATAGGCGTACGTCGACCAGGTGGTGCATATCAACGGTTACCCTTCTAATAATCGTTAGTTAATATGACATCTGAGATGTCAGCTGATATGTAGTGTCAGTATGTCATTTAACTAAAAACTAAAACTAACTTAACTAAAAACATCAAAGTGGATAAAAAACTTTGAAATCATGCAATTTTTGGCTCTCTAGTATGCCAATACGATATTATCACTTGAATAATGTATTAAGCAACATGACTATTAATGCTTGAAAGACACGTCAGATTATATATCCACCTATAAGCCAGCGGAATTTTTTTCAAAATATTAAGCAATAAAAATCAACACTTTTAAGCTTGAATTAGTATGTTTTTCGATGCATCATGCAGATAATAGCACCGTACTGGCACACTAGAAAGCAATAAATTGTACAGTTTAAAAGTTTGTTAATAATTTTAATGTTTTCAGTAAACTTATTGATGATATGTTGACACTAAATGTCAGCTGACATGACAGATAACATCCCAGGCGACAAATCTGCTGACATGATTGAAATCTTACCTTTTACAGCGTACCACATAAAACTACTGAAGTATTTGTTTTTCGGCGTCTCCTCCTGCCAAAGTAAAATCAATAACTTTTTATACACTCTTTTCAGATGACTTAAAGATCTTTAGTTTTTTCTAACATTTCAAATCAATGATGTGATCAGGCTTTTCAACCGTGATGTCGCCTCAGCTGCAACATGATCGTCAGATAACTATCTTTAGATTAAGCCGGATAAAACACAGATAGTTATGTTGGAAAGCCAGGCTGCACTGTCCTCTTTGAACATGCCTACTTATCCCTGGGTGGTAACCCCTAGTGAGTCAATTGTACACTACATCTCTTGCGCTTTCGCAGGCGCTCGCTGGGTCTTGCCATGCGTAAGCATATTATTGAGACACTGGTCTTTTCGATATTTGACTACTGTTGTGCCGTTTACCAGGTCATTGATACGACTCGTAAGCTGCAACTTCACCATACCTTGAACGGATGCGTTCGTGTTGTCTAAGGGGACATCCCTCGCCGTTTGCGTGCGACGCCCTAATACTTTCGACTCGGGTGGCTCACACTGAGTTGCGAATTCCTTACTGCTTACTTTGCCAACTTAGTCAATGCTCACAACAGTCTCAATTTCTTTTTTTCTCGCTTTATCATCCACTCTTTTATCGTCGCACGTTTATTTACAAGACTCCCTGTTCACCCCTTTCATTTTACCTAAAATCGCACTGCCTTCTACAATAGTTCCTTCGCTATTGCTTCCGCTGCTCTTCTCAATGCTTTTTGCCCTTCGCTTTCGATATTGACTGGAGACCTACCTGCATACCGAGTGTTGTTATTTATTTATGATACCGTGAAATGTTATTGGAATAGATTCTAGATGTATATAATAATTTTATAATCATGCTATAATCTTTTTAACATAAATTTTACTAAGATATTGCATTAAATAAGTTATGTAGAGGTTACGTTGTACTGTCAACCAAGATCTTTTTTATGCACTTTGATGGTTTTGATCCCCATAAGAAAATCCGTAACAATTGTTATTTTCGACTTATCTTGCTTTTCCTTCGAGGTATCGCTTTTTTCATTTTTTTGAGATAACGTTGTCATAAAATATTATTTTTATAAGGATTCTGAATTATTAAAATAAATTTCTTACTATCCTATATGTATTGCTCCCATAGTTTAATAAATATACATTATCAATTATATTGTATTTATGTTAAAAAGTCATGTAGGAATTAATGTGGGAATAAAATACCATGGCTCATGTTTACCCACAGTTCCTAGTTAGTTAGCGCAGAGTGGCCTGTCTACACATGTATATACATACATATTTTGTAGGATATATATACGTGTATGTGTGTGTGTCTTCTTATATTATACTGTACAACGTAATAATAATATTCATCTTCAGCCTCCTTTAGCCAAAGAAAGAGCAAATCCTTGCTGAAAACAATCCCCAAGATCCTAAGCGAGTCCCTGAGTGAGACACACTCATCACAGATGTAAATAGGAGACACAAGATCGTATTTATACTCATATGCTGTTGTGTTGTCGCATAAAGCATCGCAAAGATCTTACCAAAATTAAAAAAGAGCCTCCACCGTTCGGACCATCGCGCGATTGCATGTATGTCGCTACTAAGCTTAATCACCGCATTCAGTATGTCCACCGGTGCGCAACGGAAGTATATTTGGAGATCATCAGCAAAGAGGTTCCCCCTACAGTAACTGAGATATGACAGGAAGGAGTTAATAAGGATAAGAAACATGACAGGGCCAGTCGAAGAGCCCTGCGGAACCCCCGAGGTTGATGGTCGGGGCTTAATATAGTCACCATTTAAGTCAGCGATTGTTATCCTTCTATAAGTTAAGTAGGAGGAAGAATCTAACCGATTTCTTCGAAAAACCCATCTTTGTCATTGCCAATAAGGGACATCCATGGTTTATGGTGTGAAGTTCTTTCCGAAAGCTGAAATAAACAGAGATAGTGACCACACTCCTGTCCATGCTCTCGCGGGTGTGATCTGAAATATGCGGAAGAGCAGACTGCGTGCTAAACCCACGACAGAAACTCGACTGATACGGGGACAAAAGCAGTGCCCTTAAGTCTTTTCAATTTTAAAAAAATAATAATTAATTATTATTTCATTAATAAAAATGTGACTTCAATCAAATAACCTAGTGCGCTTTAGTATTACGTTTCCGATAAAGTATTATATTATATAATTAAAAAGCACCATCATCTAAATGACACAGTACGCTTGAGTCTTTTTGATTGTAATTACTAAAAAAGTTAATCAAAAAACAAGCCCTTTTAACCAAGTGATTCAGCGAATATAATTTGTTCCGTTTCTAAAATAATAATGTTGATTAATAAATAGGTGCCTTTAACCAAACTATCCTATGCGCTTAAGTCTGCTTGATTTTAATAAACAGTGAACGTGATTAATAAATAAGCATCTTCATTTTAATGATAAAAAGACTTTTAGTTTTTTTTAATTTTTTTTTTTTGATAATATTAATTAATAAACGAAGGCCATCAACTAGCTGACGCAATGTGCTAAAGTCTTTTTAATTCTAATAAATAAAAATGCTAATTATTAATCAACTTCTTAACTTTAATCTCATGAACCAGTGCACTCACGTCTTTTCGATTTCAGTAATTTTAGTTAATAAAGAAGCATCCTTAACAAAAGAAGGTAGCAAGCTTTTGCTTACTAATTAACAGAATTTGATTCTTACAAAATTATTAGGTTCTTACAAAATTCTATCATCCGGTTAAAATGTAACATCACCTGTTCAGAACTCGACCATCACAATTGCAAAAGTTATAAAAACTTTATTATAAACAAACAAAACATTTTCTACGAAAGGTTAAATTCTACTTTACATCAAAAATTCTACCCTCTTAGAGCACGGTGTTAAACAATAATAATTCGGTATGTTATCTAACGAATCTCGACATTCCTAAAAAAGTCTCAGAAATAGTGTCTCTCACACCGTTTAACGCACCCTCAAGTTTTCAGAAACGTGATTTATCATGTATTGTAAAAAATCTCGAAGTTGGTCTCTTACATCTTGATGCCAATGAATAAGAAAAAACGGTAATTCGAGAAAAAGTCTTCCAGCATCTTCTTGATATAGTCAAACACAAATCAATATGTTCGGGTAAGGACCGTGAATATGCTGAGAAACTTCAAATTACAAAAAAAATTTTACGTAAAAATCTAGATATTTCTGCTAATAAGGGTAATGTAACTGTATGCCCTCATTACTGTGTGAACGTCGCAAAAATGCACAAACTGTTGTCTGACACATAAATCTAAAAAATTATTTCGAAAAATTCCTTAGCTTTTCTACAAAAAAACCTCATCCATTTTAAATAATTTAAATAATGACGGTTTTCTTTCTAGAACTTACCATCCTAATGCTTTGTGTCTTACCAATACTACTCTAACACTAAGTGTTATGGTCTGCTGAAGATACACAAGGTCGATGCCCCTTTACGTCCTATCGTATCTCTATTTAACAGTCCCACATATTTTCTGGTGAATACGAGCATTGACTAACGCGCATGAAGTACAATGAATAAATGCTGAGTCCCCATTGACGAAACTCAACAATGCACAAAATCGTTAATTAATAAGACCTATTTTATGTCCTATAATAAAAGTTTAAAATGATACTTCTATAGGAGCGTTGTGCGTTATAGTGAATTAACGATTTCAGATTTTGACCTTCAAAAAAAGTTTGACGGAAGTGAATTTTATATGTTACTTCCCCTTTGCTTCACTCTATTGCCGCATACTTCTGGTCCCCGCATCACACAACGCCACCACATCACACAGTATACATTTTAAATTTCATTAAACTTTATTTTTTTCTCTTTTAACCACTTCGGAATAAAAAAAAAAAAAAGGTTTCCAAATGGATTGAAACTCTTGACCTGGTTTAATTATAAATTGGATCAATAAAAAATTTTTTTAATAAACTATCCTTGTTAGTAAAAAATGTTTCTTAAAGTAACTTAAAAAATGGTATTTCTTAGCAGAGCAGCTTTTCTATGTATTAAAAATATTTATTTACTTATCATTAATTTTTTACTTTTACAATAAATAAATAATTGTACATACCTTTTTTTCATAATTTTTTTTAAATTTTCGAAAATTAAAAAAAAAATTTTGTATTGTACGAACGCAATAACTCATTTTTATAATGGTTTATTTCCACAATTTTTTCATTAGTGATTGAAATAATTTTTTGACTTAAGAAGGTTCTTCACATAGTTACCGTGGGATAAGTTCAGAGAAGTAACAGGAGCGCAAAAATGTGCAGCAAAGCTAGCAACTGTTTTTCTCATGTAGATACACTACATACATGCTTTAACGCATACTTGATCCCCTATTTCTATATTATTTATTTAAAAACTACCTTGTGGATCTGTTTAAAAATTTTAAAGGTCAATCTAAAAGTAATCTTTTATACCAAAAAATTGGGAGATTTTTACAGATCATACGAATGCACTTTATATTTTTAATTGTATTTGTAATTTATATGTTGAATTGCGATTTTTAAAAATTAAACGCATGAAAAAGAGTGTGGTTCAAAAGTCTGCAATTCTTTTTGGGTATTTTTTATGCTATTTTAAGTAAACTTTTGATGTTTGAATAATATCTGTCAAAAAAACCAATGTGTAATGAACGTCCAGAAATGACATTCACTGGCATGTAATACTACCCTGTTGAAAAAAAGTGGTACTGCATGGTGATTTTTTCTAATTTTTTAGATACAATTATATTTTGGGTATTCAATATGGATGAGGAATAAGTGTGTAAGCGTATCTGATAGACGTGAACGTGACGTTAGAGACGTGATCAGTATAGGTAGTAGGAAATTGTTTTGAAATAATCTGACGATTGGATAAAAGCATGCAATCTTGTACTGGCCAGTCTATAAATTGGTTATATTGTATTGGGCTGTAATGTATTGTTTATCACCGTCTATTTATTAACTATCAAAAGATTAATTGAAGCTATGCCCGATCAACGTAGGGATACTCATTCATACGATAATTGTAACACCTTTGTACACAACATAGTTGCATAGAAGGTATTTTTATACGCATAGTTATATTGTTTGCTATATAATTTTGTCAAAGTATAACATACTTGGGTACTTAAGCATCCAGTGTCGACTGGTGTCAACAAATTTTCGGCACACCAATGGCAACTTCCATTTCACAACTTTCCGCTGATCTTGTAATGGACGATCTGGAAAATGACAGTTTTTCTAACTTATACAGTAATCATAATATTAACCCAGTCTTTTATTTTTGTTACATCAATAATATTTTGCTTTTTATTAATAAAAGCCATGTTGAGCAAATCTTATGATATTTTTATTTTATATCATAACCTACAGTTTACACATGAAATTGAGATTGACTTTAACTCCATTTCTTAGATTTGACCCTAATAAAAAATTCAAATCATTTTATTTTTGACTGGTTCGAAAAACCTTTTTTTTTAAAACATATTTCGAATCATTTTTTAGGTCATCCAATTAGTTACAAAAGAAATATCGGATTCCAGTTGATTAACAGAGCGATTTTACTTACTAGCAAAATATATCATAGTGTGAATGTTGCAAAAGTAAAAAACCTTTTGATGAGTAACAATTACCCCTTGTATTTTATTAACAAAAATAAATGAGTTAGATTTAAAAAATAAAAGTATATTAACCATAATAAAACCACCCCAAATGTTTATGCTACATGTAAATTTCGATAAAATGTTAACCTGATTAAAAAACCTCAACATTCACACATATTCTCTTATTACTAATCAGCTCAACAGTGCCATCGAATTATTTCTGAAATGCTCTTTATAAATTTAGACAGGAATAACATCAACAAGAAGAAAGATGTACTATACTTGCATAAATTATACTTTTCGTTATAAGTTAAAAGGTCCTGAGCAAGGTTAATGCCCTCGAACGTCTACCTTAGTCGCGCTAGCCATATAAGTGCTGCTGAGCTTTATCATGTATCTTAGTCTATCGTTTAACCTGTGAAAAGTTAGTCGTAATATTCGTAATAAGCCGTATATTATATCGTAGTGTATTTGTAACTATGTTAAAATCAATTAAAATTAGTTTTTGAACCTCGCCCTCAACGAATCACCAATCACCTCACTTCTTAATTAACAGAATTATTCGTTAAAAACAAAAGGGTTAAAGTACACAACGTTTTCTGATTAAAGTTACCTATTCAATTATTAAGACTATTGTTCATTCATTTAATGAACATTTAATGGTGGTACTATCATATTTTGTATTTATTTGAAAAAACAAAATAACGTTTCGGGCTTTTGGACAACGTGTTGGCCCAGGGACACAAATCTAAGAGTAAAAAAAATTCTTTAAAATACAAAATTTAATGAATTGCAATAAACGCAAATTTAATTAGGTGTATAACATACTTCTGACTCTTACGAAAGGGGTGTTAGATCGTAATGTAGTCGGAGTTTCAAGTTCAGCGGCTTTTATACTGTGCACATACACAAATAACGTAATAAACGCATGCAATACAATCAAATAAGAATCGCAAGCAGTTTCTTGTATAAAGCTCATAAACAGTACATGTGTCTCTAATACTGTAAATGAAAGAGGCTCCGCAAATCATGTACACCAAGTTAATCCTCTTTTTTAATTGACTGAACAAGAGTGCTTAGTGTACTGCTTGGCTCACTCAAGATTTGTTATGAGATCAAACTGAGGACGAGACTCAAGCAGCAAAGAGTAGTGAGGCAAGACAGACTGCACAACGAGATACGACAACTCCAGAACAGAAGAGAAGCTCCTTATGAATGGTACCAAGATGTATCTCTGACACCGACCCGAACGAGAGAGAGCAAAGGCAGTAGGTAAGCGTGGGATGAAACCGCAGAAAAAAAGGGAAGCGCGCTCACGGTGTCAGGGCGGGAGGCGGCGCTCGTGTGTCACGCACATACACGCAGCTATTCGACGTAGAAAAACACTGGTAGATTGACTACTACCACACTCGTAGCACGCACAAAAGCCCCTCTCTGCCGCCCTGCGAAAGGAAACAAAGTTATAAGCTGCTTGGGATCACCATCGGCTAAGCGGTACAGGGTTTTTTCTATGTAAGAACTAAGCAGAGAGACTCATAATAATTTTTCAATTTCTCTTCATTTTGTTGTTTAGTAATATTATTGTTAAAGCAATGAATACATATATTTAACATTTAGAAAAAACGGCGTTTTCTGTAATTTCGTTCTGTGTCTAAAATTTATATTTTATCAAAATTGAAGTTATATGTAGGTTCAATGCTGCGTTATAATAGTACATATCTTTTCTTTTTTTTACTTATTTCTCTTTTGTGTTCTGCCATTCTTAATTTTAGAGCTCTCGATGTTTGACCCACATAACAGCAGTTGCAATTTGCACATGGTATATAGTAATTGACTTTTTTTTTTCAGGAGCAGCGTTGGCTAAGTGGTAAGCGAGCTTGTTACTGGTACAATACTATTCTAGGGGTCGTGGGTTCGATTGCCGGTGAATGCAGATTTTTTTAAAAACTGTTTTCATCGGAAAAAGCTCCTATGTAACCCCAGCTGTTTCGGGGCGGATTTTTCTGGAGAATTTTCTTTCAAAGTAATTTCAGGATTTTCCCTTGCCCCACAGGTCTTAGGGCCTGGGTGAATGCGAAACTGTGTTAGGAGGTAGGGATTAGTGGATTCGATGCGCCAGGAAGGGATCGCCGGTCTTACCGGCGAAGAGTGGTCTCTGAAACATGGAGTTTCTCTAGTGATGCTAATTAGCCTGGATCCGATGCTTTGGCAGAGAGCGTCAGTCTGTCGCGGTAACCCGGTAAAAAAAAAAAAAAAGAAAAATTGACGTTTTTTGTATCGAGTGGCTCGGTTACTTTCTTTCCAAGAAAAAAAAATGAATTTAACTTATTATTCAAACTGTATACGAGACCAATGTGAAACTTTTTGAAATAATATCTAATATGACTGCTCAAGAGGGCAATATACGATAATGGTAAGATTAGTTTATAATAATTATTATTTCTATTGCGATCGTCAATCATATTCATGTTTTTTAAGTCCTTATTCTTTTAGTTACTAATGTATCAATTAATTTCTGAGGGTAGTTGTTAGCTAGTAAAAATTTATTAATGAATTATAAATTATCATTATAAAATTAAGTGTCTGCTAATTTAATGGAAAAGTCTACAAGTGTGTAAATGATACCTATTTTATGTTGTATTTGATGGTGGGAGAGAAAATTCAAGTATCGGCCTCCGTGTGTGGGTTTTTGGTACCAATTGGTTAGTACTGTATTATTTTGTTGAATAATAATTTTCAAATCTAGGAAACTAATGCTGTTGTTATTACATGTCTCAACAGTGAATTGTAATTCCGGACAATAGCTATTAAAAATGTTTTTAGTACAGTTGATATACTTAGTAGGCACACATATAAGGATATCATCCACATGGTGTACACACAGAGGAACATTAAAACATAATTTCTTTAAGCATTACATTCTAAATAAATCCATAAGAAGATCACACAGTAGTGAACTACAAGGACTTCACATCGGTGATCCAAAAACTCGTTTATAATATTTACTGTTAAACTGGAAAAAAAGTTAAATTTAAAATTAAAGAAACACCTGTGCAAAATTAAAAAATGAGGTGTAATAATGACAATTTTTAATCAATTTTTTAATTCATAACTATTTTTTTGTGTTATTTTTCTAGCAGAATGTTGTTAAAAAAGTCTGAAAGAAATTCATAAAAACTATAACTAGGTGAACTTAACGCCTAGACAATTATATTGACAGGAAAGTCTTTTTTGTGTATTTTATCAGTCTGTAGTACTTCGATATTAGTTTACAAATACTTTTACCTTTACCTCTATCTTTACCTAAATACCTAATAAGATATTAACATTCAAATTTATTGAAAACTTTTCTCTGAAGCTCACTAGGATATTTAGTAAAAGTCCTTTTTTATTAATTAACTTTATTATGTTTTGAAAATACTAAGATTCGAGGGCACTTGGTAACCTGTTTGATGGCGCTAGTTTAATAATCAACATAATATTTTATCAATATTGCACTATTTTTGATTATATGCATATGTTCTAGATCGGAATACGTGCAATAACAAGAAATTTTTTGCATTTATCGCCCGTTTTTATAACTTTTCCAAATCCTGCTAGTCTTTTCGTAATAATGTGGGGAGCATTTTTTAATCTTGTTATAAGATATAAGAAATTATCTCCCATTTGATAATACTTCGACAGGGATTAGCCAACTGTATTTAAATAAACTTACTGCTACAAACCTTATGTTGAGTGACGACTTGCACGAATAAATTTATTTTCCCCTAATGATAAAATTTCAAGACCCTTAAAAGAATCATCCCTGATGAAAGTCGTCAGCTAACAAAGCAGGCTGTGTACTTCATGTCTCTTGAAAGTGTCAAGTGACAACTGAAGTGAGCCGCTAAGTCTAAACACTTAAAGTCAGCAAGTACCAGCCCCATGGCATGTAAGACAAAGAAGTTTTGATGAGAGCTTCGGGCAAGGAAGTAGATAAGCTATGGCGATTCCAGCCCAAGTTGGCTCGAGTTGCTAGGCGATTTCGGCCCACTCCTTCTCCGTGACGAGCGGACCCCTCTTTTCGAGTGGAGTAGTCCTTCCTGCAGATAATGGGTGAGCAGAAGCTGTGGCTTTCTCGCACTCCTTGTGCGTGTGCTGCTTGAGATTACGTGTGCCACCTGCAGAGCTGCTTGAGTTTGATCGCGCTGTTCATTCCCACTGCAATGTGCATTAGTGCCTGTAGCGCCGCGTGCGCCATTTTCTGACCTGCAACGCACTTTGAGTTTGCGCGCGATGCAATGTGCATAAGTTATCCACAGCGCTGGTTTGCGCCCGCTGTTTAAGAGTGTGAAATCGTATGCAGCTTGTGCACGTGATAGTTATATGCATATAAAAAATTTTTGGTATTAAGGAGCACGTTGCATGATAATATAGGATGTAGAGTGGTGGAAAGTAATTGTTATTGCGTTATGTTACATTTTATTAATACCAATATATTATATTAATCGTACGAATGTTCTTTTGTTTTCTTTCTTCTCTCATCGATACTACTTATCACACACAAGCCCTCGAACAGAGTAAAATATAGAAAAAAGATTCAACACTTTGTATGTAAAGTTTAAGGTTCCATTCGACTGAGCTAGAAAATAAAAGAAAGTTAATAAAACAGAAGAATGTTTGAAAGTTTTTTTTTTTTNCTTTACGAACCTCGTTACGTCCCTCGCCTTCGGCTCGGGCCGCAAACCTCTCGGTTCGCAAACAGAGACTTTTCAAACTCGTAGGAAAACTACCATTTCTTTTCAAAATGGTTTTGTCCGTGTGTAAGGCATACGGGAGAAGAGACTTTGTCTTCAAAGTCTTTGAAAGTACGATGCATTTGGGACAAATCGTGAACTTCACGTATCAGGATTGAACTTACGAACTTAGCTTCATCACTTCCGTAAGTATAAATTCTTTTCAGGTTCTTGGCAATAGTTATTAGATGATACTTTAAGTCATTTAAAGTAACATGACCCTCAAACCATTCGATTACGTGGACTTCTACCGTCTGGTAATTATTATGTTTTTTTATATCAGACGGTAAATCATTAAAACTGCAAGGTGGCTTGATTATCCAATATCCAACAACGTTTCCTTGCAAGGACACCACTGAAAATTCTTTCGGTATGAAGTGTCTGTCAGCATTAGATAAGCCGTGGATACTAATGATGAAATCCATGATGTGTTTTGAAATTGTGAATATTAAAGTTAAAAATTATTTTTCGAATATATTCTTTATTTGACAAGGCTCTCTTTTTCACCGTTACTGTTACTACTTGTGTCACACGGGTAAAACTGAGTGAATAATAATATACAACCTGTGTTTATAACTTTTCTTTATTGGAGCTAGTGACATCTGCCCACCCATAGCGCTGCGTAAGATTGCGCAATCTCTCTCCGTGAGCAAGTATGAGATGTAGCTTTCCTTCTCTCCAAGTGCCTGAGCAGCTCTTGTGATTACAATCGGTCAGTTGAATAGCTTAGAAGTACAACTTTACTTTTGAAAATTATTTTTACATTTTATTCTTGAATTATAATTTGCATATTCTAACAGTTCTTTATTATTATTGTCAAAAAAATTTTTAATTAGAAAAAACTACTTTATACATCGAACTAAGCACATTTTCCCAATTCAATTTAAAGTATATCCAATCCCTTATCGCAGTAATATTTCTGATAGTACATGAAGAGTTAATGTCAAAAGCTTGGTATTTAGATGGCAAATAGCCTTTGTTGAGATTTGCAAGAGCTGGCCATCCATACCCCTCAATATTCACAATGCGAAAAGTGAAGAAAACATGTATGACTTGCACCTTTATTATATTTCATCGTATGTGTGCATATATACATACTTGCATGATAGTATTTCTTCCAGGCATTTTATTTTAAGATCCTTGACGAAAACTGCTTCCACGTCAACCAGTATGTTTTTAAATATATTAACTGCTCTTTCATGGGTAATATTTCTGACATTCTAGCTTATACCATGGAAATTGATTATTAACCAACGAATTTGTTTTTTGTCCGTATGTGATAAATTTTTCCATTTGAAAGGTAGCTCAAGCACTGTTACAATCGCCATGGAATTTTTTTTTTTCTGAAGCTCAACATTTTGTTATTTGCAGTCTTAAAACCCTGGATATCTACAATGTACCTTTTTTAATCGAGGGTATATATATATAGGCCGGGTGCACGCCGACCCCCGCACCCTCCCGTGGCTTAGCTACTAAAACATCGCGTTGCAAAAAATTCAAAAAATACACTAGCTGATTGACCAGAATAAACAATTTTTTTTGCGTTTTAATAGAATCTTTTTGAAGGATTTTTAATTAGTCCTTGAGTACCTTAGTACTTTTTTTACGTGAATTTTTTTCAGCGCACGAGAATGGTTCTATAAGCCCCAAAAAATTATGTTTCACCGTGGCTGCAAGTCTGCAAGATCGTTTCTCATCTGACACTATATTTTTGTATTTTTTTAATAATCTTAACGTAAATGTTTTAGAATTATTTGTTATATTGAGCTGAATATAAAAAAATTGATGGATTTACAACTTTTGGATTTTTTCCCATCACTGAAAATATATTACGTTTGAACAATAAAAAGAAGGAAAAAGCTTTGAGTGAGAGTCATCATGTACACGATGTGATAGAACAGAAAACAAGTTCTGGGATTGGAAAATGCATTCTCTAAATCATAATCCATGTTGTTCCTTATAAAATTAGATTGAAAGTAATAATAATAAATGGTATTTTGTATTTTTCTTATAAATGAACCTAAGCTCAAACTGTATTTTCGTTGACAGATGACAGAATTGTTGAAAATGCAGTTTGTTCATGATTAAATGCTCCTAGACCACCTTTGCATAAAAAAAATGTATTTTTAACAATTATGTCATTTGTCAACTAAAATACAGTTTAAGGTTAGGTTTATTTATAAGAAAAATAAAAAATACCATTTCTTATCATTACTTCCAATCTAATTTCGTAAGGAGCAATATGGATTCTGGTTTGGGGAATGCATTTTGCACGTATATAAAGCCCAGAACTTGTTTTCTGTTCTATCACATTTTTACAGCCTTTGTATTATATGACTCAACTACACTATGTATTACATAGTCTCTTAGCAGACACCTACATTAATTATATCACTTTTCTTCATACTTTCCTACACCTGTATCTATCGGACTTTCACTTTCTAATTTTTTATTGTCATCACAAAAGCAATTAAGCTTTCTTACTTTCACTTTTTATCTTTTTCACAGTTTCTCTCTTTCTTGATAATTGTGTCACCTCCTTTCTCCTTTTTTTTTTTTTACTCCTCTGTGACTGTAGACTGGAAAAAGCTCTCTTCGTACATGTCCTTAATCTTAATCTTTAGATCTTCTACTTCTCTCTCCAGTTCTTCCACTTTACTCTTCATCTCTGTCTTCTCTTCTTTATTTTTTTTCTTTTACATTGTCGTTTTTCTGCACCAGTTCTTTATCTTCTTCATCGTCTCTCTCAGCTCTGCCTTCTCTTCTTCTTTTATCATTTCTCTAGCCTTCAGTTCGTCTAAGCTTTTCTGGACTTCCGTCATCTTTTTTTCCATTTCTGCAAACTTGATCAAAACTTTGCATAGTGTGCCCTTAATGTAAATAATTTCTTTTGATCGCTCGACTTTTCTCCCAGACTTTTTTTAACTACCTATCATTTAGTCTTTTGCTCTTTATTTCCCACTATCTTGTCTTTTTCTTTTCCTTGTTCATACTTTATTCACGTTCTTTCGAGTTTATCTGACTTCTAGCTTCTTACATCTGCACGTGCCGCCCTTTTCTATGCGTTAGGCTTCTCGCGCAGCTGTTCTAACCTCCCCCTACTGTCGTTCTCCCTTTCGATACCGCTGTTCGATACATATACTGCTATCGATAGCTCTTTTGACCTTCGAGTTACTTTTGACTCTCTTGCCTGGTCAGGAATCACATGTCTGCTTTTTATTTTGCTCTCTGCACCTTCTCTACTCACTGGCCTTTCTCCGTGACTCCAAACTTTCTGCGTTCTTTTATCTGCAGGTTACTAACACAGATGTTCGTATTCTTCTCGCTTGCTTTCTATGTTTATGAGGTTTTTTACCCCCTAGCATTTCTCATCTAGGTCGTCCAGTATCTGGCAGCTTTTACCTTTGGATATGCAATCTATTAATACATATTGCAGTGTTTCTTGTTCAGCATAACACAGTCTACATGTTATGTCTTCCTCCTCCCTTCAGTAATCTTCACTTCTGTCATATTTCTGCATCTTGACCTTGGTAGCGTTGATCTCTACATTTCCTGGGTCATGTTCTTCAAATAACTTGGCTCCTTTTCTTTCCATATTTCCTTGTACATCGGGTTATATGTAGATTCTACTATCTTGCCCTTTCTCTCCTGCACCTCTTCTACGTTGCTCCTTTCAAGCATTTTTGTTAACATATGTTTGACACTCCTTTGATCCACAATCAGATCCCTATCTTATTTATTCCCTTTTGCCTTGTTTCTTTTGCTCTTTCAATACTCCTCTTATCCTACCACTAATGCTTTGTTTCTTTCTTCCAAGTACTTCTTTACTAGTACCTTTTTCGACGCCATTGCGTTGCACTCTTAGTTTACTGCTCTCTCCAGGGCTTTCCTTGATATTTCTTCTATTCTTATCTCCTCCAGTAGTATGTAGTTTAGCGTACTCTTGCCTTACTTCAGAATTCTTTCCACATACTTTCTCTTAGGTATGTTGTTCTCTTAGGTAGGGCTGTTCATGCCCTCTTCCAGTTTTCATCCCCATACTTCAGCTCCATATAGTGCTACGCTCTCCACTTTTGCTCCAAACATTAGCATTCTTCTTTTGTAGTTGGTCCTAAATAAATTCTCTCCTGTGCTCCAAGTGCTCTTAATTGCAATTACTGCCTTTCTTTTTTTCTCTCTTATGTGTGCTTCTGCTCTACCATTTTTCTGCAGGGTGTATCCCAAATACTGGATCTCCTTATCTTCCTCTATTTCTTCGCCCCTCCAGTACCATTTCCTTCTGTTTGCTCCTTTTCTGCCTCTTTCTAATACTAGAAAATTTGTCTTTTCTACACTCAGCTCCATTTTCTTCTTTTCTAAGAATTTTTTTATTCTTTTGAGCATCTCTTTCAAGTCCTCCTCGTGCTCCGTGATTAAAATTTTATCATCCGCATACATGATCGAACAGATTTTGCTCTTTCCCACTCTTCCTCCCCCCATTACGTTTTTCCTCAAATGATTTTCTAGGTCTCTAATATACAAATTAAATAGCGTGGGGCTGAGTGATCATCCTGGTCTCATACCTTTAGTTGTCCAGAAGGGCTGTAACCTCTTTTCTCCTACTTAAATCCTGCTTCTTGTCTCGGTGAATGTTTCTATAATAATTCTTGCTCTTAGGTTCAGCCTTACTTTAGCTCTTTCTAGCTCTCTACTTAGTACTTCTCTATCAACTTAATCAAAGGCTTCTTTCAAATGTGCGAAGCAGCAAAAAAGCTTCACTTCTTTTTTCCCTATCCTTCCATCCACTACGTGATTCAACACGAAAACTGCGTCCATAGCCCTCCTTTCTCTTCTAAAGCCAAACAGTTTCTCTCTCAGCTTATTTTCCACTTCCTTAATTAGCCTCTCGTTTAGTATGCTTGCGTATATTTCATATACTGTGCTCATTAACGTCACGTCTCTATAATTTTGTACTTCCTCTTTCACTGCTAGTTGTATATTAGTGTAACTACTCCTTCCCTACAGTGATTCGAGATACCTTCACCCTTCCACATTTGCTTGTACAGTTTCCACAGGGCTATTCCTACCTCCATTGGCATATGTTTCCATACTTCGTTTTTGATTCTGTCTTCTCCTGGTGCTTTTCTCAGCTTTATGTTAATGACCTGTTAAATTAATTCTTCTCGAGATATCTCGTCCCTTTCTTTTAATGGGTGCTCTTTCCGGAGGTGGAAGTTTATCTTACTCTTTTCATAGGCCACTTCCAGTTTTTCCATGAAGTACTGTTCCGAGCTCTGCATACTGATATTTTTTTTGCCTGTTCTTTTTTCCTCCTAAATTTGTGGATGTACTTTCAAGCTTCAACTACTGTCTTTATATTCTTGATCTTCTGTGACTTCTACTTATCAAATTCCGTCTTCTTTTCTTTGCACCATCTTTTGTGTTTATT
Organism: Copidosoma floridanum; assembly: GCF_000648655.2. Next base: position 232,971 of record NW_019379751.1, on the reverse strand, counting down.
TCTTATTTTATATACTCTATTCTTAAAATCTTCTTGAGATACCAACTTCTAACCCCTCTTTTAGCTTTTTTTTTCCTAGATGCCTATACTCGATCCTTCCATGGCCTTTTCCCCAGCACCACTTTCTTATATTACTTCTCATTTTTGGTACTGCCATTTTGTCTTTGCTTTTTATCGTGATCTATCTGTCCTCGTTTGCCACCGCTTTAGGTATCCAACCTTTACATTCTGTTGTAAATTTCTCCTTTAGCTCTTTTGTCCATATCCTTTTCTCCATCCACTGTTGTTCCTCATTTTCTGTATGTTTTTCTCTTTATTGATTAGTCATCCTTACTCCATTTAGCTCTAGCTCTAAAGGCATGTGGTTTGAATCTGTGCTTTCACCTCGGCCTCTTAATTTGCTATGACATAGTCTATGACTGACTCTCATTGTGTGTCCACATGTGTAAGGCTCCCTCCCACATTGTTACTGCCATGAACAATAAACTATCCCCTATCCTCTAGTCCATTTATTAGTATCTTTCCTTCTATGTTTGATCATCTGATTTTATCAAGCCGTTGCTTTTCTCCTTTATTCTATCGCTGTACTCCTCTTCTCCTTCCTAGATGCCTCCTGCCTCCGCCGTCCTTGCATTCCAATCTTCCCCAATTAGCAGGTAACCTTCTTGTTCTATGTTTAATTTTGTTTTCAGTATCTTCAGCATTTTCTTCGTGTTCGGATTGTAGACTGTCACAAATTTCCACTTCACTTCCTCTATTATTATCTCCTCGTACATTTAACCTTTGCCCTATTCGTCAATTTTTTCCCTCCTTAAATTTTTTGTCTTTCTGACTCCCGAGATTACACCTCCCATCGATTCTCCTCTATCCTTGTCTCTGGTGGTGGCACAGCACTTCCATTCAAACTCTAATGGCAAACTACTTTTCATTTTCTTCCATGTTCCTTCTTCTATTCACGTTTCCATTAGACCCACAAAACCAAACTTTGTTATGTACTCCCAGAAGTCAACGTCCTTGTTTATTGGATCAGCCACGTTCCAAAAACACACATGCACTCCATTCTCCCGTTCCTTCTTCCCTTCCTTTTCTCTGTCTAGCTATTCCGTTTGCTTCTGCGTTTCCCCCTCACCGAACTCACCTTTTCGTTCGTCCCGTGGTGCCATCTGCTGTTTACTAGCACTTTTCGGTATCCAACTCTCTTCACCTTTCCCCTCTCTCTCTCTACTGTCTGGCCCATTGTCTGGCTTTTATCTAGATTAACCTCTCTTTTTAAGTAAGGTCATCTTCTATATACACCCCTCTTACCAGGTTTTTCTTCTCTTGCATTACTTGCCTTTTAGTTTCCCAATCAGGTAGATTCACTAGAAATATTTTTTTGTCCACTTCTTTGTTTCTGTCTCCTATAATTGTAGCCCTTAAGCCCTGCATTTCCATTTCGAGCTGATGGTTTAACTGCTTTTTAATCTCCCTGGACGTCTTTCCTTCCCTAATTTTCAGTCCTTTTATGACTATATTTAGTTTTTTTACTACAAAGTCTCTTATTACTATGTTCCTTGCCCATAAGCCATTCCACCCTCTCTTCCTCTCTTTGCTTTTCTATCTTCTCAGTCTTCCCTTGCATTCGTTCCTCAGTTCCTTGATGTCGTACTTTGTTTATTGCATGTTCTCTTTCACGCTTTTTATCGCCTTGTTGGCATTCCTTAATTCCTCCTTTATTTCTGTCAGCCTTGTCCATTTCTTCAGTCTCTTTTTCACTGCTAACCTTGAGCTTGAAGTTGTCCAGTTCGTAAAGCTTTAACTGCTCTGTGGTTTTCTGAGATTTTTTACTCAATCTTGTTGTTCTCTTACTTTCTTCTTTTTTCCTGAGCTGTTTCAGCATATCCCAACCATCCCTCTTTTTTTCGAACCTTCCGTTTGAGATTATCGTTACTGACTCTTCTCCTGGTTGTTCGTTTTTCGCTTTTTTTTCTTTCCCACTTCAGACTTCTTTTGTTTTTTGTGCTTCTTTATTTTCACGGGTTTCTTTTGCCTTATTCATTTTTCATTACTTCCTTTTTATTCGGTACGTATTGCGCTATCTCTGTGATCCACGATGTACTCTTTACCGCGGTTCACGCCAAACCTATTCAAATTTTAGTATGCGACATACTCGATTCCTTCATTTTATTATTACCTTCTTTCTGTGCCCTTTTTTTAAATAAATACTTAACTTCAACTATTTCTAGAGATGATTTGACAGGTGGCTATAGAGAAATGAATATGTCTACAACTTCCAATAAAGATGACAAATGGATACTTTGTGGTGCCTCTGCTGACTGGGGTAATGTTATGCTAAAGTCGAGTAGTGCTCTTTCCGGTAAAATATGCCCCATTGTAATAATTGCGTTGAGACAGTAAAAACTCTCCATGTATAAATAAGTTAGGAACGTCAGTGATTCTCAAACTACTTTGATGTCACCGATTGGGGAACATAATTTTTCATAATCTGTCGAACCAAAAGTAAAAAATAATGTTAAAAAAAAGAAAGAAAAAAACAAAAGGAGAGAACAAACGTTGAAAGAAGACTGAAAAAAATAATTTAAAACAACGTCCAATGGTGATACTGTCAAATTTTATATTTATTAAGAAACAAAACGACGTTTCGGCCGTTTGGACAATGTCATGGCCTTCATCAGGTACAAAAATATATGAGAAATAAAAAATTCTTTACAGTACAAATTTTGGTAATTATAAAAAACGCAAATTAAGTTAAGTGTATAATGCACCTCTGACTCTTACGAAAGGGATGTAGAATCGTTATGTAGTCAGAGTTTCAAGTTTCGTTGCTTTTATACCTTGCACATACACAAATGACCTAGTATACGCACGTAATACAATCGAATAAGAATCGCAAGCAGTTCCTTGCGAGACGCACGTAAACAGTTCATATTTTCCTAACACTATAAATAAAAGAAGCCCTCTAACCATGTACGTCAAGCTAGTCTCCTTTCTTACTTAACTTTATGAGAGACACAACAATCTCTTAATTTCTCTGTGTCTTGTTGTCTATAAATATAATTATTGAAGTAATGTATATTTACCATTTCGAAAAAAAGTTGCTTTTTGTAATTTCGTCCTGTTTCTAAAATTTTTATTTTATAAAAATTGAAGTTATGTATAAATTCAATGCCATGTTGTGATAGTACAGATGTATCCTTTTCTTTCTCTATGTCTTTTTTGTGTTCTGACATTCTTAATTTTACAGCTTTCGATGTTATACCTATTTCATGTAAAAGTAATCAAATTTATTGACATTAGAAACAAAATTATATTTATTGCCCTACTCTAATATGCTTGAGACACAATACGGTAGCGGTGTGTTAGAAAGATTACATAGTCAGTTTTCTTTTATTTCACTTATGACAATTCACTGTTGAGACATATAATAACAACAGCGTTGGTTTCTTAGATTTGAAAATTATCATTTAACAAAATAACACAGTACTAACTAATTGGTACGAATAACCCACACACTCAGGCTGATACTTGAATTTTTTCTCCCACCATCCAATACAACATAAAACAAATGTCATTTACACATTAGTAGACTTTTTCATTAAATTAGTGAGCACATAATTCCATAACGATAATTTAAAATTAATTTATAAATTTTCACTAGCTAACACCTATCTCCAAAGATTGATTGATAAACTTTTAAACAAAAGAATAAATACCTTTAAAAACGTTAATACGATTGACGATTACAATAAAAATGAAAATAATTGTTAACTAATTTTATCATTACCTTATACTTTTTACTTGAACAGTCCTTTTAAATATTACTGTAAGAAGCTTCACATTGATCTTGTATACAGTTTGAACAATAAATTGAATTCGATCTTTTTACTTGGAAAATATGTAATCGAGCCAGTCAATAAAAATAATGCCGTTTACCACATACCATGTGCGAATTGCAACTGCTGTTATGTCGGCCAAACATCGAAAGCTGTAAAATTAAGAATGTCAGAACACAAAAAAGACATAGAGAAAGAAGACAACAAGACACAAAGAAATGAAGAGATTGTTATGTCTCTCATTAAGTTAATTAAGAAAGGAGACTAGCTTAACCTAAACGATTTAAGGGCTTCTTTTATTTATGGTGTTAGGACAATATGAACTGTTTACGTGCGTCTCGCAAGGAACGGCTTGCGATTCTTATTCGATTGTATTACGTGTGTATACTGTGTCATTTGTGTATGTTTAAGGTTTAAAAAAACAACTAAACTTAAAACTCTGACTGCATAATGATTTTACATCCCTTTTGTAAGAGTCAGAGGTGCATTATACACCTAACTTAATTTGCATTTTATATATTTACCAAAATTTGTACTGTAAAAAATTTTTTACTTCCCATAGATTTTCGTACCTAATGAGGACCGGGCTATTATCCAAACGGCTGAAAGGTTGTTTTGTTTTTTAATAAATACTAATATTGACAGAACCACCCATTGGATATTGTTTTAAATTATTTACCAACTGTCATTGGACGTCTTATTTGACTCGAGAAAATAGTTGGAAGTAATTGAACTCACCTTTTAACGTAACGTTCTCCAAACTGACCATCCTAGCTGCGGTTTTTGCTGGCTGTAAACGAACCGACGGATCAAGTACAGCTGTTTTCCCTATTAGGCGTTCTGCTGCTGCTGCTTCTCGTATAGCGTCAAAAATCTTTGTTGCATAAATAAGTTGAGGAGATCAGCGATTCTTAAACTGCTTCGAAGTCACCACTTGAGGAACATAAATCTTTAAAATCTGTAAAAGTTAAAATTAATATTGAAAAGAAAAGAAAAAGAAAAAATTTGAAAAAATGATTAAAGAATTCTAGAGAAAATAATTTAAAGTAATTAAACTCACCTTTGAATATAATATTTTTAAATTGATCACGTTAGTTGCGGTTTTTGCTGGCTGTTATACAACTGACATATTAAGAGAATTTATTCGCCCCGCAACCCGTTCTACTCGAAGAGCGTTAAAACTCTCCATGTATGGAGAGATCGGTGATTCTTGAACTTCGACGTCACTGACTGAGGAACATGAATCTTTATAATCTGTTGAACAAAAAGTAAAAAATATTGGTAAACCAGTGGACAGTGGGTGCTTGGGTACCCAAGTATGTTGTCATTCTTTTATACAATTAAATGGCAAATAGTATAATAATGAATATAAAAATACCTTCTATGAAACAATATTGTGTACGAAGGTGGTGTAATTATTGTAAAAATTAGTTTACCTACGTTGATTGGGTATGGTTCCCATTGATATTTAATAAGTTAATGATAATAAACAAAAAATTGTGGCACAATACAATAAAAATTATACATAGGCAGGCCAGTACAAGCCTGCGCTTCTATCGAATCTTTCGATAGTTTCGAAACAACTTCCTACTGCCTCCGCTGATCACACGTGTAACGTCACGCTTACATTTATTACATACGCTCCCACACTTATTCGTAGTACCTAAAATATAATTGTATTTAAAAAATTAGGAAAAATCATCGTGTAGTATCACTTTTATCCATAGGGTATTTAATAGTGTATCACATGCCCGTAAATATACCTTCAGGACGTTCATTACACATAGATTTTTTTACAGATATTATTTAAATGTAAAACATAAATTTAAAGTAGCTTAAAAAATACTCACAAAAATTGCAACTTTTTTGAATGTATCATTATTTTATATACGTTTAATTTTAAATAATCACAATTTAACATAGAACCTTATAAAATAATCACTTAAAATGGTATGTATATGATCTGTAAAAATCTCTTAATTTTTTGCTCACAAAAGATTACTTTTCGATAAGTCTATTAAATTTTTATATAGATTTACAAGTTAATTTCAAATAAATTTAGAAAGAGAGGAGCAAGTATACATGAAAGAATTACGTGAGTACATCCACATGAGAAAAACGATTGCTAGCTTTGCTGCACACATTAGTGTTCCTCTCACTTATCTGAACTTTTTTCCCACTAACTATGTGAAGAACGTCCTTAAGTCAAAAAATCACTTCAGTCGTGAATAAAAAAAATTGTGAAAAAATAAAACCCAAAAAAAATCAATTGGTGTATTCTTACAGTGCAAAAAAAATTTTTTTTAATTTTTAGTAATTTTAAATAAATATAAAAAATTGTATAAAANTAATAATTAGGAAAGCTGTGCTGCTAAAATATACTGATGTATTAGTTTTTGAATAAAACAATCAACTAAAAAAGTTAGTTGATAATATCTTAGTAATATATTAAGCAAAGTCGCTAAAACTGTTGTAATCGCACTATGAAGTACATAACAACTATGAAGAAGAAATGAACTTGGGCAACCATGACAGTTTCCAGTAGGCAACTTTTTTTTAGACTTGGTCAATAGAAAAACAAACAAAACTCATAAAATTTGAAATGTGTTGTGTTGTGGCGTAGCATTATGTAGCGTAGAGGGGACCGTAAGCACGTCATGGGGAACGAGGGAAGGAGGAAAAATCAAGCAAAATCCACTTTCATCACACTTTTTATTAGGACCACCAATCTGAAATCATTGATTTACCCTCACGCATAACGCGCCTATAGAAGTATAACTTTGAAAAGAAAAGAAAAAGAAAGAATAAGAAGAAACGTTTAAAGAAAACTGGAGAAAATAATTAAAAGTAGTCAAACTCACATTAAAATATAACATATTCCAAATTGACCATGTTAGCTCCAGTTTCTGCCGGCTGTAATATAACTGACAGATTAAGCGAAGCTTATTTGCCCTGCAAAGGGTTCTGCTCATAGAGCGTCAAAACTCTCCGTGTATGGAGAGATCGGTGATTTTCGTACTTTGATGACTGAGGAAAATTATCTTAAAAGAAGATTGACAAAGTAATTTTCATAATCGTTTGAACATTAAGTGAAGATAATGTTAAAAAAGACTTTGGAAAAAAAAAAAGACTTACCGATTACTGCCTAGTTTTTATTATAAGCTAATAAAAGTATTGGTTTATTGCAAAAACAGTTGTCTATCAGTTGCCTCGGAAAAACTTCGTTGGTTTGATAAACTGGTCGCGTTCTTGCCATTGTAATATTAATATCTAACTGAATGGTTCAGATTACTGTTTCTGAATGATGGATATCAAAGAGCTACTCAGCTTTTCTTAACCTTAAAAGAACTACTTCCATCCAATAAGAAAACAACCGGGTTGTAAAAGGATACAAGTGCAATACGAAAATAGCAGAGTTAAAAGAAGATACAAGTGCAATACTTGCCCCCGCAGTCTCCTTCCTTCAAATACGTGCAAAATATGCAGAACTATGTTTCGTACCTTTGGTATGTGCAAAAACCCTTTCCCGTGGTCTCATGCATACAGGTAATTTTTCGCATGTGTGAATTTTTTCTTCTAATATAGGGTTTTCAAATTTTCTCTTTCTTGACCTTAATTTTAAATCATAGCTAGTAAATCACGCGAGAAGGCAACAACTTGAGGTGGTATTCACACGGCCGGGAATCATCCTCCAACAAAATAATGTACTTTTAGTTTATAATTAATTAAGCCCTGCTCTTTCTCACCCTCATGATTTTTTTTTTTTTTTTTAAATGTCTTATCTATCACTTTACCCGCAGAAATGACGGCAAAAGTTCTATTTTAACTCTCTCCGCAGCAATGATGTTAAAAGTTCTTTTAATTTTTTTTTTCTTAATTGAAATGAAAAAAAAATTTTTACTAGAAATAATTTCAGTTTTTATGAACGTAATATTATTTTACAGCACAAAAAAATGGTTAAAAAAACTGTAACGGGTGACATCTCGAGGTATAACGAACGGCTTTTTCGTCGTGTATTAAACAATTTTACAAGAGAATGTAAAGAAAAGTCAGTGATTATAGACCCTATGAGTAGTAATATCATCGTGGCGACGTTTTCGATTAGAACAGCACTGACGACTCACTCTACTAACATTACGAATTAAACGTATGTCTTACATTTATTATAACTGTACACTAAAAAAAGTAACTACAAACCAACGTTCATGAGGATAATGCTTGCGATTGATATCACCACGACGATGTATTCATGTGGAGCAGCATCAGCGATCGAGGCCGAGGACAGCAGCAGCAGCGATCAAGAGCAGCACCGATACTCTATAATTATTATCAAATGAACGTATGCATTACGTTTGTTTCAACAGTTCATTAAAAAAAATATATACAAGCACACATACAAGAGTATGATGCTCGCACTTCAAATCACCACGATGACATTTTCGAGTCGAACAGCAGCAGCCATCGAGGTTGATGAAAGCATCAGCAACAATGAAAAGCGGTGCTAACAATACTCTATACAAACATCATAAAATAAACGTACGCATTACGTTTTTTTTAACTCTTCACAAAAAAAAAAAAAAAAATCAATACGAGCACACGTACTAGAAGATAATGCTGGCACTTTATATCACCATGTCGTTGGTAGCAGCAGCAATCGAAGCTGATGATAGCATCAGCAATTAAGAGCAGCACTGACGACACACTCTACGAACATCATGAAATAAACGTACGCATTAAAATTTACTACAACTCTTCCCTAAAAAAAAATAAATTTAATTACCCGTACTAGAGGATGATGCTTGCACTTGACATCACCATGATGTGATTTGGTTTAAAAGTCTAAAGTATTGATTCAACGAACGTATATCTTTAGTATTACTTTAGCTTATTACAATGAAGCCTAAAAATCTATATATGCTTTATACGATGTAAAGGAAAGTTCTGAGATACTTAAATTTTTCTATCTAATTGACGTAGTCAATTTTATTGTATGGCTAAATAATGATCATTTTTTGAAGAAAGTTTTTAACAGAAAATAAAAAATCGTATTTTCAATTTTTTTCGCGAGTGTTTAATTGATCAACTTGAAAAAAGGCTTGATTTATTCCTTGAAATATAGAGAGTCGTCTACATTTATTTTTGCGAGTTAATAGCCATTCAACGTTTGAAAGCAATATACACTACTAAAACAAAGTAGTGGATGAATCGGGAAATTTCATGTATTCCTCCGATTGAGTATTGTTTGTTGTTGATTGATTGATAACTTGCAGAGAAAAATGGAAAATACGATTTTCTTTCACAAATCGAAAATTGCATTTTTCAATTTTCTCCGAAAATTTCTATTTCATTAACTTTTATCAAAGCTTGATGTATTTTTCTAAATATAATGAATTGTTGTTAACTCCTTTTTTTTGACTAAATAGCTAGTTATTTAATAAAAAATTTTTTGTAGCTATAAAATTAAATTGACCTTTTCAATAAGTTCAAAAACCTTTATAACCTAGACTAATCCTAAGAAAATTAAAAATTTCGACTTGAACATGAAATTGTAGGACATTGATGACGATTATAAAGAATTGTAAGCAGTAGGACATAGTGGCTAGTGAGTCATACGTACTAGATGGATGTAGTATTATAAAATAAAGTGTCTTGCGTATACAGCTCTGTAAAATATGATTAAAAAAAAAAATTTATTGAAAAAATGACTCATAGAAAAATAAATCGAAATTGTGTTATAATTTATTTTCCTTAAAAGAAAAATTCAGCTTTTATTTTCTTAAAAATTCCTTTTCATGTAAAATTTTTGTGTTGTGTTTGCATCTGATGTGCTGTATATGCGATAGACTGCAGTATGCATGGCAGGTGCTGATGGTTGTGCTGTTGTGTATTCGTTGAAAGTAAATGTGTTAGAAAAGTTTAATCTGTTTTACATTTTCTATCATCTCTTTTTTCCACTGCTGGGTGCTTCATTTTATAACATGGCTGTAGTGAAGCCTTAACTATGCTCCTGTTACAGTCTATACATAGTTTTACATCGTGGCCTATCAGTATTAATCTTTATGTGTTAGCTTACAATAGGAGAAGGTCCTAGTTAAAAACTTTGAAAAAATTTATAAGTATCACTGAGTTAGATTTAAGCCCTCGCTCCTCAAGATCTACTATACTTGCGTCTTGTCCGAATGAGCTATGATGGTCTCTGCTAAAACTAGTGTAAACTTAGAGTAATTGTAGCAGTTAAAATGGAATTTATATTGTATTATACTAAAAAGAACACATTAATCAGATTTTAGCTAAAAATATTACGATTTGAATTCAAAATAGTTTTATCTAGCCAACATAATTATAACCATCTTAAAAATATCAAAATCATGACTAACCATCTTAAAATTGGTAGGTTTTCTATTACTTAATTTATAGAATGTAGGCGCTAAAACATCAAGCAAAATTTTTATGTTACGTTCTTTACAGTTATGCACTACCAATTGAGTAAGCTCATGACTGTTTTAAACACGATTTACTGTGCTGTTTTTTTTAAAGTTTATTATAGTTATGTTCGCCAAGATACACTAAAGCTAACATACTACCAAACTTAGTGTCAGGTATATAATGTGTATTGCCTGAATACACATAATCATTTATCCAATAATACATGATGTCATGGTTCAATGTGTAAAAATTATTTTATTTTTAACTATTGTATACATTACAGATAATTGGGAAAGAACAAGTCACCCTCTTATGAAAATAGAATACGGCAAGTGGGAATTGAATTTACCGTCCAATCCGAATGGAAGCTGTAAGCTTGAACATTTATCGGAAGTGAAAATCATCATTGAGACAAAAACAGGACAATACGTTGAAAGGCTAAGTCCCTGGGCTACCTACGTAACACAGTCAACAGAGGATACTGTATACAAACAAAAAATATGGAATCCAAAACTTGAAGACGTAGATACACGTTAGCTTTCTTTAATAAATATAATTATGGTCCCTGATTAAGACTATAAATTTTTACAGGTATATTCTTTTAAATTTCCAAAACCAAAAAAACCAACAAGCCTCCGTATATATGAATGTCATGTAGGTATTGCGACTCAACAGATGCGTATCGGTACTTACACGGAATTTGCTGATACCGTTATACCGCGTATAGTAAATCAAGGATATAATGCAATCCAGCTTATGGCTATCATGGAACATGCTTATTATGCCTCTTTTGGATACCAAGTATGCATCAATGTAGCATATACAATTACTTACATATAACTACTTTTCTAAAAAAACAATATTTTTAAAAATTTTTTTTGTGATAATTTTTTTTGCAAAATTTTACTTTAAGAACAAGTCTCTTTAATAATATAAAACTTACTCACTTATTGTTATATATTTATCATGAGTCCAGCTATAATACTATTTTTATGGTGATGTACCTAATTTCTTACAATTTTAAGCATAATTGTTTGCTCAAAGTTTCAAGTATGGCATACAATATTACTAATATTAAACGATTTTATAAAAAATTATTTCTAGACTGATTGACTTTATTTTAAGTATATCTCATTAGTTCCATAGACGAAATTATAGATCTCCTAATTCTAAAAATTTGTAAATTTAACAAAACTTAACTTTTTTTAATGAATTGCGTATGCAACAATTTTTATACAATTCCAATGTATCATGCTTTATATGTTTAATGTATAATAATAAATTATGAATATGAGTTAGATTTTATTGTCTCGGTAAGCCATCGATTTCCAAATTTAAATTTAAAAAACTAGCACTTCCTTTAATGGAACGACAATTACTGAAATTTTAATCATATTAACATTATTTCCTGAAATACTTAAACTTTTATGTGGTGTTGCCCGTTTTCAACATCTTTTAGATGGATCATACAAATTTCAGTCAACTAATCTTCTTTGCATATATTTAGCTCAGAATTGGTTCTCAAAGCTTTTTTTTGTTAAAATTTTTTACCTTTATTATGTTGTACTTTTGCTGTAATTTTTCCATTTTTTTCATGAGCATAGTTATCTTGCTTAAGACGATTTAAACGTATTTAAAATTAATAATTAGACAAAAACCTTCTCTCCTAATTTGTAATAACTTTAGAAATTTTTCTTTTTTGAAAATACTTGATTAATTTTAACACAATTTTCCAGGCATAATATATACTGTTTGAAAAAGTACACTATGTAATTTTAAATTAATAACTCTTTTACTAAAAAATTTGTTGAAAGTGTTTAATAAGAGTCATTTGCATTGTCTATGTATCCTATACAATGCAGCTCTCGTTATTATGCAGCCCAAGCTAAAATTACGAGTTGTTTTTCTACCATGTAATAGCTTGAAATATTGATTTATTTTGTATAAGCAGACATTTATTTCAAACTAATATCAATTTTATAAAAAGTTTCAACTATTTTTGAATGTGTATAACATATTAAAGACAAGAAAGCGTAACCTCTTACCAAAAAACTTCTTGAGTATTGTCTTTGCACTTATAACATTCTATACTTTTACAAAATTATCACTTTAATCCAAATTTAAACTCGCTCGTGTACCCACTGCCCAAAAATAACTTCTCTGTTTATGTTGCTGCATTTAACTTATATATAGAAGCTGTGGACTGTCACAACAACGTGTGATCGCAGCTTACGTCACGGTACGAGTGGTAAGCCATTACGCTGTAAGACAAATGATAAAAGTCATTTTAACGTTGTAATCAGTCTAGGAAGCAGGGTAAGATCCTTAAATTGTTTGCATTGTGAAGTATTCAAACAATACAATACTATTTTTCTTGCTATTTTTCTGACTAAGTATTTAAATTTAATTTTTAGAATTAGTATATTTTGTGTTGCATAAATATATCTTCCTTTTTTATTCATAATTATCTTGATAAATACGTAAATATCTTTTTTTATAAGCTTGTTTTTCCAATTAGTTGTATCTCATAAAAAATAGTAATTTTTGTTGTCGATTTTTCAAATAACGTATCAGGCATTGTATAATAATAAGTATTGCTAATAGGTTCGTTTTTACGTTTTGGAATAACTTACATCGATAAGAACGATAATTAAAAACGGTTATTACTACACAGTAAGCAATTGTAGAAAATTTTAACCGTAAAAGGAAAAAGAAGAAAGAAAGAAACCCAGTAAACAGTAGGTGCTCGAGAACCCAAGTATAAAGCTTTACTTATATCAAATTTTATGGCTAATAATATATTAATATATATATACCTTGTATGAAACAATATTGTATGCGGAGGTGGTGGATTATCTTTGAAATGGGTATACATAGTTTGATGCGGTTTCAATTAATATTTTAATATTAAATAAACGACAATAAAAATTTGTAAAGGATTCTGTTTTTAAAGGAAGTGTTCATGCTAATAATATTTCTAACGTCATGCTCTTACCCGTCATGAGTTCACACCCTTATTCTTAGTTGCATAAATGATATCCACAATAAATATTGAAAATAAGGGCTAGGAAATACTTATATTTTTGGTACAAAAATACTACATGTTATTTTAGTGCCACATATTGTTGCTAAACTGATGTCAAATTCGACATTGATTTTATGTGCAAAGTAGGAATAGCTGACATCAGGTGCTACGAGAATTGAGCACGGCTGTTTCGAATCAGGCGTGCTCGAAAAAGTATCGATATCTTGAATCTGTGGTCGCACAAAAAGTTATGACCAACGAATTTGGGGTAGCTTGGCTAGGTAAGACGAATTATGGCATTAATTTTTTTTCAGTCTATACACTTAAACTTTATTGTATTATATTATCGCTACTGTTTTTTATCAATTATTATGGTTTTTACTAAATTTTTAATGTTATCAAAGCTCTTTTGTACAACTTTGTACATTGTCATTCATAAATATAAAACTTAAGTGCAATAATTAATCAACTACGTTTCCGCAACTTTACCGACGAATAAAAAAAACCCTGTTGGATTTTAGGTTCGTTATTAATACATACGGAGACGAACCTAAATCCGTCAAACTATTTCGGTTGATATTTTTTTAAACGCCCTTCCAATCGACTCCTTCTCCCGGTCTAATTTTTATTACTGGTAAATGAAAGACTATTGCCTACATTATGTGAATTTTTACAAATCTTGGTATTTCCATTACTTACAGCAGGGTGCAGTAGGGATGGTCAAACTATATCGATACATCGGAAACGCCGATATTTTTTAGCAGATGCATCAATATATTTAAGCAAATAGTTAAGTAACATTAACCGTCTTTGGCTTCACCTCGGACGTCTATTTATGTGAAATCTGCGGCATTTTTAACCTCACTCACTAGGTGCGTAGTGCACTAAAACAATATTATAATAATGATGGTAGAGTGTTGCAGAGTTTACAATTATTTTTTTAGTATATTCGGCCATCTATTAGTTTTTATTCGTGGGCAAATGAAGAAATAAAAGCATTGACGACGAGCTCTGAAGACTCGGAATCTGAACCAGTGATGAAACAACCCTCACAAAAACGAAAACAACAACTTTGGATTACTTGGAGCGGAGTGCGAGCTTTGAAGGCGATTGCTACTCTTTTAAGCGATTAGATAGAACTACTGGCTTAAACTTTCACTTCATTTTTTATTTTTTTTTTCTTGTAGGTGGAGAAAAGCACGGAAGTATTACACAGGCCCTAATCTGTATGATTTGTAAAGACAACATACCGTATTCATGTGTTGAAAAGCAGAGTATGACAAGATTTATACGTGCCGCATGTCCTCTCTATAAACTGCCATCAAGACAAAAGAAATCTCACTAGTTCCATAAAAATAGTTATTTACGTAACAAGTGCGGAAAAGACGATTACCCGCACGAGTCGTGATT
>NW_019379751.1:189343-217686 GCF_000648655.2 Copidosoma floridanum | reverse complement strand
AAATTTTAATCATATTAACATTATTTCCTGAAATACTTAAACTTTTATGTGGTGTTGCCCGTTTTCAACATCTTTTAGATGGATCATACAAATTTCAGTCAACTAATCTTCTTTGCATATATTTAGCTCAGAATTGGTTCTCAAAGCTTTTTTTTGTTAAAATTTTTTACCTTTATTATGTTGTACTTTTGCTGTAATTTTTCCATTTTTTTCATGAGCATAGTTATCTTGCTTAAGACGATTTAAACGTATTTAAAATTAATAATTAGACAAAAACCTTCTCTCCTAATTTGTAATAACTTTAGAAATTTTTCTTTTTTGAAAATACTTGATTAATTTTAACACAATTTTCCAGGCATAATATATACTGTTTGAAAAAGTACACTATGTAATTTTAAATTAATAACTCTTTTACTAAAAAATTTGTTGAAAGTGTTTAATAAGAGTCATTTGCATTGTCTATGTATCCTATACAATGCAGCTCTCGTTATTATGCAGCCCAAGCTAAAATTACGAGTTGTTTTTCTACCATGTAATAGCTTGAAATATTGATTTATTTTGTATAAGCAGACATTTATTTCAAACTAATATCAATTTTATAAAAAGTTTCAACTATTTTTGAATGTGTATAACATATTAAAGACAAGAAAGCGTAACCTCTTACCAAAAAACTTCTTGAGTATTGTCTTTGCACTTATAACATTCTATACTTTTACAAAATTATCACTTTAATCCAAATTTAAACTCGCTCGTGTACCCACTGCCCAAAAATAACTTCTCTGTTTATGTTGCTGCATTTAACTTATATATAGAAGCTGTGGACTGTCACAACAACGTGTGATCGCAGCTTACGTCACGGTACGAGTGGTAAGCCATTACGCTGTAAGACAAATGATAAAAGTCATTTTAACGTTGTAATCAGTCTAGGAAGCAGGGTAAGATCCTTAAATTGTTTGCATTGTGAAGTATTCAAACAATACAATACTATTTTTCTTGCTATTTTTCTGACTAAGTATTTAAATTTAATTTTTAGAATTAGTATATTTTGTGTTGCATAAATATATCTTCCTTTTTTATTCATAATTATCTTGATAAATACGTAAATATCTTTTTTTATAAGCTTGTTTTTCCAATTAGTTGTATCTCATAAAAAATAGTAATTTTTGTTGTCGATTTTTCAAATAACGTATCAGGCATTGTATAATAATAAGTATTGCTAATAGGTTCGTTTTTACGTTTTGGAATAACTTACATCGATAAGAACGATAATTAAAAACGGTTATTACTACACAGTAAGCAATTGTAGAAAATTTTAACCGTAAAAGGAAAAAGAAGAAAGAAAGAAACCCAGTAAACAGTAGGTGCTCGAGAACCCAAGTATAAAGCTTTACTTATATCAAATTTTATGGCTAATAATATATTAATATATATATACCTTGTATGAAACAATATTGTANGATGAGCTTGGAGGTATGAATCATTTTACGGCAGTGTATTCCGCTTTACGTTTTGACCTGTGTCGTTGCAATTTTGTAGTATTTTTTATCCTTGCACTTTCTAATACTATATTTTCTTCCTACTCCTTCTCTCTCTTCTCTTGTGTGGTCAGGTTTACGGATGGAATTTAATGGGTATTTTTTTTCTTTCACTCTCAACGCCATAAAAGTGTCAGTGTATTTGATCATTTTGTTTGGTGTTTTTCACTTTTTTTTCCTTAAAAACTCCTACTTTACTCCTATTTTATTCGCACTGCTGTCAGAGTTTTTAAAGCGGAGCTTCAATACTGCTATAGTGACAACGCGATTTTATTGCAGCAGGATCTATATATATATACATAATAAATGATTAAAAATAAGAAAATAAAGGCGCATAAGAATCGTTTACCGTTACTGGAAGGGGCTTTCGACTGTGTTAGCAAATTTATCTGGATTATACTTCAAAAATAATATGAAGGGCTTGTGGTAACTAAAGTAAAAAATATAAACTTTTGGTTATACTGTACCTGGACATCTAGAAAAAACTGCATCGACTGTTGTGCCATATTTTATAATTGGTTTATGAAGGTCATTGTTAAGGCACAAATAAATTTATCGAAAAGAAAATCGAACAATGGCTGCAAATCTTCCGAGGCAAAGTACATTTTAAAATCACCACTTAATATTAGTGGCAAGGTGTTTAAATATTCTTCCAATTCTTCAGAACCAACTTTCCCATAAGAAAGTAATATTAAAGTAATAGTCTGTGCAAAAATTTTATTATGTTTAGTATGTTTTGATTTAGTGATATATATATATATATATATATATATATATCACAACTATTACGATTTCTCTTGCATCTTCTGAAACACAGTGTGCTAAGCAGATATCGCCTACAGTTGTAGTTCCTACGTTCATTTCTCTCGCATTTTTCATTTCAATGTCCATATTTGAGGCACTGGTATTAAAAATATCTGCTTTGTTTTGAATATTACTATTAAGAATATTACTCAAGAAAAAATGGAAGAAGATAAAGAACAGGCCCTAAACGTAATACTAGGTAGGTTGTTCCTAGATTACCAAAACAAAGTGAAAAACAAGGTGACATGAAAATGGCCGCATATCAAATACGTAACAAAATACATTACGTTAGATTTGACCCTAAAAAGCAAAGTGCTACTAAATTTTGTGAATTTTTTGATGGACTGGTAAGAGATTTTGAACTAGTTAGTAAAACTAACAGTTTCCCCGAAGATGAGAAAAGAGATGGTTTCTATCATGCGATTATCGATGGAGTACTGGACGTAAAAAAAGCCGATTTTAACAGGCTGTTTGAAAGCAAAGATGGCTTATCTTTTAAGTACTTAAGACAATATATTCTGAAACAGGAGGCAGAAGAGTCACTTCCATGATCAACAACGGGTGCTGGAGTAAGCTGAGGTAGGGCGAACGCTGGACCGAGTCGAGGTGGGACTGGCGCTGGGCCAAGACGAGGTGGGGCAGGCTCTCGACCAGCTATCAACGTAACTGCTAATAACGCAGCCACCGACAGCACTCTATGCTACGAGTGCAATGATAACGGGCACTATTCGAGGGACTGCCCGAAAAAAGGGCAGAACCTCAGGCGGTGCTACACCTGCCAACGGTTCGTGCAGAACCTGTGAGAGCACATAGGGAGGTGCAGAGGTAATCCTAACAAAAGTAACGATTGGGATTTTAAACGCAACACTGGTGGTGGTAACAATAAGAATAATTTTAAAGATAATAATAAACGGAAACCTGAAAAACAGCATACAAATCATAACAACAAGAAAGCCAAGGTTGATAACAAGAATCAAGGCGAAGAAGGTAAAAATAATGTAGAAATACCTAGGTCTAATGTATGCAGTGGTTTGTTTGCTGTTAACACCGAAACTTTGCTCTCTACGCGCACGGAGGAAACACGAGATAACCGTTGAAAGAAAATTGAGTTCGTAGCAGATTCAGGCGCTACAGAACACTTTGCTAATTCAAAACTGTATTTCAAAAATTTTAATGACTAAAAATAAATTGATTAAATGCGCCAACAAAGATTCCTCCGTGGACTTGAAAGTGGAGGGAGAAGGGTGCGTTTTGGGTGAAAATAACCAAAACGAGATAGTCCTAGATAGAGTTGTATGCGCTAAGGTGCTCGCTGGAAACTTGCTGTCGCTTCGCCGTTTTTCTAAAAGGGGCATGAGTATATACCTCGATAACACAAAGCTAGAAATGTTTGATCCGCATTCTAATGAGACTATAATTTCTGGTGTCTACAAGAGTCCTTACTGGATGGTAGAACTACTGCAAGATGGCCAGAGCACAAGTAACAATAAGAAGTGAAAAGAAATTATAGACTGTTTAATGGTAGAAAATCTCCTGAAATCAAAGACTGAGAAGGTTCAGCAAGTCAGCACTAATGATAGGAGCTGCCCTGGAATCTCAAATAATGAATCGGAAAGAGCTAGTTCACACAGCTCCCATCAAAGTGAGTTCAAGAAAACTGTTAAAGATAGAAAAATCAATAATTGTGACGTACTTATGATTGGTAAGATTTCAGAAGCTTAAAGCTCGTTTACAGAGAAGTACAGAACGTTTAAAAGAAATAACAGAGCCATGCTCTGGCATGTAAGATTCGGACAAGCCTCAGCAGAATGTTTAAAGGCACTGCAAAGAAAGTATCCGGACGATAAAAATTTGAATAAGGCCGTCTTCGACAGCTTCATTACAACATGCGAGGTGTGCCAAGTTGCTAAAATCAAGAGATTGCCGTTCAGAACTAGAAGAGATAGGGTAACCAAACCATTCGAGATAGTTCATGCTGATATAATGGGACCAATCAGCCCAGCTACGTATCCTAAAAGATATAAATTTATAATCGTCTACACGGATGACTACTCAAGATTGGCTATAGCATACCCAGTAAAAACAAAATGTGAAGCAGGACGTTAATTGGACAATTTTGTGACAAGCGCACGAAACCTGCTGGGTTTTGATGCAAAGATATGCTATCTTTGAACCGATCAAGGTACGGAGTTCACAGGAGGCCAAACGGTAGAAGTTCTCCAGAGGTTGGGAGCAGAACTTCAGTTGGCCTGTCCAGACACCCCTCAGCACAATGGAGTCTCAGAACGGATTAATCGTGCCTTGCAAAACAAGGTGCGAGCCTACCTGTACGACTCCGGGCTCAGGGAGAACATGTGGGACTTAGCCCTGGGCAGTGCAGTATATGCCTACAATCGGACACCTCACCGGTCTAACGATATGATAGCCCCTTTGGAAAAGTTTGCGCTCAATCTGAAGATAGACATAACCTAAATCAGAAGATTTGGCTGCGTCACTTTTATCAAGATAAAAGGAACACTGGAGCCAAATTCGGTCCACAAGGGATACGAGTCGTGCTGGCTGGTTATACCACCACTGGGTATTCTTTTTTAAGATCTAAAGATGAAAAATTCTATGAGAGTCGAGACGTAAAATTCCAAGAAAGATTCGTATTCAGAGATATCTGGGGAAAGGACAGAATAGCAAACTGGGGAAACCACAAGACATATATTAAACAAGATGAATGGTTCATTAAGTTTGATAAGACTAGCCCTAAAGAGTCATTGGAAATGGAGGGAGAACTAGTAGTCAAGAGAAAGCGCGGTTGGCCCAAGAAAGTTGGAGAGCTTGGTCAAGAAAACCCTTAGAAACCTACTAGAATAAATAATACGAGCTTTGCAGGAGCCATTGACCCAAACAAGTTGAATAAACTGCTTTAATCGAAGGGCGATGTTGATTGTTTGATCGCAGAAGTCGAAGATGAAATGACACATGCCCTGATTGCTGGACTGAACAAAGATCCCGCAAATTACAAAGAAGCTGTCGCATCTCCGGATCGTGATAAATGGCTCAGAGCAACTGACAAAGAACTGGAATCAATGCGGAAAAACCAAGTGTGGAAACTTGTAGAAACCAACCGTGAACGCTGAAGGTGGCAAGCCCAACATCATCGACTCTAGATGGGTTTTGAAGAGAAAAATAGATAAAGATGGAAACACGAAGTTCAAAGCGAGGTTGGTGATTCGTGGCTTCAAAGATAAGAACAAGTACGATCTGCAAGAAACCTATGCCCCGGTGTCTGAACTGGCCCTGGTAAGATCAGTAATATCAATTACAAATAAATACAATCATGAGACTTGCCAACTTGATGTCAAGACAGCTTTCTTAAATGGATCTATTAAAGAAGTGATATATATGGTGATTCCTGAAGGCCTGCTTGATGGTGACAGTTTCAAGAAAGCTCAGGTTTGTAAATTGGAGAAAGCTCTTTATGGACTTAAGATCAGCCCAAAAAGATGGAATGAGCGGTTTCGCGAGACTGCATCTAAATTGGGACTACGGTCACATACGAGCGAGCCCTGTCTCTATACATGGAGAGAAGCCGATAACTTTTTAGTCCTGATCCTATACGTGGATGATATGATGATAGCCAGCAATTGTGTAAGTCATGTAACTACGGTCTTGTTCACTCTCGCGCAGTCAGCCAGTCTGTTCACACACGCATTCTCTGTTTTCACATTTCCTTTATAGTTTATCCTACCTTTTCTGTTCGTTTAGCTACTGTACTTAAGATAGTTAAGTCTAAAGATTGTATAAATAACCGTGTCTGAGTTTAATTCTAAATTTCTAATGTTGTACTTTTATTCACCAAGTAACCTGCTGAAAAACCCATACTGCTAACATTCACATAAGATTTGAGGTAAGAAGCAAAAGGTTTTACTCAAAATCTAATACTCTGTCTTGAAATGTGAATTGTGTGATTTGACATAACTATTTTATTTCTAGCCCTAAATTATGAGTCAAGTGATTTCATACTTTAATAGGTAGTAACCAATTTTAAATTGCGCTAATGAAGAAGAATCTTTTGAAATGTTAAGAACATTTGACGGAACCCTTATAGTACATTGAAATTGAATTAAACATTTCAAGTAAAAATTAAATTTATAGTACAGCTAAATTCAATATTGAAATTAAATGAGAACCTCCAAAAATTAGCCAAAAAACATTTGATTGACATAACATTTTAAAAATTATTATTCGATTTTGGAGAAAACAATGGAATCATTACAAGTGCCAAATTCATGGGAAAAAAACTGATTTTTGTTCTGAAATTTTGGTAAACATATTACTTTTTCTATAAGGGCTCTGCATTTCGTCTGCGTTAGCCAAGAAAAAATACAAAACCAAGCAAAAAGACTAAGATTTGCTCCTGTACTCTACCGACTATTACAGCTAATTTTTTTTACTCAATACCTTGGAAAAAATAACTACCAACTTCTCTGGAACGATCGCCTACCATCGATCAACGATTGCTAATTGGCTAATTATATACAAGTGCCCTCTTTCATTTTGTAATTGTCCTTTACCACTCATAAGCATAATAATTTGACCAGAAAATCGTACCAGTGCCACCAACAGTCTGGTCCTTTTGTTTTAGATCGTTCCACTCCCTAAGAGGGGAGGGGCCGTCACAATTCATTTATTCACCACCAACTAACAAACCACACCTCTCATACCTGAGTCACGTAAGCGCCCGCCGCTTATCGAGCATGCCCGCACAACTTATGGCCAGAGAGGAATTACCTGATCTCTCTGAGCACACACAAGTACTCGTAGACATAAGACTGAGGGATTTACCACACCCATACACAAATGTACTTTTTTTTTATTATTTAACTTATCATAACTTTCTCGTCATATATTTCTCATCGTATGACATATTTTGGAAAAAAGTAAATTCTTTTTTAGTCTCGTCCTTCATGATTGTCACTGTCTAATATTTTGAATAGACATTTCAGGATTGTCCCTATCTCCAGGCCATTATTGTTTTTTTTGTCGGTTGTTTATTTCCTGCTGCTAATATTTCGTTGCCTGTAGGACTCCATAGCTTTCGTTTTTTTATCGCTCATTGTTTTAGTCCGAATCTCTGAGCCGTTTCTTTAGGTACTAGTGATTTGTTTTTTTTTCACAATTGTCTGCAAATCGATCTCAATTCAAGCCCTAGCGAGAGGTGGAAAGATAAGTCTATTTTTTGTATAATCTTTCAATTCCTGCTAGTTGTAGCTGACGAGGAAATATTTCTGGCGATTAATCCTGAATTATTTTTTATCCTTGTTATCAACCACTGTAGCTGCTCTGGTACCTCCGATTAGGCCCTGCAATACATGACTATTAGCTATTCGTTGCGCTTTCCGCCTACGGATACGCGTTATAATCCCTGTGCTAAATGCCTGTCTTGACATTATTTATACCCCATCGTTCGCTATCTATTTCAGAGTATTACTGTATGTACCCTATTTTTTATTTTATTTTCACCCCTTTTTGAGTTCAGCGTTAAGCTGTGAGTATGGCTCTCTCTTTACAAATAATGTATATTACAATGCTCAGATCTTTTTGTTCTCTTGCCCCCTCTCTTTTGATATTATTTTTTGTTTATTTTAGTATTATCATGAATGTAAATATTTTTTGCTTATTTGAAAGTTTCCCATCTTAAATATGTTTTATTGCGTTGTTTTTTATTTCGCATCAGCCGTACGTGCGCGTATGAGTCGATTATTGAGAATGTGAAAAGTCGGTTTTAATATTGTGCGCCACATCTTGCCTGTGGAGTCATAATACATTCGAGAACATTGTAGAGTCAGATAACTTGACGATCGGTCGCCATACATTTACTTATGTTTTAGTTGAGATGAGCTTGGAGGTATGAATCATTTTACGGCAGTGTATTCCGCTTTACGTTTTGACCTGTGTCGTTGCAATTTTGTAGTATTTTTTATCCTTGCACTTTCTAATACTATATTTTCTTCCTACTCCTTCTCTCTCTTCTCTTGTGTGGTCAGGTTTACGGATGGAATTTAATGGGTATTTTTTTTCTTTCACTCTCAACGCCATAAAAGTGTCAGTGTATTTGATCATTTTGTTTGGTGTTTTTCACTTTTTTTTCCTTAAAAACTCCTACTTTACTCCTATTTTATTCGCACTGCTGTCAGAGTTTTTAAAGCGGAGCTTCAATACTGCTATAGTGACAACGCGATTTTATTGCAGCAGGATCTTCGCATGCGGTCTTCGTAGACGCATTTTTGGAGGGGTAGCTCGTGTTTACTGGTGCGCAATGCCGTCCTGCAAGTGATAACTTATGTAATAACGAGCACCTTTTTTACCTGTTGCATAGGCGTTTCCCCTTTTGCTTGTTTTTTTTTGTTGTGGTTTTTTTTTTCTTTATGATCCTCCTCTCTTTCTGTTGCAGATTGCGCACTTGTATATATGCTGACAAGTACCAGCAGCTGGGTGGCCGCACATTACGACTCTTTCTTCCTTTCCAGCTAAGCAAGCAGATTGTTGTTGATCCATATGCCTTCTTTCTAAAACCGAAACCTTTCACTAAACAGGTGTGATCCGGTAACGTAGTGTCGTTGTCCAAGTAGCGTTCCGGGATTACGAAAGGGCTTCCCAGCTGTCTTTTACTGGCAAAATCAAACACTGCCGTACACTAGATAAGGTCGACTATTCCTCTTGATGTTTGACTAAGGTCCAGGTGTGTAATCATTAGTTTTTCTTATAATAAAGATCAAGTACTGTTTTATTCCTCTATGCTTCCTACTGCCTAACAATAATTCCTGAAAAGTTTTTTTTTTTAAACATACTGATGTTAATGGATTACAAAAAAAGATTAATATTTTTTTATACTTTTTTCGCTCGCTGATTTCACATGAACCTTTTTTTGTGTACCTCTCACATAAACTCATTTAAATCTACATGTATATATCAGCCTTTATATATTTATATATATATACACACTTTGTTTGTTATAAGATCGCCATAATAGATCCACCATCTTCAAATTTCAGATTTAAGTCACATATTCGTAATCAGTGACCCCAAAAACCCTCATGTAAATTTTCTACCGAGATTAATGCGTTGTATTTTATTCCAGTCAACTATGTCGGATTCGCTATCTTGATTCCATTTAGTATTTTGTTGAATTTGTTTGATGTCTAAAACAGTGTGTTATCAAGCTGGTAAGAATAATTTATGACTTTTGAAGTTAGGTACGGTTAAGATTGAGAAAAAATTCAAAATTGGCTTGACAGATATCTTGCAAATCTTTCTACTTTGAACGAAGATACAATTTAAATTGGCTAAAAATTGTGGTCTTTCAAATCTTTTGAACCGAAAAAGCACTCGTCAATTTCACTGAGAATTTTTCAATTTTCGTTTACCGTATTAGATTGGTCATCTTGAATTTGCAAATTTTAATGACAGATTATTTTAATCAGCAACCCTAAAAATCCCCGAATAAGAATATTGACTAAAATTGGAGGAATTCTTTAATTTTCATTCGTCATATTGGATCGGTCATCTTTAATTTAATAATTTTAATGACAGGTTGTTCATCAGTGACCCTGAAACCCTTCTGTAACAATTTTCGCCAGGATTCGAGAACTTTTTGAAATTTGGTCTGCCATCTTGGATTAATTTTTTTAAATATCTTATGTTTCTTTAACTACTGCCCTTTTCACAGGTGCGAGAACGATAAATTTCGTTAGCCAGTCTTGCATAGATAGTATATGTGTGTACTGATTTTCTGAGTGTTTATTGATGGGTCTATAGAAGTCTATAGAAATATTTTCGAACTGTCTACTTGATATGTTGGTAATAATCATGGCTTGTTCCGATTAATTTGGACAAGTTATTTTGTTTGGTATGATGTTTATACAAGAATGACTTGTCTTTCATCTGACCGCATATCCCTTCAGTAGTAGTTCTTGGCAATCCTGTTATATGTCTTGCTCATTCCCCTATGTCCACCTATTGCCGCATCGTGGTATTCTCTGATGATTTAAAATCTTTGATCTGCTGGTGGAATTATTAGGGTGCTTGTATAGAGTACCGCTGATAGTCTAATATCTTTGAATATTCCCTCAAAGGTATCAATAAAGTATCCCCACTGGGTTAGATTAACGATCGTCAGGTCTCAAACGATCCCAATCATTTTTATTTCTTTTACTACTATTACAACTTTGAGGGCCTTGATACACTTTTTAATATTAGATTTAAGCGCCGTTTTTTCGAAATGCTTCTTTACATTCATATGCATAATTTTGACTCTTCTTGCATTCATCATTTTAACTTCTCCTACGCTTTTCTCTTTGTTGTTCATGCGTGTTGGATTAATATATTCTTTCTCGTGCAGCACATCTATCACCTCTGTGTTGGGTACTGCTTCTGTCATTTTTATGAACGCTAGATTATCTAAGCACTTCAATGGGTGGCTCTCGATCTTGTTCAGTTTTTGTAGTAAGGGTGGATTTTCTCCTATACTTGGTGCCCATGGTGTAATATCTGTTGGTAACTGCCTTCTTTTTACTCTATACTTTCCCATCGATGACGGATGTATGACTGTCTTGTCCTCCGATCTTTCGTTTTCGCTATCCGTTTTACGAAGCACTTGATTAAAATAATTGGTCTCTTTCTCGTCTTGTACTTCAACGTAGTCAAAGTCGCCCTTATCCTCTGTCACTGACTGTATGTTTTCTTTGGTAGGTTTTCTAATGTGCTTGCCTGGGCTCGTCTCTTCCTCACTTCATTTTTAGTTTACTCCCAGTTGCTTTTTGACATTTTAGCCCTGTTGTCCCCGGTCTATCCTCTCACCTTTTTTTCGGCTTTCCTGGTCTTCTTCGCTGCTGCTTTGGTAGTTTTTTACCGACCTCTTTTCTCTGGCTTATGATTAGAGTCCACTGTGTGTGGGATTTGTGTAAGACGATTTTAGTGTGCATTTTTACCAATGCCCGCTAGATGTAAGTAGTAAAAATCACCATCGTTTGTTGCGACGTGATGTGCATAAATATAAGACCCATAAGTCAGTGCAGGGTAAACACAAATATTTTCTTTGAATCTTAGAAAAGTAAATGTATGCAGTCGTCATTTTAATGTGCTGTTTGTAATTCTAATATCTCTCCTGCCTCCTTTGACTTTCTGCATTTTTGTAATAAAATTAATTTGCGCAGTATTGCTTGGATATTGCTGGTCGATAGGTTGAGACAAAATATAAGTGTAAGACTGTGGAACAGAAATAGTTTTTTGGATGGGTTGGTAGGTTTTTTGAAATTTTTGCAAGGATGCTGCCAGGTTGTGCGCATTTACAAGTTTTCCTTCGCGTTTTATTTCTTAGACATTCCAGCAACACATCTAATAGCATGGTGACCTCTGATGGTGCATTGGGTTTATTTCTTGATTGGTTTTCATACTCATTTGACTTGAACTCCTTATTTCGGCTGTGTAGAATATCATTCGCCTCTTTTCTCATTTATAGTGCCACATTTTCTACAGGTTTAATCTTGTTAAGCACAAATTTCTGAATGTGTGTCTGTATTTACCTTTTGTGGTAGTCACAATTCACTATTATTATTTCCTTTGATGGTACAATTATTTGTGGCTTAACTGAAAAATACGGTCTCTGTCTATGTGTATTAAGTTGTCGTTCACATGCTTTCCGTAATTGAACTCGTCTTTCTAGTATTGCGAGTGTACTCGTTACTTTTACCCCCCTCTTCAATCCTGGTTCTTTTATTAGGTAGCCCAACTTTCCATCTGATGGTCCTTGTGAAATGGGCTTTTATTTTTGTGTGTTGATTAGTACCGTTACGCCATGTTCGTCTCTTGGCACTTGCCGACTCTGTAAGTTTTTTCCGTCTGGCTCCTGTATCCTTCTCCGAGACAACGTAATTGTGCACACTATCTTGGTTGTCTCTTGGTCGTTTTTTTCTTTTCTTATCGTTATCACATGCTTTCAGGCTTGTACATTTGATTTTCACCTTTTTTGGTTTTCCTTGTATTATTCCTTATTATGTGCTCAAACTTTGAGAGCTCTAGCTAGAGATCCATCTCTGTTGCTTAACCTTGTTTTTTCCTATTAATCGGCTAGTTCGTACAGCTCTTGTCTTGGACGTTTTGGGTTTGTTTCGCCTTCGCGTATTATTAGGTTTCGCGAAAAAGCGACGGTTAGCCTGTTTGTGAAACCCGGGCAATGTATAATTTTAAATTTATAACCTTGAAGTTTCGCTTCAAATCTAGTTAACCAGATGTCTGATTTTTTTGATAAGTGAAAATATTTCAGAGGTTCGTGATCCGTGATCGCTACAATCTTGTGTCCATACAAATAAGGTCTTAATTGCTTCTTAGCCAATACGATTGCCAGCAGTTCCTTGTCATATGTAGAATAGCGAAGCTTGCTTCTGTTTGAACAACGTGACGCGTATTTGCATGGTCTTTTTTTTTCTATTAGACCCTGACTTAGGATTGCGCCCAGCGCATAGTAAGATGCCTCTGTCGTCACAATAAAGGGTTTTTCCAAATCTGGGACGATGAGTATAGGTCTACTGTAGAGTACGTCCCCAAGGGTTTTAGAAGCCTACTCCTCTTGGTCGCCCCATTTAGTTGCACTGCCCTCTTTAAAGAGTCTTGATAGACGTTAAGCAATTTTTGTATGATTTTTGATAAACCACCTGTAGTAGCTTATGAATTTAAGAAACTGCTTCATTTTCTTTACGGTTGTTAGTTGAGGATGATTTCTGATCGCTATAAGCTTCCTTGGGTCACTCATTATCTGCCCATTACGTATAATGTGATCTAGCACTTCCATTTTTTATTTCAAAAATTGAGAATTTTTGGGTTCAATCGTGATATTTGCAACTGCCAGTCGTTTCAACAGTGTCATAAATCGTCTCTCGTATATCTTAAGGTCGGGGATAAAAACCATTATGTTCTCAAGATACAGTTCTATGGTATGACCTTGTAACTTTGCGATTTCTAGTAAAATTACCCTTAGAAATGTGTTTGGAGAGTTCTTACACGCCATTTGCTTCATTCTGAATTTTTATTTCCCGTCGGGCCTGAAAATACCCTCTTGTGTCCATCCTCTCCGTGTGTTCCTACCTAGAATAATTCTGATTTGATGTTGTCTAAGATGTCACTCTGAATTAGCAGCGAGTAACATAAGATTGTTGTATTTTTGTTTAGCTATAAAAAACCTGTGACTACTCTCACGATTTTTTCATTGTTAAGCCCTGGTTTTTTTGCCACTATTTAAGTGTTTCGTAGATCAGTATGGATGCGCAAAATTTTAACGATCGATGAATATTTTATAAAATAAGCGTGTTTTTTCTGTATCACCTTAATCAAGAAAAAAAAAACGATCGGAGATTGCAAGACTTTGAATTTTTTATATGCATTTTTACTTTCCTTATGGTTTTAGAGCAAAATGGACGTACTGAAAAACATAAAGTTATAAAAAGTCACTCGATCGCCAAAAAGCAAGGTCTATTTTTCCTCCAGTCCGATTTGTTAACGTCATCGCAACTTTTCTCATAAGATTTATTGAAGCATTAAATTACACTTTAACATCTTTTCTCAGCGAGGCATCAATTATTTCGTGGCGGTGAAAATGAGGTCCTAATTGGTCAGCAGACCCAAATTAAGCTGAGTACCAGCTTGCAACAACTAGTTCTTGCCCTTGTGATGAATTTCAAATCCTTACAATATTAAAGTACTCTTTTCTATACTTATACACCACAAATATATATACCTCACAAAAGGTGAATATTGAATATGTTCGTTATAATCGGTTGCATTATATTCTTGCAAATCATGACAAAGAATAAAACAGATTTTCCTGCTAAAGGCCTTTTTTCCTGTCTTGATGATCTTTTATTTTCTGTGATTTTACGTACAATCTAATTTTATTAATAAACCTCTATTTATTTTATCTTCAAAATATTTATCGAGAGAGCAACGCTTAACTCCTGGGATCTTACTCTCTTCATGGCGTATCAAAGTTATGTGGACAAGTCGTCTTCGTTACACTAAGTGTTCGAGCCATGTGGGTAAATGGAGGGTTAAATTATCCCTTGTTCGAGCATTTTCTTGATTTCGATTTTTATTTGATTCTTAAACTAATTCGATTCTTCAACAGATCTGTTGCCTGGAGCGGTTTCCCAATCAGTCTTTTCACTTGCTCTTGTTCTTCATGGTTACAACCGGATGTATCTACGAGTTGTATTATCTTGTCCATCCATTTTTGTTTCTCTAGCTCCTCTTTATCTTTTATAAAATTTTCTGTTTTTTCTTTGTCATCACTTATTTCTTCATTAAATATCTTTATCACTACTTCCCCTAAACTTTGTACATTGTTTCCTTCTACGTTTTTTGAGTATTTCTGATAAATTTCTTCGTATTATAGCACTTATATTACTTTACTTATATTAATACATTCTGCGATTATTTTACACTTATTATTCCTGGCTATAAAGTTTCCAAATAATATTCCTTGCTCCATCTCTTGGAGGGGTATCCAGCCATTTCCTACTTTATTGCTGCTTTTCTTTATTAGTGCGTACATTATTTTTTTTAATTTTGCAGGTATTTTAAAACACTCCGGCTTAAATAGTGATATCTCTACGTCATTTAATCCAATCATATTGTCAGTGGCACTTATCTGGACCCGGCATCGCTTAAAAGTATCCTACTCGATGATTGCTTCAATGTCGACTGGGAAGTAATGAGTGACGACATGTAGTGTGCACTCCAATCCGTGCAGTTCAGCTTGTACTGTACCCAATGTTATGCATGCTTCGCGAGTCACGCCGATAATAGCTACTCGATACCTACTGTCTATTAAGATGTCGGTGCTAAAAAAATTCTTCTTTATAATCGAAATATCTGCGCCTGTATCCGCATAAAACTTCGCCTTTTCATTCTTTAACTGTGGGCCTCGTAACTGGACCGATGGTGGCTTCTGTCCTGTTCTCGCAAGTTTGATAGTTATCTTGGAAAACTACCCTATTCCTCCCTCGCACTCTTAAAGCTTGGGGTAGTCATTCACTACATTTATATCTACCCTTTTTTCGGGCTCTCCTGACTTTTCTTGTGTGTTTGCCGTTTTGCTGTGTATAAAGTATCCTTATACTCTATTGTAGTACGTTTTATTCATCCCTGTACTGCATAAGTAATCGGTCTGTTGTGGTGCATTTCCACCTCCACTATTTTTTGTTCCGTCATCTGTGGCTTTTTTCTTACACATTCTTTCTCGCTGGACACGCTACTCTTTGTTTCTCTCTCTAGTTCATGTTTGACGTTTGGGGACTACGCTGAACATCTTATGAGTTTAAAGCCACCGATTTGTCTATCCTATTGTCTGGCTGATATGCCCCCCTTTGTTGTAGAGACGTATTTTGTTGAAGTTAATGATCTCTGTTGCGGCCTCTATCGTAGTTTTCCGTACCGTCCTAATTCATGTATCCGCTGTCTCCGTATTTGTTGAATGGACGAAATTTTCTGCTATTATAATTATATCAATTATTTTATCGTTACCGTGAACGTTATAGTGATCGCCTGCATTTCTTGAATCATTTTTATCATTTCTTTCCCTACAGTCGTTGTGATGGTTATCATTGTCCTTATTATTATAACTATTGAAAATTTTCCGATTTTCACCTCTGTTATAATTAATTATAAGTTTTACCTATCGTCTTGCTGCCTGTATTCATTTTCCCATACTTTTCTGCAAATATGGCACTCTCTTGCACAATATCTCGGTCTCTGACAACAATTTCAATTTCCTTGTAATTCTGTTCCATTGTCTCTTGAGGCCTTTTTGATGTTCATCAACACTAGTAGTTTTCAGCGTTTCTCAGCTGAATGCCTGGTTCGGCCGTCGCAGTATATACAGAGTTTATTGTTTGCTGCTGCTGCTCCTTATGCCCCACTAGTGATTTCTATTGTGTTATCTCCTTTTCTTGCCAGGTTTACTTATGGCGCGCACTTGGTTGTTGCCTTAATGTATGCGAGTGGTGCATTTTGTGGGATTGCGTGCATTAGATTAAGGTCGCTCTCGATTTTTAGTGCTTCTATTTTTGCTTTGGAAAGGGTCCCAGGGCTTAACCTTGTAAGTTTGCATTTAAATGTTGGGTGCAGGCTATGCGTGAATTGTTTATCTGCCTTCACTTCCACTTCTTCTTTTGGAACTTGTTTCTGAATTGGCCGTAGGCTTGGGTTTTAATCGTGTAGCATTGTCAACCTATTGAACAGATGTGTACCCTTTCACTGTAGTCCTCTAATGATTCCTGATTACTTTGTTTGATTATCTTTAGTTGCGCTATTAACGGATCTGAGTTGTTTATACCGACACATCTGTTTGAAAGTTCCTCGAGAAATTCTCGGAGTGTTCCGAGTTGAGCTTATCCGGGCGCAAAGTGCTCAGCCGCTTTTCCTTTTAGTTTGCTTGCGATGGTGCTGAGAAAAAATGATACGTTTTTTGGACATACCATTACAGCAATGATCCTTACCATCCTTTTAAATAGTGAAAAATTGATTAGGTCACCGTCAAAAAACTGTATAATATTTGTCATATGGCTGAGAGATGCTGAAGTGTTATGTTGAGGCCTTCGCGTATAGTCCTAGTCGCCCCATGCATTCGTCGAGCGGTAAGTAAGAATGGACGTCTTTGCTTGTGCTCTAATTCATCTTTGTTTTGTTTCTGCCGCTTTTCTGCCTCCGGGAAATTTTTGTTTCAGAACTGTTGCACGCTTTAATTTTCAACTGACAGTTGGTAAATTTTTCTCCATTGCAAATGCAAATCTTCTTTTATCATCCATTTTGAGCTGCTTGTTCATCCGCAAATCGTCAGTGACACTTTCCTGGGCTAAGGGCATAGGGAAATATACCCACAGTGGTGATTCATCTTAGTGTAACGTCTCTTATAAACGCTGACCATCCTGAAGCTTACGTAGGCGCTGAATTTCTCACCGCAGCTGATCTTAGTGTTTTCAGTGAGTGTTATTTTGACGTAGTATTATTTGTGTGAATTACATAGCTTTTTTGGTTGTCTTCGCTCATCATAAGGTGTTAGTACACTTCTTGCGAAGTTATATTCGACCTTTCTAGTGTCAAGATTCACAGGGCCACACGACGGTGTAAACAATTACAATCACACTAGCTCATTGCTTAGCGACAGTTGTATTTATTTTTGAACTAGATATTCAATTTATGATAGTTCTTAATTGTGTAGGCTCTATACTCACCTTAGCGTGTTCTAGCTGTTATATACCCAGTTAAAGTGAAGAAATTAAGGCTAGTGAATGGTTTTTACTGGTTAAATACTATACTGTTTTAACCATTATTAAATAGATACGTAATAGTGATACAACAATAGTAAATAAGTGAATTTTGATAACGCTTTCATCTTAATTTATAGGTCGTAGTCTTTCCATTTTTATCACTAGTCACTTTATCAGAGCCATTCCTCCATCAGTTTCATTATTACATATTTATATATGTATTTATAGCATTATTTCTACAAACTTCACCTCTCCCTCTATTTGTTTTTTTTTTGCTTCGCTTCAAATCTGTTACGCCCTACCCGATAATTGTGTGCTCTCTGCTTTTATAGTGGTACCTTTTGCTACACTTATATACTCATAAGCTTACCTATGTATTATGCAAAGAAAATCGTGTATTTCTTGTAAGGTGTCCAAATTTTCTGCTATTGGCATAAATAGGCGTGTACGTTGCTCGGCCTGCTCTAAGCCTTTCCATCAAAAGTGTACACATCAAAGTTGGTATCTTCGTTTCCTAAATGACAGTAGTTCCTCTTTCTTTTGCTGCGTTGTTGCATTGCCTTGTTCTCACATTCAGAGTAATCTTTGCATACATTTCAGCCCCGCAATTACTCGTAGTGCAAAAAAAAATCGGGACTCATCTTCCCCTGAACTTGCAAACCCGACAAAAAACAGACGATTTTCTGGGTCTTCTGTAGCTAGCTCTGATAATTTGATTGGTGCAGCTATGCCTAACGGCAATTCGAAGGACTGTCCGAGTTTTTCACTGGCCGACATTATGGCCAGACTTGATCAGCTTGACTCTAGCACAAAAAATTCGAATGATGCTATATCGCAGCGCTTTGACACACTGAAAATGTCTATAAAACATGCCCAGACTGGTCTTCAGGATGACATCGCCTCAGTCCTGACTGTTATCGATACTCGTATGGCACATTCTGTCGTAAAAGATAAATGTAAACTAATCATATCAGGTGTATCGAGCATGGTGCCGCTGTCTAATAAGCGGCTTGTGAATCGTGTTTTGTCTGTGCTTGAGTTTTCTAACTGTAAGCGTTTTATTGTCCGATATCGTGACTGGTCGCCATTAAAAAAATCTGCTTCGCAGTCTTAGACCCTAAATAATTCTTCTACGTGTGGAGTAGTTGTAAAAATAAATTCAAATGAAATCCATAATGTAATAGTTGAAAATTCTTGGAGGCTTGCTAAAAATAAATCAATTGACATCTTTGGTTCAGGTGGGGATGCTTGGATCTATGTGAACCCGCTACAACCTCCTAAGGTTTATTCGCTTTGGAGGAAGGCAGTCAAGATGCACTAGCAGATTGGCTACGCGTTTCCAATAATATCAAATAAAACAGTTTGCATGCGTAGAGCAATCAACTTAGATTTAATTCCTGTCTACACTGATACTCATCTTCTGGCACTTTCGCCGGCTGCTTCCCCCATGCAATCACGCCATTCACGCACTACGATCTCAAAACTAAATAGTCCTACCACTAATCTTACAAGTAAGCCTGCATTACAAATTGGACATGTAAACGCAAACCGCTTAAGAACCCATTTTAATGAAATTAAGGTCCATAGTAATCCGGCTGATTTTGATATACTTGCGGTTTCTGAAACCTTCCTTTCACAAATTGTAGACCACTCGACCATTAATCTTGATAACTCTAATTTCTTTCGCAATTATAGAATGGGTAAGGAGGGGGTCGGAGTGTGTCTTTATGTGCGTATGCAATACTCAACCACTATTCTTTCTGCATCCAATTCGTTATTTGACAATAGCCCTGAATTCTTAATTACTGGAATCTCAATAGACTCACAAAGGCTGCTTTTTGCTGTCATATACAGACGTCCCAATGGCATTTCCCCCGTTCTTTCTTTTTGATTTTATTCACCTTTATACCTACCTATAACAATATTATAATAACCGGTGATTTTAATATTGACAAGCTTTCTGATTCAGACTACTCACGCTCATTTAGGATACTCTTATCTTCATATGCCCAAAACACCTACAACCTTCATAGCTGGTCACGATTTTATTGAAATGACATTTAACCTTTAGAAACCCTCAACTTATACACGTCGCTTCTTATCATGAAAAATAAATGATATTAATCTTACAGAGCTTTAGAAGAAACTTTTTTCTACTTTTACTGATACACCAATAGTAAACATGGGGGAGTTGACGGCTCAGATTACCTTTTATATTCTATTGATGATCTAGCGAGAAATTTCTCAAAGACCCTTCTATTAGTTTTCAACTCTCTCGTACCCCTTCGACTCATCACAATTAAATCCGCCCAAAAGCCCTGGGTATCTCCTCACATTCTTCAACTTATGAAACATAGAAACAAATTTTATAAATGCGCACTTCGTTCTAACTCTGTGACCCAGCTGGCTGCGTTCTACCGCTTGAGGAGAGAAATACGTAATCAATTAGAATCTGCCCAAAATCGATATATATCTACAAAACTTGAGTCTGCAATTGACATCAAAGCTAAGTGGGTTTTAATTCTTAAGCTGGGCCTTACCGAGAATCCATTGCAATCACCCCTTCTTCGTTTTACACCTAATGAGTTAAACAAATATTATTCTGACGTTACGAATCAAGGACCCCCACTCAACCATAGTGATCTACTTAAAGCCATGGCTATTCCGCTCAACATAGATATACCTGCATTCAATCTTGTCTCAGTCCCGGCACGCCCTGTAAAGCATGCCATGCTTTAGTGCAGGTCTTAAACGGGTGGTAACGATAGGCTTTCTGCAGTATGCTTAAATTGTCAATAGATTTTATTGTTAAGCCCATCATGTACGTAATTAATAAATCTATTCTTGAGGCTAGTTTTCCTTCACTTTGGAAGTGCGCGTTGATAACCCCGTTAGCCAAAATAAAAAATCTGAAGTCCCCATCGGACACTCGCTCTGTTGCAAAATTGCCTGAATTAGCGGAGGTTGCTGAACGATTAGTTCACAAGCAGCTCTACACCCATTTGGAACGTAATAACTTATTCAATCCGCACCAATCTGGTTTTCGTGTGAATCACAGCACTCAAACGGCACTTCTGTATGTCCTCGATGAAGTGCGTATGGCAATTGAGAATAGGCAAATAACTATTTTGGTTTTATTTGATTAAAAAAAAGCTTTTGACACAATGTCACATGCTTGATTACTCCAGAAGTTACGCAGTGTTAATTGCGACGATAATACACTTAAATGGTTCTTCTCTTACTTGGCCGAGCTTAGTCATGCCGTGGGTGGGGTCAATAGTACTCAGTCTGACTGGCTTTGTTTGTCGACCGGTGTTCCGCAAGGTAGCGTGTTAGGCCCGTTGCTGTTTCTAATTTATGTTAATGACTTGATGAGTACTTTGCGGTACTGCAAATACGTAATGTTTGATGACGATCTGCAGATATTCTACTCATGCAGTCTGGATGATGTTGTTTCCGGGGTAGATAAGGTCAATTCGGACTCCACATCTATAGCTAACTAGGGGTAGGAAAATGGACTTGACCTTAGCCTACCAAAGATTATTCCACTATTCCTTGGCAGCACTTACTCCTTAAGTCGTCTCAGCCAACTGAATGTCCCACTTGTGACTATCAACGGCGTGAGTCTGCCTTATGCTACAGAGGCTAAGAACTTTGGACTCTGGCTTACGTCTAATTTAAACTGGGGCAGACATGCGATCATGTTGCTAATCGTGTTCACATTGCATCATATAGACTCGAGCACTGTAAACATACGCTTTTTTTTTGCTCAGGAAACAACTTGTTGAAAGCTTGATTTTTCTGATCTCCGATTAAATATCTGCTGCTTACCATAGCATTGATTATTTATCTAATCTCAGATTGCACACTACTCTCAATGCCTGCGTAAGATTTGTGTGCGGCAATGCCGGACAAAGAACTATAATTACACCATTTCGTATTGCCCTAAATTAGCTGTTGGTGTCTAGGCGTCGGGATTACGTTTTGGGAATGCTATCGTTTTCAATTCTTACTCATAACTATCCTGTTAACCTGGCATCTAAATATCTTCTTGCTGCATCTTTTATTGATTCAAGGTGATCTTTTCGGTTACCAAACTTCTTTCTTTTCTGCCCGTCTTTCTAAACCAATATACTGAGACAATCATTTCTCGTTCAATCTACCTTACTTTTAAACAGTATCTATCAAACGATTTTTGACCCTTTCGTTACCTTGAACATTAAATCGGACTTTTTTGCTACTCTCCCTCTTCAAGATAAAAGCGACTGGGCCAGAGAGAGTAGGCTTTTTAGACTCTAATGTTTTTGTCGATGCCATAAATTGCATTAATTTTATTATTTTTACTTGAGCTTTACTTTGCTTTACTTTACTTTACTTTACTATACGTTATTTAGTTATTTTTTACTTTCATAAGCTATTTTTGTTATTTCAATTGCTATTATAAATATTGATTCAGCTCATTAGATATATTTTTACGGCTTATTTAGTGGTACGTTATTGTAAATATTTTATTCTTATAATTTTAATTACTTTATTTAAACTCAACTCATCTCACGTGACATTTTCTTACCAATTTTTGTAATTACTTATTTCTTAGTTTTAATTATAATTGTTTTGAGAGTATATAATCAGTAATACTTTCAAATGTTACGTGGTTATACCACATGGTTTAATAAATGCTATACATACATACACACATACATAAGCTTTTTCCTAATATGTCTATGAATTTAAATATATATTTTTCCTCTATCCTTGCTTCTGTGGTTACGTTTTAGTCAAAGTGTGTTGGTCCTCATACATAGGACGAACCGCTGCCGTGAATGCCACCTTTTTTTATCTGTTTAAGCTTCGCGCTTATCTTTTTAATCTGGCTTTCTAAGTAGTCTCTTCCGTAATTTTCCGCTGTTCCCCAATTTTTCTCCGTTTTTTTCAGTGGTTGTGGATGATTCGCTTAGTGAATTACATGTTTCTTTTTTTGCTTTTTAATTTTGCCTTTATTGTGGCAAAGAGCCCTATCACTATTGCTCTAGTTCTCTCATCTAGCGCATCTAATTTTTTATACCTTTCTGGTTCTATTTCTAATTCTAGGATTTGCGAGCTTGTGTCTTTTCCTTTTTTCTTTTGTTAAGTACATCGCATATCTCTGCTTTGTCGCCATTTATTTCATCCCTACCATTCGCAACGTTATAGTTACTACCCCCGGAAACAGGCATATTTAACGTATCTGTAGTTTAAATTTTCTCAATTGTATCCGTTTTTTTTACGTGACAAACCCGAGACCTATTTAAAAAATTTAGATCACCCAAGTTAGTGCAGTATGGAGCGGACGCGTGGGTTTACTGTACCTGGAGAAAAAAAGTTTCGGGGCCCTCTTATTGGCGTTTGCCATGCTAGATATTGTGCTCGAGTCTTGATATTTGATCTTTTTCACCTAGCTGCGGCAGCTGAGAGAGAACAAACGGTAGAGAGTTAACCTGCTTTCGGTGCCCACTTCAATTTATATTCTGTTAATTAAAACGCTGTTCCATCTCCTCTCAGGTTTCTACTGCTTCCTGTTTTTCATCGCCTTGTTGAAATCTTCCGATATGACTCACTTATTTTTCTCTTGGCTCTTGAATTCCTTTATCACGTTAGTCGTTTCTTAAAAAAAAATTTCCCCTAGTCCAATAAAAGGAATAATAAATATAAGTGCCTCTCCTATATTGCTTCGTAAGTAAGGGATAAAATTTATTTTAATACGTACGTAGTCAGGTGCTAATCAATATGCACACCAGTAGGAATAAAATGTTAAGGACTATTTCTCTTTAAATTTCACCGTTTGTCTGCTTGATAATGTGATAATTTGTTATGAGTACCCTCATCCTGTTGGCTTCTAGGCCGTTAACACCGCTGCTGGTAGGCTATGACCGGTTCTGTTGTCTTCGATCAGATCCTGGAGACATCGTTGTAATCTTGTGGTACTGCACTAGGGGTGCTTCATGTCAGAATTCTATTCTCCCAAAACAAAAAAAAAGAGAAAAAAACTTTCTAACTCTTATCGTCTTACCATAAAAAAGCAGGGAAAAAAGCTTTCAGGGAAGCACACGATAAGCCTCGAAAGTGAATGCTCGGGCAACTTTGCCTTATTAAAGTGATATCTTAAAGCAGAGATTAGTAAAGAGATTAGTGGCCAAGGGGCTGAACCAGGCACATATGTTTTTTTTTTTTATTTGAGAAGCGAGGAAGGGGTATGCCAAGTATGTGCCTGAAAATTCGTCTGAAAACGGGCATGTAGGTGTATACTTTAGAGACGCGTGAAAGGGGTGTACTAAATGTGTGCCTACGGAGAGAGGAGTGAAAATGGTGGCCACAGCTGTATAGCTATATGACTGCGTGTAGCATAGCGAAAGCAAGTGATGTGTTCGAAGTGTGATGAGTCTTTCTCGCTATACTTCTTAAATGAGATCTTAAAGATTAAGGGGAAACGGAGAAAGAAAAAATTTTTGCATCTAATAATTGAAAAATAAAATAAAACAATAAAATAAAAAATTTACTCTTTCATTTTACTACTATTTCATTTTACTCTTTATTTCATATAAAATTTCCAGAGAGGCTAGCCATATGATTTTTCGAAAATTAAATCATACAATTAAATGCTTAGAGTTGTAAGCACAGATTTTCAAGGCGTTTATTTTTCAATCCTTCCTGTATTTTTTTTTTTATAATACGATGTATCAAAAAAAGTGCATCGAAAAAATTTTTAGGTTGACAGTATGGCTGTGAGCATCTTAAAATAAAACAATAAAATAAAAAATTTACTCTTTCATTTTACTACTATTTCATTTTACTCTCTATTTCATATGAAAGTTCCAGAGAGGCTAGCCATATGATTTTTCGAAAATTAAATCATACAACTAAATGCTTTCAGTTGTAAGCACAGATTTTCAAGGCATTTATTTTTCAATCCTTCCTGTATTTTACATTTTTTTATAATACGATGTATCAAAAAAAGTGCATCGAAAAAATTTTTAGGTTGACAGTATGGCTGTGAGCATCTTAAATAAAATTTATTATTTTTACTTATCATAATCGCTATGAATCTTAGGCCAAGCTCTGAAGGTTATCAATAAAGATATGTAACTTCTGATTCTATAATGTTCAAAGTTTGGATACCTGAGATAGCTACGGCTTATGCCACTGATAAGATAGTTTTGCAATCTGGGGTTTGATTCCAATTGCCGTCAGATTTTTTTTTAACGCACTTTATTACTTTGTTTTAATTTCTTATTATAACTTTCATTTTCATTGAGTCTCTTAAATAATTTATTACGGTTATAGTTCTAGTTTGTAAGGCTATTCCCTAATTTTATCATACTAAACAAATGATTTTTAAGGATATGAATAAAATTTAAACGTTCTAAAACATTCAAGAAATCATGAAAATCCAGTTTATGAGAGAAAACAGCCGAGGCTCAAAAAAATTTACTTTTATTTTAATACTATCATTTACAATTGTTACCAGTAAGTTTCTACTATAGGACTTTTTTCAATTTCAAAATATCGGTGTTGACTATTTTTATGCTGGCAGCACATAGATATTAAAAACATATTAAAATGCTACAATTTTAATTGCACTTACAGTGCTGACAATCTTTTGATTAGTAATAGTGCCTGTTTTGCAATACTTACTGATTAGCATGAATTATTCTAATTGTTTGTATTTGATAGAATTGATCATCAAAATGCACTTTTGGCCTTATCACACAAGGCACTTGAGTCGCTTTTTTAAATTATAGTACTATTATATATGTATAGTAGTACACAGTTTTGGTTAATCATTTATTCAATTTTAGAAACTCGGTGCTTAATTTTTTCGTACTGTCAGTTCATAAATATTGAAAAACGGTTAACGTATGCACTACTTTTACAAAAGGTATTAATTCAAATGATGGAAATATTGACTACTAAGATAAATACTTGGTAAGTCATTTAAAATTGTGTGTGTGTATTCGTGCGCACGTATGGGTGTTATCCCAGAAACTTTTCGACCGATGTCAATGATTTAGGACTCAGAGGGATGACTTTTTTATACTGTTATAATGGCTCAGAAAAAACAATGGTCATACTTTTTTCTTAGTATAATGAAAAAAATCGTTTACATAATATTAAAACTAAATTGTCCCCACTCTGTAGAAGGAGAGGAATTGTACCAAGAGGATAAAAACCAAGGTGATGAGGGAGCAAGAAACAGCGTAGAGTGGCAGTTTCAGCAAGGAGTCGATTGCGAGTGGTTGGCTCGTACCCTATAGCTCACCGTCCTTCTTTTATAACTCTACCAAAACCAAACAAATATACTTACGTCGAATACGACTTGCTTTGTCTACGATCGTAACAGTTAAGCTTCTTTTGTACTATTTCAAGATTGGTGACATTCAATAAACAACAAATTTAGCTATAATTTTGGAGTACTTCTATCTCATATTTGCTTTCAGTACCTATGTTTGCTATCAGTATGAATGTTGTAACGACTTTCGGGCTACTATCCTGAACTTTGTCTCTTCATCCATATAATCAACAAGACAACTGTGGGGAACAACTTATCCTCGTGGAAAGGAATCGCCGTTATGAGCCCAAGATAAGTACACCTATCATGGGCATCCAAAAACCTTTCCGAAATAGTTCGCGTCAAAGCACTAGTAATGCTGATAGCAAGAACATTTTTACCATGTCCTTATTCCTTCTTGATCATCTCCTGGAGGGTCATAGAATATACAAATATTCCATACGTACTTCCCATGCTCCGTGTTTGATGGAGTCTACATAAATCTTTACTCCTTAAATTCTCTCATATATTAATATAGTGTAAGCCTATGAAATTCAAATTTATACATATTTAATATGAATTTCCCATATGCTACATACACACACATGCATTGATCTATATTTCGGTAGTGCAGTAAACAAGGTCAAGGCCGTTCAAATTCTGAAAAGTTCATGCCCAAGAAAGGCCGCTGAACCGAGACAATATGATAATAAATAAACACTTAAGGTGCGCAAAGACCTTGAATAAGCTATAGGAGCTTATATAAGGTCGTACCTTCTGACGATTTCTTGATTTTTCAAAGCAGGTTGTTGTATTGTTTAGGGGAAAAAATATTCTAATGAATACAAGAATTTAAATATCTTCATACAGTATAAGGTTGCGTTTTTAAAAATGAAACAATTTTTTCTTTAGATTCATGTATTCAAGTTCAGTAAATTTTTTAGATTGATAAAACAATTTCCAAATTGGTAATTTTAATTTAATTCTAAACAAGATCTTATTTCAAACAGCACGAAATACCAACATTTTCTATTTTTGCACATTCCATAAGAGTTTTTTTTTTAATAGAATAATTTTACTTCAATGAAATGAATATTATAATTTTATTGGCAGATTTTACTAATCTGAGGTTGTAATTTATATGTATATTTAAATACGACTGCAGCTGAAAAAAATAATTGTAGTGTGGTTTGTTTTTAAATATCTTATACGATTGTTTGATGACAAAAAACGTTAGATTGCAATAAGTGACTAAAAATTATAATTTGCGGTTCAACATAATTTAATATTGTTAAATAATTCTCTTACTGCAGAGAAAACACTAAAACGTTGAACGATATCTTTTTAGAGTGTCAGAAAAACTGAGTTAAATTTTTCAAGATTTTGCATTGCAACTTTGTTCATCGGTAACATTCTGACTTCTAATACACGCTCTTATGGATGGATTCAAGTAAGGCCTGTTTTTTATAAATAAATGGGAACGTGGTTTAATTTGTTTTTCAAGTCTTACAATTTCTTAAATCACTGAATAATATTGTTAGGTCAGTGCAAGTCTTTTTAGAGTAGAAGGAATGAGATAGCTTTCTTAAATTTAATAAAAAAAAGGGTCTCTTCAAGTAAATTTTTTTTTCGTCTAACTTCAAGTTGGCAATACAAGTACGTATACATATGCGTAAATTTATTAAGCTTTAATTAATAACGTTGTGGTCAATCTCTAGGTAACATAGGTCACTTACTGGCCACGTTGTTAAACAATTGATAAAACATTTATTAATAATAATAGAAAAGCTTATTACCAAAAAATACAAGGTATTTACGATATACTTTATCAATAAAAATTATTGCCTTATCGATGTTATTATTGGCCAAAAAGCACTCTACATTACCTTCATTAGCGCTTGTGTTATTAATTACTGATTTATAAATTTAATGATTATCAAGTAAATGCCTCATGTTACCTAGTAGTAAGAGTTTAAAATATAAATTAATGATTTCGTATTTTAAGGACATAAACACACAGATTGCCAGATTATAATCAGAGAAAAAAAATTTAGTTAACAATACTCCTTCTTATCCCTTAGTTTGAGAAGGCTGTATATTATGCGGAAACCTAAAAAAAGGCTCTTTATTTCCTTTCATTCTAAAAAGACTTTTTCTTGTACTCAAAAAATCATTTTTTAAAGTAAAACTACATTTCTGGC
Organism: Copidosoma floridanum; assembly: GCF_000648655.2. Next base: position 189,530 of record NW_019379751.1, on the reverse strand, counting down.
ATTAGATATAAATGATTAAACTTTTATTAGGATCTGGAAAATAAAAATAGCTTTATTATTGACATCCTAACAGGTTATGAGTTTATTTTATTTTAATAATAAAATATTAAGCTAATTCAAAAAATCTATTATGCCTCAAAAACTTTTCAAATAATTTAACTGACTTATTAATTGCTAATCGTGTTCA
>NW_019379751.1:131947-185652 GCF_000648655.2 Copidosoma floridanum | reverse complement strand
AATTTGTCAAAACCTTACAGAATGAAGTAAAATCGAAAATAAGCTATTTTGTGCTATATAAAATAAAATCGTGTTTAGAATTGAACTAGAATTACAGATTAGAAAATTGTTGTATAAATCTTTACAATGTACAAAATTTATATGCATACCAATTTTTAATTGATTTACCAAGTATTTATCTTAGTAGTCAATATTTCAATCATTTGAATTAATACCTTCTCTAAAAGTAGTGCAATATGTTAACTGTTTTTCAATATTTATGTGCTGACAGTATGAAAATATTAATCACTGAGTTTCTAAAACTGAATATATAATTGAACAAAACTGTATACTACTACAAATATACAATAGTACTATAATTTAAAAAAGCGACTCAAGTGCCTTGTGTGATAAGGCCAAAAGTGCATTTTGATGATCAATTCTATCAAATACAAACAATTAGAATAATTCATGCTAATCAGTAAGTATTGCAAAACAGGCACTATTACTAATCAAAAGATTGTCAGCACTGTAAGTGCAATTAAAATTGTAGCATTTTAATATGTTTTTAATATCTATGTGCTGCCAGCATAAAAATAGTCAACACCGATATTTTGAAATTGAAAAAAGTCCTATCATAGAAATTTACTGGTAACAGTTGTTAATGATAGTATTAAAATAAAAGTAAATTTTTTTTAGCCTCGGCTGTTTTCTCTCATAAACTGGATTTTCATGATTTCTTGAATGTTTTAGAACGTTTAAATTTTATTCATATCCTTAAAAATCATTTGTTTAGTATGATAAAATTAGGGAATAGCCTTACAAACAAGAACTATTACCGTTATAAATTATTTAGGAGACTCAATAAAAATAAAAGTTATAATAAGAAATTAAAACAAAGTAATAAAGTGCGTTACAAAAAAAATCTGACGGCAATTGGAATTAAACCCCAGATTGCAAAACTATCTTATCAGTGGCATAAGCCGTAGCTATCTCAGGTATCCAAACTTCGAACATTATAGAATCAGAAGTTACATATCTTTATTGATAACCTTCAGAGCTTGGCCTAAGGTTCATAGCGATTATGATAAGTAAAAATAACAAATTGTATTTAAGGTGCTTACAGCCATACTGTCAACCTAAAAAAATAGTTCAAGCTAAAAATTTTTTCGATGCACTTTTCTTGATACATCGTATTATAAAAAAATTTAAAATACAGGAAGGATTGAAAAATAAACGCCTTGAAAATCTGTGCTTACAACTCTAAGCATTTAATTGTATGATTTAATTTTCGAAAAATCATATGGCTAGCCTCTCTGGAAATTTTATATGAAATAAAGAGTAAAATGAAATAGTAGTAAAATGAACAATAGATTTTTTATTTTATAAACATTAGATGCAAAAAATTCTTCTTTCTCTATTCCCCCTTAATCTCTAAGATCTCATTTAAGAAGTATACTGAGAAAGACTTGTCACACTTCGAACACATCACTTGCTTTTGCACATCATTGCAGTTAGCAATCTCCTTACTAATATCTGCTCACCATACCTCACACTTAGCACCAAAACTGTTTCGTAGAAAAGAGATTGGTAAGAAGGTGCATCGTGAGAATAATTAACACGTATTACGTTAAAGATCTTTAGTTACGATATCACTGTAATACGCCAAAGTTGCGCTTGTATTCACTTTCGAGGCTTGTCGTGTACTTCACTAAAAGCTTTTCTCTCTGCTCACTAATTCCTTCTCTTGGTCCTAAGACCCCTTGTTACGATATGCAAGGAGAGGGAGCCTAGAGCCTTATCTATACCTCTGTACGTTAGAAACAACTAATTTATTGTATAATTTTGATAAATATTTGTTGGCTTAGTTCTTATGAGGGTTAATTTACGACAATGAAAAGATACGGAATGTGGTATTTATGCTGTGGTATACACCTAAGGCTGTGCGCTACATTAGTTGACTAATTTCGCAACAATTTTTTTTGTCTACGTTTTTCAACCGCAAAAAAGGCATATATTTCATAAATAGAATACTATACATAAACATAAGCTGAATTTTCGTTACCTTGGACTCGAAAAATGAGCTTATAAACAATTAAGGAATATTTCATTTACAGAATTTTGTTCTGTTACTGGGTATTCAAAAATCAATAAAACCCATTAAATTCTTTTTTGCAGGCTTTTGTACATTTTGTGGCTCTTCTATGTAGTTAAGAACTTTACCTTGGAAATGAGGAATCTATAAACCTGAAATATTAATGAAACAAATTAAAAAAACTATTTCTCTCTAAAAAACTTAAAAAATCTCTTAATCCACATCCTACAATGAAAACACCTCTTTCTTTTTAATAACTGATAAGCCTAGTTTGATCTGCAAGTACGTGTTATAGAATATGAGCGTCAATTACTCTATTGAAAAAAACTACATACATTTTCCATATGGAAAAACCACATGGAAAATCCATATAAATTTTCCATGTGCTTCTTCCATATGGCTTTTGTTTTAAATATCCATATGGATAAACCATATGGAAGTAGGTAAACCATATGGAAGTAGGAGACCATATGGAAGTTGATAAGCCACGTGGAAGTCAGTAAATTTTAAGAGTTGTGTTATTCCGGTATAATAGATCATACGCTCGGGAAAAAAATATTCTCCGGTCGATATAACGTGAATGAATATTAGGTATATAATAATTAGGATACACCGAATAACTGGAGCAATTTCATGATGCCTTTTTGTTTACTTTTTGAACTGAGACCATCATTCTATATTTATAAAATTTCAAAGGAACAAAGAAATAGTTTTTCCGATCGTGTATAATACTAGTAGAAACTTTAAATATACGGAACGTCGTAATTGTAATTCTTTATATTGTGTAAGACACTGAAAAAAATTCAATATACGCTGTCGAATTTGTAAAAAGTATGACTGAATCTAGATTTTTATTATTTAGTAAATTTTAATGAAAGGTGCGTCAAAGACGAAACATGCAATCCTTACGTGTTAATTTCTTTATCGTGTAAGTTCAACAGACTACATGATTTACTATTTCAGCATAAAAAAAAACTTGATGTGTTGAAAAGTAATAGGCTTACAGGTTTTTCACAAGGCTTATCATTCACAATAATATAAAAAAAGTCATACGTTATCAGACACAATTTCAAAATATTTGATACTGAAGTATGTTGAAATAATGAATACAGATAGAATTAGAATTTGACTATTAAGTCAATTGTGATACAGTGTATAACTGGTGGTCAGAGGTAACAAAGGAAAAATAAATAATACTTGCGTAATAAATAACTGTATTTAATCTAATTGTGTTGCAACATAATAAGTACAATGCTTATAAAATGCAAGAATTTTGTACAACAGTGTTATTACAATATGCTATATCTAAGTCCGTATACGTAATAGTTGTAACACGCATTATCATATCTTTGTAAATGTACATATAGAATAATACTTTTACGTGTAAATAGGATGCATAACAAGAAATTATATCGTTCTTTTCTACCTACTTGACGCAACATGATTTATGATTCACAAAATCGTCGTTTACAATATTATTTATAATTTCATAAAAATAATGAAGGTAATATGTTTTTCACGAAAAACAACAACTGAAAAAATATATATTCTCTTACGGGTACACCAAAATAAATATTTTAACCCAAAGAATCAATGATGCATGTGCATTTTTTATTTCAAGCACAAGCTACTCGAAAGATGACAAAAAATGATAACAAAAGTTGTTTTTATAATGTACGGTTATGGTTTTTTGACCGGCAAAAGTTTAGCATACGACTTGACGCTTATACTACAATTATTGAAAAAGAAGAATACTATTTTGGTAGAGTTTGTCCTCTCAATCAAGAAAGAGGAGAATTCTTTACGTATTTATATTATTACACACTGAAATACGTTTGATTGTAATGCACATAAGTGACACGTACCATGACATTTGTTGAATATATTACTTCGTAAGATAGTGTTTTTTTTTTATATACCCTGTCTATGACAATCAGGTAAGATCTCACCTGAGATGTCAGGTGACTATCTCATGCCAAAAACTCACCTGAGATTTCATAAAAAGTATCCTTACGAAGGAGAAATTAATTTTAGAGTATTTAAAGCTACCTCGTTGAGGTACCATTCATATGATACATCGAAAACCACCTCTTTAAAAAGTGTTTCATGTCAGATTTTAAAAATAAAATGAATTCCTCAGGTTTGGTCTCAGGTACTTTCTCAGATGAGATCTCACCACAAAATATGAAAAATTAATTTGATTTTTAAAAACTGACAGAAAAACTTTGAAACATGTGTTTTTCGATGTACCATCCAAATGGTATCGTCAACGGGGCAGCTTTGAATACCGTAAAATTGATTTTGAATTTTTTTTGGGCGAGGATATTTTTTTTTTCAATCTCAGGTGAGTTTTTTGGCATGAGATAGTCACCTGATATCTCATATGAGATCTCACTTGTTTGTCGTAGACGGGGGTATGATGTATCCAGTACAGAACAAAATTACAGAACCATAAAGAAGTTATGATATTATTATTTACAGAAACATTTTTGCGATCAAAAAATTATCTCGACTTTATACAAAAAATGTACTTGCATGGGAGAATTAGATTACACCTTTTAATCAAATTTCTGGTTCAAAATAATTCAATCAGATTATTATAGATTCTTAAATAAACAAGTTAGAAAACGGTATTATCGAATAAAATAATTACATAGGACATAAGAATATTAATTTTTTTACAAAAAATGGCTAAGATGCATGTGTATCTCTCTTGCTAGCTGAATTTTTTTACATTTACATATTGTTTTGTGCAATGGTTGTGATATTTTTTTAATAAGAATGTAGGTTTGGATAAGTGCTAATAAAATAATTGTTATTTGCATTAATAAAAATACATATACGATCGATGTCGTCTGTTTCAATAACAGTAATTNTGTGATATTTTTTAAATAAGAATGTAGGTTTGGATAAGTGCTAATAAAATAATTGTTATTTGCATTAATAAAAATACATATACGATCGATGTCGTCTGTTTCAATAACAGTAATTTCATCTGAAATATTATTAACTCGTTTTAGATGGATCGGTGAGTCAGAAAAATTGTCGATGTTAATAATGTTACATAATGTTATTTCCTTTTTGGTCATTTCATCAATTATAAAATCTACGAGGCGAATGTACTTGCAATCTTTCGTTATTGCATACGAATTACTAGAACGAAAGTTTCTTTTGGTCTACGATGTGTAGATGCATTGGTCTTTCACAATTTTTTTATATGTCCGGCTGCATTCCGATAGTCCTAACCTATTAAGCCATGTACTTTCTGTTTTTTGGTATGTGCTAAAGTACCTAGCATGGGATATCTTAAAACTAACTTTTGCCTCTTTTTTGTCCAAATATGAAATAAAGCCTTGTAGTCTAGAGTACGGCTTAGTTTTAACATGTTCTTTCATTATATACTTAGCTTGTTTCATGTTAAGAACTCTACACAATTGATGAATGACCCCTTTTGCTGCTTGAACTTTTCGCGTCAATTTTCCGTTACCAGTTTCAAAACAGTAGCCACTGTGACTCCACAACGGACCCCAATCAATTACGCTCTGTGCCAAATGCATTAATTGAAGAACATTGTATGTCATAGCAACTTAACCGTAAATAGCTTCTGTCAAAGCAACAAACTTTAATAATTTGGACTGAGCTACCCTAACTTCAATATGACTGACTTTGTCTTTACTCAATAAATAGTAAGCATGTGCCAGTAAAGAGAAATGATTTACAAACAAGGACATACGTGGAAAACTGGACAAAATTGGTATACAATAATACAAAAACCAGTTTTCAAACTCCTTTGCTTTTCACCAGCTTCGATCATCAAGTGAACGTGATAATTGACAAAGTTTATTTGGAACTTTGATATTTATCAACATATTGTTTATTGCGACAATGTCATCTTTTGTTAAAGAATACAGTTCATTAGTACTTCCTACCCAATAATTTATTAGCTGTTCAACTACACCCAAACAAACATTATGCATACTATCGGGTAAAAAACCTGAAACAATATGGAATCCTTCCAGCCTAATGAGAGGTGTTGCAGTTTTTATGCCATTAACTGATCTACTAGTTGTCAAACTTTGCTTCATACATTGCAGAGTTTCTAGCTCAGTTCTATTTTCTGGAATATAGTCTAATAAAATGTATTTAATGTTACCACCTCTTCCAACAGGTACATTAACTCCTGGATGTTTGCACCAACCACATCCAAAATAGCCATTGTATTGGGCAATTCACAGCGCGAGTCAACACAAGCGCAAACTGAATATACCTTAATACGAGTTTCTGCATCAGTAAATGTACATTTGATTCCCTCATTTGAAAACTTATTCATTAAATATACGAACTGGCTAAGAAAAATTTCCATATTAGGTTTCGTTTTTCCAAACCATAAGCCAACAACAATGGGATTTCTAGTTCGAACTTCGAAGGGTAACTCATTGATGACTATTTGTATGGGCCAAATACTATATTTTGAACTTTCAAATAGTGGAGAGCCGTCCGTGTTAAATGTGATAGTGATACATGATTCTTTTTCAGACTGTGGTAAAGAGTTTAAAAGTTTTCTATACATAAATCCATCACTAAAATCTTTAAAGTCATCTTTACTTCTAAGTCTTTCATCAATAATAGATTTATAATAATCTTTATTATCAACTATTGCAGTTGCAATACCTTTTTCTACGTTTATAATAGTGTTAAAATCATGATATAAAGGACTTTTGAGCAATATTTCATTACCACATAAGCAAGTAGCACTTCTATCGCTACGATTAAACTTTTTCACATAACCAATGCACAGTGGACAAATAGCATGATACTCGATATTACTACTCGTATTGAATATTTTATCAATACGGTATCNTGTAAGTCATATGCACTCCATCATACTGTTAACGCATTAGTAAAAAAATTAATTTGATCAAAAATTTGTAAAAGTACTATTAACATTCCAAGCTCGCAATCCACGACTTCACTTTTAGTTTTTATATTTTACAATACAGAGAATAAAAATTATGACGTTTTGTATATTAGAAATTCTACTAGTATTATACGTGATCAGAGAAACCATTGCTTTATTTATTTGTAATTTTATGAACATAAAGTGATGGTCTCAGTTCAAAAAGTAGACAAAAAGGAGCATGAAATTGCTCAAGTTATTCGGTGTTTGCTAATCATTATACCTAATATTCATTCACGTTATATCGACCGGAGAATATTTTTTTCCCGTGCGTATGATCTATTATACCGGAATATCACAACTCTTAAAATTTACTGACTTCCAAATGGCTTATCAACTTCCATATGGTCTCCTACTTCCATATGGTTTACCTACTTCCATATGGATATTTGAAACAAAAGCCATATGGAAAATGTATATGGTTTTTTTTAATAGAGTAGCGTTCCTATAAATGGTCCTGCAACGTCAGCAATAAATCTAATAGTATTACAAATAGGATAAAGCTTACTCAAATGGCCATTTTTGTGCCGAAAATGGCTTTCGTTGGTAAACATTGTTGGCATTATTTTCGTCTCTTAAGTGTCATCAAAAATGATAAATGACTCCGTGGATGAGCTCAGCAGTTTTTGACTCATGCTGTGAGAAAGAATTTCTATCATGAGCTTTAACTCCGAAATTCTCAGGAAGCAGATCTTGTTTAAAAGATCTTAAATAAATGTAATCAAATTTTCAACGACTTTTTGAGTAACTTCTAGAACTGTAGCTATTCATGCATTTAAATTGCTTGACCTTAATTTAAATAAGAATATTACAACAGCTTTAACAATGTTTCTATAACTAAAACTTTTTAATGTTAAGAAACTTTTTAATATAAGAACTGTATTTTACAAATGTCCGGTAAATGCTTTAAGATATTCGTTGGACATAGATAAGTAACCAATTTTTTTATGGAGTCGAACGTTTATTCGGTTTGATAATATTTTGACAAAACTTTTTAACTTGGTAGCTTTAATAACAGCTTTGGTAAAATATACCGACATCTCCAGTATTTGATATGTATAAAATCGTTGTTTTGTCGAATGTCCGGGGCAGCCCCGACTTTAGTTAGAAATAACCTGACGCCTTTTGGTAAAAACTTATAGTCGAGCTTCAAGTGAAACGTCAACTATTTTACTTCTTTGTGTGTCATTATTACTTAGTATTTTATTTTTGTTTTCCGAATCATGATCGTTACGTTGTTTTAATTTTATTGTTTTGAGATTTTTCGAGCATTGTTTAAGAACATTCTACTAAGTTAATTTAAAAAATTATTGGTCTCGTTAAATTTGTCAGCCTTATACATGGTAGTAATTTTTTTTCGTATTTTAACTCCTTTCTTAAAGTAAGCTTCATTATTAACGCATTGAAGGTGGTCAACTTTCTATTTTCTATTTGGTGGTTCTTTTTTGTGACGATCCGTTTTCTGCAATCTGCTATAATTTAAACTCCTAAACATGAATTGCAAAAGTATGGTATCTGTATAAAAGTATTGTAGGTGTAAGATTTCATACTTGCTTAAAAATATTTATATTTATCAAGTTATAGAAAGTAAATGTCACAGATAAACTATGTAATTATCACTTTTACTTAATATTTTCTTGTACTTCAAGAGAATATAGACACGTTTTAACTTGCAGAACATTGTATGTCATAGCAACTTAACCGTAAATAGCTTCTGTCAAAGCAACAAACTTTAATAATTTGGACTGAGCTACCCTAACTTCAATATGACTGACTTTGTCTTTACTCAATAAATAGTAAGCATGTGCCAGTAAAGAGAAATGATTTACAAACAAGGACATACGTGGAAAACTGGACAAAATTGGTATACAATAATACNTAGCGATTGCTTGTGTCCTGTCTGATTTTTTATTAAAATATTTAATGGATTTGTTTTGTTTATTCATTTCCTCAGATGTTGCTAAGATAAATTAAGGTACTGATTTTTCATATAGTATACAAATAAATAACACTAAAAAATTGTTAATGAATAAAATCGATAAATATATTTTGTAACTGCAATCAATAAGTAAAAATATTTAATATAACAGCATGTAGTAGATGACTTCTAGCAGCACTATCATGCAATGTACATGCATATTCCTATTTTAAAATTTAGCATAAGACATAATCATATTAGCGTAGTATTAGTATAGTTGCAAGCATAACTACAAACACATAAAAACAAGTTATTATTTTCATTTAGATGCAGTAAATACTTTCCAAAAATTTTTTTTATGCTCAGCAGATCGATGTAGCCATCCAGTATTTTTGAAACGGGTTCTTATTATGATTTAAGCTCAAAATATTCTAAAAATGTCATATCTAATAGTGGAAGCAAGATAGACAAAGAATAACAACTTGTATGGGTTCTATAAAAGAAAAAAAATCATTTCAGCACACAACTAGAGAGGTGTTAGTTTATGTTGGGACGAAACTTTATTTTCAGTGTATTTTATGTATCTTCATAGAATCCTCGTGAAAGTCCCAAAAAATTCTAACTATCAGCTGAAGTGAGAACAAATCTTTTCAACATTAATAATGTTTGTCCCGTGATTGTTAAGTGTAGTGATAAAAATTTATATCATATGCGATAGAGTATTTAAAGAACACTAACCTCGCGTCGATGATTTCCGTAATAATTGAAGAAAATCGTTGCATTATTCTAGATAATGCAGAAAAATAAAAAAGGCGTACACAGTGTCCCAGGTTTTCAGGCAAATATTGTTACCAAAAAAAAATGCATTTTAAGATTCAAGTGGTAATTGTTGTTGTTGAATTTACTTTTTAACACTCCAACGAATTCCAATAATAATTATTTTTCTGAATTTTAAGTTGTTAGATCCATGAAAAATTCTGGAACAAATCAGCAAAGTCGTCTTTTCTGTAATACAAGAAAAAAAAAATTTTTTTTTCAACTTCTTACAAAACTGCCCAAAACCGTGTTCAAAAAGTTTTAGCACGTATTTTTAGGTTATGTTAACTTCTGATCCCACTCCAAAATAATTTTACTAAAAAAATTTTTTTCACCATGCCCATGAATTTTTGAAAAATATTGTTTGGTTTTAATGAGAAACTATCACAGTGACTACTAAATAAATTAATAAACTCTCGATGTGTAATTATCATTGATCTATGAGAAATAAAAATTTGAAAACTTGTCATTAGATAGTAATTAACTTTCCAATACAAATGTAACTATTGTAAATGTAATGAATCTTGACGTCAAACAAGTTTGATTTTATGATAACGTGGCACTGTTAGCGAGATAATAAACTGTTTTGCGATTTGGTGTGAGTTACTCGACGACTGGAGTTGGACTGACTATCTCGTTACTTTTGTTGAGTGAATCACTGCTCACTTAACAATTGCGATGATTTGACAAAAGGATGATAATGTCAATTTTGATTGTCGCACACTTGTTTCACTTTAGCTGATGCATTCATTTATGAACATGCCAACTTAAACTTGAATACTCAATACTTAACATTCTCCCATCTTTGCTTTGCCCAGTGGAGAAGCTAATAAATTCAAAAGCAAGAAAAATTATGTAAGTATAACGCTCGTCACTAACTTAAACTACTATACAATTAGACAAGTCAAATTAGATTATTAAATTCAAAGTATGTTAATAAAGTAGAAAAAAAATAAGTATTTTTGCATATATAATTGTCGTTTAGCATTAATACAGTTTACTTGTTGCTAGGTCTTATTAAAATAGTTATCGCGGTTGTAACCTTCACAACCCTTACCTTACAGTTGGACCCTGGGAATAATTCTAAAATTCTCGCCAATGGACAACAACTTGTCAAGGAGTTCTCATTTTTGACCATGACTAAATCATTTATTTGTACTGATCGTTGTAGATTATTCTATTTTATGCTTTGTTGTAAAGTCATTAAATATTCATACAACCACTGATGCTGAAAAACTCTGAGCTAGTTGTGAAATGACCTTGCATCTTTTTATGCAGGAAAATTTGACACCTTAGTAATAAGGCTCAGGTAACATAATAACTGATTTTAAATTTAACAGATGGGCAGGTATCTGAAACAATCCAGGTCTGATGGATCATTCGTCAAAGGTAAAATTTGTCCCAAATTCAGATATGATTATAGTTTGCAAAGCAAACTTGAATACTCCACGAAAGTACATACCTGATTTACCTACAACTCTTGCCAAGTGATGTTTATTGGTTTTTACTGCCACTTTCCTGATCTCGCTGGAATGGGGGTTGGTAGGAGAATTAGAATGCCAATCAGTTTTTAAAATTAATAACTGGTTAAGAAAATCAATGTACTCACAAAGTTTGCCCCACGTACGCGTTAGTTCGCTGTCTGCGCTAACAAAATTAGTTCCTCTATCATAGTACAAATCAAAAGTGACCTCTCCGAAAGATAAAGTATTGAAAGGCAACTAGAAAACCCTCTGAACTATAATCCTCTTGGATATACTTGGACTCTAAAACTATGATGAGTGGTGTAACAACTGTAATGATGGTAGACCTCAGGAATCGATACCAACGGGATTCAGCTTACTCTAAATATGATGTTAAGAGATATGGGGGTGAAGCTGATGGATTTTACTGTAGTGATTAGCGATAAACGTTTTTGTTTTAGATGGTTAGATACTTATCCAACGTACAGTATTTCTTAAATTAGACCACGCATAAATAGAATCAATGCTTAAACTTAAAATTTTACGAATGCACAGAACGGCAGCGTAAGCTGATTTGGATGCATCAACAAAGCCGTGCAATTTAATAAACTGGGCCTCTGGGTTAAAATGATTCCATCAACGTGGCCTGATTTTGTTTAGCTCTTGAATTTTAGCTGACCAGCGTAACCATTTATCTGATATTTCTTTTGGCACTATAAAGTCCCAATTTAAATTTACGGGCCAAAAGGACTATAAGAGAATTTTGGCATACATGGCGTTGAAACTATCCAACACAAGGGGTTGGAAATACAAGTTATGTAAGAAAGTATATATCTTTTGGACCGTTCTTCTTGGATGAGAGGGTTGCAAATATGGTAGAAAAATACGCTCTTTAAAGTGAGTTAAACAGTACCCAAAACTCAAACAGGTAAATCAACTTCTCTGAGAAGAGAACTGGCTAAAACACGTGTGAATATTCCCTGTAATATTTCAGCATCATTCACCAACCACTTGTGCGTTGAAAAATTTTTCGGTGATGTTGCTTTAATTAATGGATTCCTCTCCTTTGCTTCAGTGAAAGTACAACCTCTGAACAAAACGTCATCCATGTATGTTTCATAATTTAAAATGGAAGAGGCTAAAGGGTAACTTCTTTGGTAATGTAATAATAATTGTCTTAGAACACGAGAAACTATAAAGGATAAATAAATTAGTCCGTAAAATACGATTCTCAATAAATAAATAAGCATAGGTTTAAAAGATTTCAATCGCCAATATGTACATTAATATTTTCTATACAGTTCGCTAATCCATATTTGACAAAACATTTTTTCTATATGACGCATAAAGACAAATTCGTAGTTTTTATCATTCAGTAGGAAGTAAATCTTTAAGAAAAGTGCCTGAAGTAGTATTTGCAGAACCATTAAATACGGTTGGAAGTTTAGTAGTTGAAATCGACGGTTTGATTACGTCATGATAGAGAGTAAACCAACACTCTCCAGCTTCTCTACAGTTGCGGCAGCACAAAGTTAATAACGCTGGTTTATACTTTAGAAAACCAGTATTCTTTTACGGCCAATTGCACGTAGCTTTATCAAGTTGTAAAAATAAAAATATTATACTTTCTAAGTTGGAAGACATAATTCGTGAATTAAAAACAGTGTTTGGAAAAAACTAAAAATAATACATGTGTTTTAATTTAAAATCAATATAACATGATATTATGTATTCTTATTCCGTAGTAAAAATTTTTTTCAAGACATGACAGAATATTTATAATTTCCTAAATTTTTGCAACAAAATTTAGAGTTAATATAATAGTTTTGTATACATGTTATACAAAATTTTAATGTATCGTGTCACGATGGTATTCTATTGTTTAAAAATTTATAGAATGAAAATTAAAATTTTAACAAATCTAACGTACTTTTAGTATCAATTGTTTATACACAATTGACGTATAACACTTGGACTAAATGGATTATGTAACATAAAAAACAATTTTTTTTGAGTTTCGAAAATAATTATTTTATTGTGTAAAATAATATAGGCAAATTATCAATTTGTAGTTGATATGTTGTATTATTGACTAATTACTTAACAAACAGTAAATGAATTCCAAAATTAGGGATAAGTTACAAACCTTACTAGAACAAGGACAAAGAGGTTAATTTATATTAAGGGTCGCTCGTAGCAGAATTGATACGGTACATAGCTAGTGTCCAGAAGATAGCTGGTTCGATTGTCGAGAAATTTTTTTTTTTTCTGGATATTTAGATGTACTACGAAGATCGAAAATTGAAAATTTTATTTTTACGCATATGCGCTTTAGTGATGTCGTGTAGCGTATACATATATGAAGTTGTCAACACACGATTATTATACTTATTAGGATAGTTTCGCTTTTCAACAAATCTTACTAATACATAAAGCAAAGTTGCTAAAACCGTTATAATCGCTAACTGCGAAAACTACTGAACCGATTTCGCTGAAATTTTACACACTGATTCTTCATGATTCCGAGATGGTTTTCGCATAGTTTTTTTCTTGAAAAAGTTGATAACAATAGCGATAAATAAGCTCAAAGTTTTGCTAAAGTAAGCTACTTTGCGCTTTAGTTCAGTAGGATCTGCTAGATGGCGTCGATGTAAAATTGAAGCAACCCACAACCAAAGATGGTGAAGAGTGGTTATAAGAAGCCCCATCGAGTAGACAATCACTGCAGTCAATCATCGGTACTACACCAAGAACAGAGGAGTCCATCGTGCAGCTGGGCATCCCTGCTACCGATGACACCCTTCTTTCATGGACAAGCGAAATAAATCGGTTTTTACTTCGGATCCCCAAAATAAACAAGTGCTACGGAAAAACAGGCGTTCGGAACGTCAACGTCTTCGGTGGAATACCAAATAAATACTCTTCTATACCAGGTGATAAACATTAAAAGTATTTAATTAATAAAAATTAGACCAAATACAAGAAAATCAATTTAATTTACCTTTTGCAGCAGTGCCAGGTGAGTTTAAAACGTTTTTCCAATGATTTTGTAAAGTCATTATTGGTATGCCAAACTGAGCTGCCCAACCAACCTTTAATAGATTGGCCATTTTTTACACAATCAATCGCTTATATTTATTACCCACAAACAAAATTACATTTAGACTTTTTATCTTTACTTTAATAATTATGCACCATTTAGCTTTTTTGTTTCAACTACCTTAAATCTAAATAACTAATATCACCTCTCCTAAATTCCAATGACAGAGGTACAACTGAATTTGCAGTTAGGCCCCATTTTCAGTGAGTGCAGCAGCTGACGGCAAACGTTGGCAGCGGCGCTGCTATTGCTGTCTGTTCTCTCACATTTCCGTTCTCTTCTTTCAAGTTGCTAGCTAACCCCTATCTTGTTGACACTATTCAACGCATTTTGCTGCCATTAGCTGGTGCTTCTCCTTGACTGTAACCGCGTAAACACTATTTTTTGCGAAGAAAAGCCTGTGGCAAGATTTTTTTTTTACTTTGTGTTGGGTCGCTGTTTTTCGTAGTGAATTTCAAGTATGGCTACTGATGCTGCTCGTCTTTTTTCACGAGCTCGACGAGATATTGCAAGTTTTTACCGGAAATGGACGAGATGTTTTACACTACCGCGTTACATTTTTTTTACAATCTTGAAAACAAAGAAATCTAAGAAGATACGAAGTAAGCCTCCAGTGATAAGTATTGCTGCGGAAGAGATTCTCATCAGTGCTATCATGGAAAGACCTTCCTTATAAAAAAAGATCCAAATTACAAAAACACATTATTGTAGTTAGGCTTGAGATAAAATTGTAGCTGAGCTTGGAATCCAGTATGCTAGTAAGTATTTTTTTCTGCAGTTGTGTGGATTTATAATATTTCTGTTTTATGAAGGCTACTTATTAAAACTTTTCAAGTTGAAAATATAATAATCACATCTATGCATTGTAAAAACTTGAAAACGCTTCAACCATCAAAGTTGCATGAGGTAAAGTCACTGTATGTACAACACAAAAGATAGGAAACGTAAAAAGTATGAAAACATATCTATAAGTGTCCAACATCAAGTTAAGTACGTATAAGGTTTTTGACTATTATTTATTCACTTTTGTCAACTGAAATAGTACAAACGATTGGCTTGTTCAAAAAAATTACGTACAGTGTTGAATCTTGTTTTCTAGTTGAGACATGATATGCATTAAAAAATTTACATCAATGTTAAGACTAGTGTGTGCTTTTTTGATTTTTATTTGATGGGATGAGATAAAAAACAACTTTTCAATTTATCTCTTGCCTCTGTGCCATAGTTAGGTTCAACTCTTGTATCTGTGATCGTTACGCTTTATAATACTGTCTGGTCTTTGTTTAAAGGTTGAAATAGTTCCTGACCTCCTTTAATGTCTAAGACTATGTTGTGTAGTAAACATAAGCACTTAACAATATCTTCAACCACATCTGGTTTTTGATGTATCGTGGTCAAGAGAATTCTCGATTTTTGGACCACAATGCCAAATGCACACTCTACCACTCGTTGTGCTATAGATAATCTCGTATAAAAATATTCTTGATCAGGATTCAACTTCTTTCTGGGGTATGATTTCCTGAGCACGTCCATGAGAAGATAGGCTGCATCTCTAACAAAAAAGTACGGAAAATTAACTTCTGACTCAGGAAGTTTTTGTTAGTTTTATTCTTTTTTTTTTTTTTTTTTTTGAAGTTTTTAAACAATTGAGATTGAAAATGTTTCCTCTTTGCTTTGATGCCCATAAGCACCAACTTTTATGAAAACAAACTTGTAGTTAGCATCAACGGCAGCTTGTAAGACAATCGAAAAGTAATTTTTATAATTATAGTGAAAGGAACCAGTACTGTTCGGTTTTGTTATAGTAACAGGTTTTTCCTCAATCACTCCCAAGTAGTGGGGGAAGTTCCATCTGTCCTAAAAGTCTATAGCAATGGATTGAAACATTTCTGCAGTGGGGATGGCCATGTGCTAGCTGTGAAAAGTTTTCCATTTAGCTTCAAGAACTTCGTGGACGAATGTTGCCACAGTCACTGTACCCACTCTAAATGACAGGCCTAAGGATACGTAGTTACTCCCAGTAACTAAAATACTCTGTATGAATTAATAAAAAGTATGCAATAAATTGATTGTGGTTAATAATAAATACAAAAGCTAGGACAGTTAATGATAAACAGTAATCCACATTTCTATTAAAGGTTGTAATTAGTAACTGATTGTAAAATTCAAAGTTCTTGTATTGTAATTTACGCATACATTTTGGGGTGTCCATTGTTTTACAACTACACTTTTTAATAACGTACCCTTTGCTATGTCCCAGAATAAAAATGCATACCACAGGTATTCAAAAATTTTATAGTTCACTCTTATCAACACATATGAAATAATTTTTCATTTATATGGCATGAATCTTTATTTTCAAAGTTTTTGCTTCCGTTAAATAAAAAAAAGACATTTTAAGAGTTCTAATAATCTAATAAATTAATTGCAGTTGCTGATAAATACAAAATTAGGACAGTTTACCTTAAATAGTAAACCACATCCCTATGAAAAGTTGTAATTTGTAACTAATTGTAAAATAATTGACAGATATGAAATAATTTTTCATTTCAATGGCATAAATCTTTATTTTCAAAATTCTTACTTTCGTTAAAAAAAAAAAAATTAAGTATGTAAAAAATTCTAATTCCATGTTATATAAATGAGAAATGATTTTATATACATCCAAATTTGACAGTAGTTTACTTAAATCGAAATGCTTTGTAGACAATCTTTAGTTAAAAATTTCTTTTGTTTTCACAGAGAAGTTTCCAAAATAAGTACTTGACGCTTGAAACGAAATTTGCTAGTGAAGTGAAAGCTATATTAAAACAAAAATCGGGTGCTCGAGCTGAAAATTACGCAAAATATTTGGATTATCATCTTTTAAAAAAATTTTTTTTCTAGAAGAATGTTGAAAAAAAAAAAAAAAAAAAAAAAGAAAACCTTGATTCGTACACCAGTAGTGGAGAGGGGGCAAATCGGAATTGTCATAAGACTAGGAAAATAAATCTGATTTAGATGGAGAGCGGAAAATATATAAAAGATGATTTTGATAATCGAGGTCAATTTAAAGAAAACAATCCTGATGGGCCTGTAAGTGCCAAAAAAAAGTAAGAAATTTTATTTTCCAAAAAAGTCTGAAGGCAAGCCGAAAACAAAAATCGACATTCTGAATAAAAGTGTCAAATTAGATAAAAATAATCTTAAATTAGGTAAAATAAATGGTTTAGCTGCTAAAAGAGAAATTGGAACTCGGAAATATGACTGGAAAGAAAGTTGTAGAGCCGGGCGACAATCACGACAATCTTATGTTTTTTGAAAGTCTTCTTACCTATGTAAAGAAATTGACTTCGTTACAAAAATTAATATTCTGACAAGAAGTAACTAACTAAATCATGAGATTTCAATCAAGTGAAGGTAAAGTGTACAGTACAAACGTTTTTACAAGAATACGTAATCATCAACGTGTATTTATTTTAGATCTAGTAAAAAAGCAATATCAGCTAGACTTTCAAGTGATTGATCTTACTAATATACAAAGCAAAGTCGTTAAAACCGTTTTAATCGCTAACCGTGAAAACTACTGAACCGATTTTGCTGAAATTTTGTATACCGATTCTTGACACTTCCTAGATGGTTTTAGTATGGTTTTTATCGTAAAAAATTTTATAACAATAACAATAAATAAGCTCAAAGTTTTGTAAAAAAACGCCAGCTTTTTACTTTAGTTGAGTAGGATCCGTTAGGTGGCGTCGACATAAAATCGAAGCTACCTGCAATAGAATTAAATAGGTGTGGTTATAATACGTCGGAGCGTCTTGAATATTTCTGCAGTTGTCTACCAGCAGTTCATTGAGCTGCATCGTAAATGTAGATGATAGTCGTGCAGCTGGGCCTTCCGGTTACCGACGACACTCTTCTCCAATGAGCAAGTGATCTACGTCTACTTCCACCCTGATCCTCTAGGATTGACGAGTGCTACCAATACAAAATAATTTAAACCAATAACGTCTCTGGCAGAATACCAGGAGATGTATCTAGCCAGAGCTCAACCTACTCTCACACTTTAGAATTATGTAGCCATTCCACCATCTGGACTGGTGCCGTCAGAGAATTTTTTACTACAAATGTAAGCCAGGGAAGACAGCCCTGAGAAACATTGGAAGCCACAACGGCTTTCTTCTCAGTGGTTGTCTTAACAACATACCCACAGAGAACGTATTCTCTAGGCCCACTTTCCTGACTAACGATGAGCAGTTGGTTATCCGGAGAACAACCCGAAGACGAGATTTTTTAGTCAGCGGCGTACCTTTCTCCATCACGGTTTCCGTACACAGAGACTTCAAAGGTAAGAGTCAAGTTACCCGCAGTCAGCTCTTCATTATCAATGAATAATAATAAGGAACAGCTGGAAGATCCACCACTGGCCCCTTTCAAGGCCATTCTAAGAATTTAAATTTTCTACTTATTCATCAATCTTATCGGTTCTTTTAAGGGCTACCTAAGTATAAACTACCTTGCCAACAAATACATTTTTACTACCATTTCCGGAAATGTTATTCGTTGACTAACAGACTATGTTAACTAAAGACGGCCACCATTAAACCAAGTCAGTCATTCACTTGTAGTCGTCACGAGCGGAGGTTTTCTTTGCAAGGCTGGGAACCCCAGTGACCGACGACCCTATATTACCCTCTCGACTCTACGCATTCAACCAGGAATTACCGATCCTCTCCAAGGTCTGCGCTGGGCCAACCTAACAGCTACGAAGGGAAAAAAAACTTGAGCCAACGGGATAGTCTCCTACAGACAAGCATCATGAACTAATCTCCCCACCTTAGATTACCAAAAAAACTGTGTCTGCCAAAAAAAAGTGCTTTAGACACCAATGTTTTTGACGTTGTACCAGGAGATGTTGGGAAAGATCTCTACAACTAGCTCAAAAGCTTCGGGCTTTGTAATTTTTCTCCCAACAGCAGGCCAGAGAAGATCACACTGAGGTATCCAGGCAGTCACAATTGCTGTCAACTTCAGTCAAGAAAGAGTTTACTTAAGAAGCTCACCGGTCTTTTTTAGGACCATTGGACGCCGACTGATATATTAGATCTTATGCCAACAAATATATTAGATATTAATAATGTTGACAGAAAACAGCCTTTAGGGGTCACAAAAGTCGTAAGCATGCTAATAGTCGCAAGAGGGTGAATTGTAAGGAAAACTTGAAATGTATCTAATGAATACAATTTAAGGCGTCAAAAAACTTTACCGAGACCGGAACAGCAGCTTTAAAATCAACAAATAAAGAATCCATTCCGTTAGAGATCAGCTTTTTATTGTACTCTTACAGTAATCTCTTAAATCTTTCAGATTTTAAAATAAGTAGAAAATGTATTTGTATTTCTGTGGTAATGAAAATTTAGAGATTAAGCTCCAGGAGTTTAGTGCTCTGGTAATAAAGTTGTGAGATAAGAGGAAAAAATTTTTTTTAAATATATTTTTTGGAAGTTTCAAATCTTAACAGCTTGAAGAAATAGCCCTTTTCATAAATTATACGGAAAACTGTAAATCAACGGCTCCTTATGGCCAACGATTATTTTATGACATAAGAAACGCACTGTACTTGTCAGCATAATTATATTTTTTTTAATTTTTACAGCTTGTTATTTGACCAAATAAACTACGGATTCCAATCCAGATTTTCGTTCTGAGAAGTGTCAAGAATAGATGTAAAATTTCTAACTAAAAACGTTCCACATTACATGTCAACACACTACGGTGTTTTATTTAGTAAGTCTCGGGCAAAGCCGAGATGGGGGATAACTAGTTCTTTATATAAAAATGTGGCTCTAACAAGAGTATTGAATATTTTTCTTCCATCTTAAATATTATTTCATGTTGATAATGACATTTTTAAAAAAGAACATTAATTTTTCCATTAGCTCTTTCTGTGAAAGTCGCAACTGCAGAATTTTTAAAGACGATATTTTGATGTTGTAAATTTTAAATTAATGTTGTAAATTTTAAATAGATATTAATTTTATTTTTATTAATTCTTCAAAGAATCAAGAGCCTAATCAATCTACATATGATTCTAGATCAACACTGTATCGTGCAAACGAAAACAAATGGAGCCCATCAAACAGCTCTTCTTCAAACTCATAAGATCTGACGCATAACGATTTTTTCAGCTCGTATTTATATGTTATTTCAGTATATAGTGATGCGCTTAATGCATTTTGAGGTTATTATTTTTTTTGCTTAAAGGAACAAATATCTATGGTTTTATAAAAACTGTTAGAAGTTTTATCACCTGGGCGATATCTAGAATAATTTTGGTAGTGAATAATAAACAATCGCGTAAGTTCTAGTAGGTTGCGCACAAACGTCAGCTGCGCACGGATAATGCCCCACCTAGATACGGCACTAAAAACTGACGCCATCTGAAGTAGTGCACGAGCCATAATCCTGCACTATCAGCAAAAATTAATGCAATGAATTTACACATGACGCGCGAAACAAGATTCTAATATCACAATAAGTTTGAAGTTTCCAACACTGAACGAACAAGAAGAAGAAAAAAAATATGATTAATGTAACATCTTCGGCACGAATATTAATAAAACATTTTATAATATATTTGCTATTTCTTAAATATACTGCTTGACGATGAAAGTAGTAAGAATACATTCCAAGATTCATAACTATTTATTAAGAGATTAGCAAGTGAAGCATGCAAAGGGCGAAGCCTCACTACTAAATATATACTAGTAGAACTCTGCCTGTCTGCTTGCTTCACTTCGCAACCCCCAGACTATGGTATGTATGTATATTTTTTGCTACATTTTTACTGAAGAGTAAGTTTGTAGGATAATTGTTTTAAAAGATTTAAATATGTAAAGAATTAACTATATGTCAGCTAAATCTCCTAGCTAACTCTGATTTCTTATTCTATATTTAAAATGAAAAAAATTATTTATGCAGGTCTAACGTAAGTATTCTAATTTTTTTGCTATCAGCGCAGTTTCGCAAGAATTTTGTTCAATGGTTAACGTAATTGAATTAGGAGGCCTCTTTTACTAATTTCAATGCTATGAAATAACTTCATCCGAACAAAAAATTTCTCTATTTTTAACTGACACCTATCNAGATTAGCAAGTGAAGCATGCAAAGGGCGAAGCCTCACTACTAAATATATACTAGTAGAACTATACCTGTCTGCTTGCTCCACTCGGCAACCCCCAGACTATGGTATGTATGTATATTTTTTGCTACATTTTAACTGAGGAATAAGTTTGTAGGATAATTTTTTTAAAGAATTTAAATATATAAAGAATTAACTACATGCCAGCTCAATCTCCTAGCTAACTCTGTTAAACAAAATAGCAGTCGTTTTTATCTTTTGATTCTTTCCATTTTTTTGGTATTGCAAATTTTAGTTTGGCCTTATCCTAATTTAAATTAAAATGATTCATCATTGAGTAACATGAGCCACAGATAAAATGAGAAACCCAATTTTTATCTTGAGAAATTTCAATACTAAAGCATGTTTCATATAATGACAATTATTTGGCAATTTTTTTTTTTACTTTGATGACCAATGTATTCTGAGCATACATAACAAAACTTGTTTGAGGTACCATAACATATCTAGAATACGAGTAACAGTTGTGATTATACGAAGTTTGAATTCTTTGCTGACTCGCTTGGTGAGTGTCTCATATTAGGATACGTCACAGCAAAACTTGGGCCAGAGGGCTTATTACTCAACTCACCTATTATGGAGGAGAATTAGAATTTACGTGCATTTAGATTAGACAGCTAGAAATAAGTCGTTTTAACAGTTTTCTGCTTTTTGGACAGCCCTCTGACCCAAGCTTTGCCGCGATGTATCCTAATAAAAGCAATTTCTTATTCTTTCTTACAGTTATAAGTAAATGCACTGCCACCTACTAGCTGGTCCTGAAACTGTTTATCATAGGGCACGAAATTTCCTTGTCATCTTTAAGTGTTGTACCAAAACAAGTTTAGTGCAAGAGATCATCAACACTCAAGGCCTGCAATGATGGCCTGTATCTGGGCGCATGATCATCATCATCATCATCATCATCATCATCATCATCATCATCATCATCATCATCATCATCATCATCATCATCATCATCATCATCATCATCATCATCATCATCATCATCATCATCATCATCATTATCATCATCATTATCATCAGCCGAAATATCTGTTCGTCACACCTGATGTACCTTTAACACTTTAAAAAATTTGTTTATTTAATTGATAGTAAAGAAATAGGTTACAGCAAGTACAATAGACAATTACGAAAATTTACCAACAAAAAGAGAGTTGAAAAATGTCGAATTTTGTGAATTAGAAAATAGTATTAAAGGTTATTCGCCTGAGCATGAGAACTATCTGTTTCTGTTGCTTGCAATGTATATTTTTCCGTAGTTTCACGTTGTGTGGAGAAGTAAGCATACCATGATTTTCTACTATATCGTATCTACCCTTTTCAGGTCACTTTGCTTAACCTAGTTGTTTGGAACACAAATTGCTACGCTCACGTTGCCAAAAAAAAAAATGCCACTTAGGCGCTGACGGTCTTCATGCTCATCACCGCCTAAGTGGCGTTTTTTGGCAACGTGAGCATACTAATTCCTGTGGAGTTAAGTTCTCTGCATGTGGAGGACCATTCTATAAACCGAAGTGATGAGCTGACAAACGACTCGAGAAATAGCACGTCAGATGAGATGGATTCAAGTGAATCTGATGAGAGAGACGAGCACAGCGATAAAGAGTATATCCCTGGTGGTGAAGAGCGAGCTGTTATAAAGTTTGATCAAAAGAGTCTTAATAATTTATTTAGAAAGGGCGGTCTATCTAAAGAACAATCAGAAGTTATGGCTTCAGAATTCAAGAGAAAAAATATGCTAACGAAGGGTACTAAGGTAAATGTGTACCGTAAAAGAGAAGAAAACTTTCGTTTATATTTCAAGGATGATTCTAAATTAGTTTACTGCATCGATGTAAAAGCACTTATCGATGAATTAAAACCAAATTTGTACAAACCCGAAAATTGGTGGCTGTTCGTCGATTCGTCAAAGCGCAGCCTCAAAGCAGTTCCCTTCACATCACAAAAAAATACGCTCCTATACCTTCAGCACACTCATCTGTGCTTAAAGAAGACTATTTTAATATTGAATTGGTGTTGACAAAAATAAAATACGAGCAACATAAACGGCAAATATGCGGAGACTTATAAATTTTATCTATGGTATTCGGACAACAATCTGGATTCACGAAGTATCCATGTTATTTGCGTATGTTTGACAGCAGAGATAGAAAGAACCACTACAAAAAAAAATCTGTCCATCAAGAGAGTCGTATAAACCGGGCAAATATAACATAATAAAGAAACCACTTGTTGACCCATCAAAAATTTTGATACCTCCTTTACTCATAAAGCTTGTATTGATAAAACAATTTGTCAAGGCCTTAGATAAAGACGGGAAATGTTATCAATATTTGGGTACAAAATTTAGTAAAAGATCAGATGCTAAATTAAGCGAAGATATTTTTGATGGTCCTGAAATACGCACGTTACTTAGAGATAACAATTTTGAAAAATCTATGAACGATATTGAAAAAGCAGCATGGTTAAATTTTAAAGAGGTATCAACAAAATTTTTGGATAGTACAAAAGATGTTCATTACGTAGATATGGTGAAAAGAATGGTATGTAATTTTAAAAAATTAGGCTGCCTAATGAATTTTAAGCTTCATTTTCTTGATTCGCATGTTGATCAATTTCCAGAAAATAACGATGATTTCAGTGAAGAGCACAATGAAAGGTTTCACCAAGATTTAAAAGAATTTGAACGCAGATTTCAAGAACACTGGGCTATAAATATGTTGGCAGATTACTGCTGGATGATAAACAGAGAAGTGACCACAAAAAAGGGACAAAAACGTAAAAGAAACCCTCAACATCGGTCATTCAAAGAAAAACGTGTACGAAAGCGGAAGCCAATTTAAAATATTATATCGTTAAGGCAAAAACTTCATTTTACCACATGATTTTTAGAAACATCGATCAACTAATCTTAATCACTGCCCACAAACGAAGTGTGGGAGCCGTATTTCAGAAATCTGACCTCAAACTCACTATCAGCAGCCTTGAACACCCCCAAGGTAGTATTGCCAATACTATGAAGTATTTCTAAGTTAAAGAATAAAATTTCAATCAGGTTTAATCGATTTTAGAATGAACTCCACCTATTTTTCATCTGTTAGCCTTTCCACAGCCGCATAGAGAGCTTACATTTTGTGAAAAAATTATTCGCACCATAGTTTCTTCATGTATTTTTATCCGTAGAATTAAATTCTCAAGTCGAATTGACCGCATCTTTTTTTACTACATCTTAATTTCAGTTTTTCTGCGTCAAATTAATCCTATGCATCTTCACACTATCTAAGTTCCGTTTTTCCTGCGTTTTTCTGCAATTACTCCAAAAATTGCTGGGAAAAGCTATGTTTTTATTGCAGATTTGGATTCAGCGTCAAAAAATACATGGAAAATAGTTGGTCTGCTCAAAAGTACAGACAAGTTTTTTTTTGTGGGCCTGCGAAATCAAATGCGCAAGTTCTTGTGGCATTTATATGCATAAAATTTGTTGTAAGGAACAACTATTAAGTTGTAAATTGAAAGATTAACTTTAAAATACTTACGTTNGTATGTTTAACGTGTACAATTTACTCGTGAGACGCAGGAGTCAAAATTTAAAGAGAACTTTAAAGGATAGGTGTCAGTTAAAAATAGAGAAATTTTTTGTTCGGATGAAGTTATTTCATAGCATTGAAATTAGTAAAAGAGGCCTCCTAATTCAATTACGTTAACCATTGAACAAAATTCTTGCGAAACTGCGCTGATAGCAAAAAAATTAGAATACTTACGTTAGACCTGCATAAATAATTTTTTTCATTTTAAATATAGAATAAGAAATCAGAGTTAGCTAGGAGATTTAGCTGACATATAGTTAATTCTTTACATATTTAAATCTTTTAAAACAATTATCCTACAAACTTACTCTTCAGTAAAAATGTAGCAAAAAATATACATACATACCATAGTCTGGGGGTTGCCGAGTGGAGCAAGCAGACAGGTATAGTTCTACTAGTATATATTTAGTAGTGAGGCTTCGCCCTTTGCATGCTTCACTTGCTAATCTCTTAATTAATAGTTATAAATCTTGGAATGTATTCTTACTACTTTCATCGTTATGCAGTATATTTAAGAAATAGCAAATAGATTCTAAAATATTTTATTAATATTCGTGCCGAAGATATTACATTAATCATATTTTTTTTCTTCTTCTTGTTCGTTCAGTGTTAAAAGCTTTAAACTTATTGTGATATTAGAATTTTGTTTCGTGCGTCATTTGCAAATTAATTGCATTAATTTTTGCTGATAGTGCAGGATTATGGTTCGTGTACTACTTCAGATGGCGTCAGTTTTTAGTACCGTATATAGGTGGGGCATTATCCATGCGCAGCTAACGTTTGTGCGTAACTTACTAGAACTTACGCGATTGTTTACTATTCACTACAAAAATTATCCTAGATATCGACCAGATGATAAAACCCCTAACAGTTTTTATAAAAATCATAGATATTTGTTCCTTTAAGCAAAAAAAACAATAACCTCAAAATGCATGGAGCGCACCACTTCAATTGAGAAATGTCTCTTCCAAATTATTGCAATCCCTTATTTTCTTATAAGATTTTTTACTCTCTGTTGTGAATATCTGAGAGGTATTAAAATTGAAAAATTATATAGAAAAAAATCTAGAAGCATTTTTGTGCAACGGTCTTACGCATTAACGTACTTTTCCATTTACATTTTTGTTTGTAACTTAAAATACCAATGGTTGGCCTTAAGAACCTAATGTTCTAATTGATTCTACGTCTTATAAGCTTTGATTTTGTATCTTGTTTTTGAGGGTTCTATTATTTTTCTAAATTCAATCGGCCAATAAAGACCGGAAAATATTGTAGCTACTTTTGTTTATACGTCTTCTTTGTAAAGAGAAATTTTGTCTCAAAAGTTTGCTTGTGTTTTCCTGGCTTGAAACTAAACGTTTCAAGTAGTCCTAAAAATTTTATGTATCATTGATCTGGCATACATACGGATTGTGGGAATAGTTTCTAGCTCTAGTACGAATAAATTTTTTTGCTACGATATTTTTCCAACTTGGATAGAGCGTAAGTTAAGTTTTTGTACTATGATTTTCGTACACTTTTTTTCTGATTAGTAATGTACCATAGGCAAATAGTCTTTGATTGTTCTACTGAGAATTTATGGTGCTTAGTTTTTCTCGATTTTTTGGTATTAACTGTTGTTGTGTTATGAAAACTTAAGGTTTATTCGATGCCATTAATTGAGCTTCATTAACAAATCATAGCAGAACCACAGATTTCTTTTACAATTCTTAAATGTATGTTAGTGGAATTAAGGCAATGATTATCATGATAATTAAATTTATTTTAGGCTTCTAAAAGTTACTGCTATATTTTAAGAATTCGCTTGTTTTTCTATTACGGTAGCTTTAAAGATTTTTTCATGCTAGTTGACGTAATTGTATAATACTACATAGATTATTCAATTAAAATGTGAGATTCTGTCCATTTATTTATCTCGATTTTTTTTTTCTTCTTGTAGGTCAAAAGTTAACTTATTACTTTCACTTTTGTGAGATTTAGGTCATTGGTATTGAAACTGTAGATTTCTTGTGTAGAATCTACATCAGAAAGTGAATTTTTAGAACACTTCTATCCATCAGTGACGAGTTCGGAAGGAGTAAAATCTTTTGTAAAATGAAATAAGAACTTATATTCATACATTGCGAAGAGGACTATTGAAAGCCAACCGAAAAACGTAAATTTTTGATACTTCTGTCATTAGTTGGCTCATTAAACTTTTCTATTTATCGTTGGGAACGATTCTTGGAATGACAAATTTTGCATTAAAATATCTTGATAAAACTTTGGCAATGCTTATAGGGGCTCTAAAGAGGGACTCACAAAGTTGGATGGAGTTAAATACGAAAAAAATTTATTTTATCTTATTTTTTTTATATTATACAGGGCCTATATTTTGTTTTCCATTCTCAAAATCTTCTACTATTATTAATTAGGCAGACACGTAAGATAAAATTAAGTATTGAATACGATAGCGAATATAGATTATGATGCAAAACTTGATTCATTCGCATGTTGCTGCAAAAAATAAAGATAAGTAAAATTTTAAAATCAAAAATTTCGAGACTTTAACGTTTGTGCATGAATTTTTCATTGTTTTTTAACCCTGCTTCACTTTTTTACAACTTAAACGACATAAAATAATTTATCGGGATATTTTTAAATGAGAACTGAAGATTTATCATTTAGTTGTAAAAAAAATTCTCATACGATATTTTATTGGTTAATTTTTTCTCAGAGTAGAAAAAAAACTCATTTCTATGAATCAAAAACGTTATAATGAAGAAGTGTATATAAGATAGCATAACATAAGCTGGAGCTTATTAGAAAAGGACAATAAAAATATTCAAGGTATTTAAAATTTCATTCAAATTTAAATGTCTGCACCAATAATAATAATAGAAAAGTTTGAAGAAAAAAAACTGAAGAATAACCAGAAAGACCACTGAAACAAAAAAAGTCATCGTCCATACTGAAATTCGAACCCAAGAATGCACGAAATGGTAAATATACGGGCGAGCCATTTGTGCTACGAAAGCTTTATGTATCTTATAGTCGAAAGTTAATCATGTTTATGGTGAAGCTCCGAACCTTGTCCTTAATATCAAGGCTTGCTATAATTATTAAATTCATTTCGCGATCTTAATTTTGTATTTATTTGTGTTAATAATTATTTTTGTTACACGTTCCAAGACTTTATTTTATAATTTGCGTTGTTTGACCATGTTCTTACAATTATTCATCACACAGATCGTATGACGTTACTATAATATGTGCAGATAAGTGCGCATGTCACAAAAAGTTACAAGATAACTTTGTTGAGAAGCGACTAGAACAGATAAATTTTTCACACAATTTTTTAATAATATGAGCGTATTAAAAGAATAAAGATCATAGTGTTTATGTACAGTTTATGTGGGTGTTAAATGCTTAAGAACGTCCGAATCCTCGATAGTCAAGTGGTAAAGCGTAATTGTATCGCACGTGGGCACTTTGCTAGCTTAAGTTCAATTCCACTTATCTGCAGACTTTTTTCTGATATATATGTCTATCGAAAGTCGGAATTACTATTTACACAAGGGAACCTACTTCTTAGAGGAATAGTTTTTTATTCGAATTTCATTTTTCAGTACCATGGGATAAAAATGAATACTTTTAGAACTCTTTATGAATTAAAATTGTAGAAAAAAGAACTTTTGGCGAACTCTTAGAGAACTTGAAAAAAGGGTACATATGTGAGACACTATAGAAATACTTCAAGAATACTTGAGGAACACTTTGCGAATACAAAACAAGTTTGTCAGTGAATTAATAAAGAATTCTTTAAGAATTGTGAATGCTGGCTCATAACTTGCTAATTTCATAGAATTCCCTATCTCCTTTGCATTCTGTTTGTAAATGTTAGGTACGTTAGCTGTTTTAAATATTTAAATACGGAACTTTAATAAAGTAAACAATAGCGTCACGTAATCGTCAGGAGCAGTTGGACTTAAAACTTAGCTATTGGCTGGTGCCATTTCTTAATTCTACTTAATGGCTAGGTGCAATTGGTACCCTTTCACCTTTTTTGTCTAAGCCAATAAGGTATGTTTAACGTGTACAATTTACTCGTGAGACGCAGGAGTCAAAATTTAAAGAGAACTTTAAAGGATAGGTGTCAGTTAAAAATAGAGAAATTTTTTGTTCGGATGAAGTTATTTCATAGCATTGAAATTAGTAAAAGAGGCCTCCTAATTCAATTACGTTAACCATTGAACAAAATTCTTGCGAAACTGCGCTGATAGCAAAAAAATTAGATTATAAGCGATGATGATTCTTAAAAAATTGTTGATGCCAGGTAAGACAAGTTGTTACAACATTTTAAGTTTCAACTGCTAGTTGTGAGTTACTCTCATGTGCTGAAACTCACAACACACAACATGTATCATATCTTTAGTGAGAAGGGTTAAAATTTTTTAGTGTGTAATATGTTCACATTTTGCAAAGTCTGTGCCATACAGAGTAGACAAAAGTGGAGGTGTACAGTTAAACCATGTTCTGTGACATTAATTATAAATTTGTATATAAATATGATACGTACATTTATGGATATCAGATAAAAAATCGAATTTATATTCATTAGAATTCACTTGCTTTTAATTCTCAGGTGCAATCAGACATTTGGAAAGGGCGCAAATGTACATTTTGGATGAGATTAACTTGATAGCTGCACGGAAAAAAAAATCAAGCAGTTTAAGCATGAGAATCTATAGTGCGTTAGTATGACTCTAGAGTCACGTGTTCAACACTTGGATTTCATGTGTATATTGCATGAGACGCGCTGAGACGAATATAGTACGGTCTACTGTAGCTTCTTCTTGTGGCACACACGAGAATAGCGCATGGAGCCCACGTGCAAAGTGTTTCATGTGTACTCATGCTAAATTCGAGTGAAGGCTATAGCATTAGGATCCCAATGTATTGGGATCTGGACAACGGTCATGGTGGGGGTGAGGCAAAGCATAGGCTAAACTCGTGTCAAGGCTCAGAAAAATCGCCACCTTCTATACATTTACATGAGCTATTGGCGCTGTCAGCGTTGTCCAGATTCCAATATAAAGTTCACTTGATGCACATGTGGCTTGCACTACAGCTGATGCGATGTATGTATTAGTAAAGTTTCGATGAGAAGTGCCCGTGAAAGATTTGAGTCCGTGAATTTTCTTTTTCGATCCGACATGCTTAGACCTTCTGAAAACGATTAATAAGGTGATCGTCTTTATTTTGATGTAATTAATTGTTATTAGCGAATGATATAAACAAATTAAAAAATTTAACTATTTCGGTTAACAAAAAATTTATTAAGATTCTTTGGTACATTAAAAAAAAAAAATTAATTGGTGAATATAAAATGCGACCCCATAAACTTGAAGTGAAAAATTCCTCAAGTTTGAGATAACGCTTTTTTTGCTATTTTCGACCTTGTGATGCTCAGCCGTAACTGCGTTATCTTCAACTCACATAAGCTCAAATTGTACCTTAAGATGTGTACTGTAAGATAAAAAAAGATTTATAACAATCTGCAGCTTGACAACTGAGGTATTGTTCAATAGCGCACAGTCGTTTTTAAATTGAAAAAATTGAAAAAATGTTACTTCATTTGGTAAAGTCTGTATAGTAAATGAGAAATTACCATTTTAAGTATAAAAAGATAAATTAGTATGTAAATGCCAATGAAAATATTCGTAATGTACGATTTTTGTGAGACTTTTTGTAAACTGCTTTAGTTAGATGAAAAAAATTACACACGTTTTATCACTGTGATAAATAATGGACTAAAAAAATATTGTAATGTGCTGATAATCACATCGATCGATAGAACTTAAAAGTAGAACTACGCATTCATATCTCATGTATTTGGTATGGATCAGTCTAAATTATTGTAAATTATTAAGGTTATGTTGCCATGTAAATACATGCAAAATAATTTTGCGCTTACTTGATCATAACTCTTTAATTCATGAGAATACGTATATTAATAGATAATTTTTATCTTAGTATAATTACAGTGAAAACAACCAATCTAGTGAAAGGCATGTATATAGAATACCTAATTTGCCTACGCATGCCATGCATAGCTCTCACTTAAATTCAGCTTGAGTACACCTGCAACACTTCGCGCGTGGGTTCCACACGCTATTTCTGTGTGTGTCAGAGTGTATAAGCTACCAGACTATGCTATATTCATTTCAGCACATCTTACACCATGACAGCCTGAATTCCACAACTTAGCTATATGAATCAAAGCATTTTATGCATGACTTCTTTCATACTGTTGACCTATAGATGGTATTCATGCCACAACTGCTTGATTTTTTTCCGTGTGGGCGCAACTGGTAGTCAGCTGATTATGTATATTTTATGGATATAAGTCGTCTTGGACTGAGCTAAGGAAAGAGGTGCAGCAAAAATGGACCGCCGAAAACCGAATGGACGGTACAACAAGGAGAGCATAAACCGCAACAACTTCTATTCCGGCCACAAATGCTTTCATATAATTTAAGTAACCACCGAAAAGAACTGCACAGAGTACTAGGAAACTCCGAAGCATCAGTATTGATTAGTGACGGATGTATGTGAGCTATTAATGATATTGACTTGACGTTTTTGAAGTTGGTTCACCAATCACAATATACTTTTTTGACTTTGATTCCCATCTTTGAGTGTAGTAATGTACTTGAGTTTTATCTATGGTAGCAAGCCGTCTCAAAAATTGACTGGAATTTTTACGATAGAGTTCTGAATTCCTGATAAAAATAAATTTTCAATGCAACATTTGATAATGTGCCACGGATTAGGTTAAGTGCCACCTACCTTGCACAGACCTTGTAAGAGCCCAAAGAATCACTTTAAATGTTGACTGCATTTTCTTTTGATAGGCTTACAGCCTTTTTTAATCCAACCAAATTTAATCTGCGAGTATCCAGTACTATATGATGAAGTTTGTTAATTATCTCTGGAGTTATTATATCTACAGGACCTATAGAGCGTTATGCTTCTTCGTTTACTCTTAAGCTTTGTAACACACCTATCAATCATTTAATATAATAGGGCAGAGTGTTCTACTCAACAGTCCATTTCCTCTTTCATTTCTTTGGGCAGTAAACCTTTCAAACGAAGATATTTAAATACTGCTTGTCTTTTTCAACCGGTCTTTTTTTGTAAAAACTTTGAAGTTGTCTATTTAAAAATGTTGCCATTTGAAATGGAATCTAGCTGTTGATCTATCATTATATATAAAAGCTTGCCTCGAGTGAAACTATACGATGCTAGCGTCCAACTGGCCTAACTGTGCTATCTGTGTGCGAGGTTCAAGACTTATCAGCTGATTTTCGTAAATTTATTTTATTTAAAGGATATAGTCATTGTATAAGAACTGTTAGCAAAGAAAGTGTAAACATTCATTGAGAGTAGCATGATATTAATTGTTGTCACTATGTATTTAAAAACAATGAAATGCATATTTAAATAAAATACTTATGTAATTCAGCCTACTAAAACCTTTCTTTATTTGTTAATTATAAAAAAAGTAAATAACTGTTTATCGTATTTAATTATTTATTTTCGATATTTTTTTCAAGCAACATTATTTTAATCTTTTTTCTATTATTAGTCTATTCACATAAGGTTCCATGACTGCGTCATCTGATTTTCATTACGTCTTATTTTTTCCAAATTTTTTTACTCGTTAATAAGTAATTTCTTGAGTCAACTACATTTATATTTATGTAACAATACCCTATTGAATATAAAACGATACTACCAGTTGTTTTTTTTTAAGCCATCTATTACAAGTATATTTTATTTGTTACATACGCAACTAAGAATGAGTATGCATCCAAGTGTATAGGGTAAAAACGAGTGTACGATAAGGAATTTCATCAGAGTAGAAAGTTGTTTTGAAATTATGACGGAGTCATTTTTCCCTTTTTCCCTCTGCACCAAGATGCATCCTAAAGGGGAAAATTCATAAATACCTAATAAGACCAATCAAGACCCGGGTTAGGTCCGTTATTTTGTTTCATGTGTGAGAAATCGGAAAGAAGACAGCGCTGAAGAAAAGCCAAAGAATGTATAGTTCTAGTATATAAGGGTCTACCTGTGTAATTGCGTATTATAAAGTATTTGTAATTACAGCGCCATTGTACTAATCCAGTATTGCTTCATCGACGAGGAGTGTATGTATACAAATATATCTGTATTAAGCGTATGTACTATAAATTGCGTCGCGTTCGAGTGTATGTGAATGATGTTCAGTCGGTAAGATTCAGAAGTATGTATGTAGATATAGTGCGGTAATGGGCGAGGCTGCACTAATTGGTGGGCCTAACCCGACACTTCTGTAGTAGCATCCGCGCGAGCCAGAGTTCCCGAGTTTTTCCCGATTTCGGTAGTTGAGAGAGAGAATCAAGAGAGAAGGAGAAAAGGACAAGGAGAGCCAGTGATCACGATCAGCCAGTTGTGCCCAACTTTGCGCCTGACGACCGAGGAACCATCACTGTTGTCATCAGTTGTCAACTGCAAGGTCAAGGTCACCAGCCGATTCAGTCGCTGAAGAAGAGAGTGAGATGGTAAATCCCAAGGTAAAGTAGCGTGTAGTGTTGTCGCGAGAATTAGTGCGTGGGAGCGTGTGTGTGTGTGTGTGTGTGTGTGTGTGTATCGGCTGCGTGTAGCCGCGGGAGCCGGCCTCTGGGATCGTGCATTGTAACGTTACATTTTCAGCCCCAAATCGATATTTTCACTTCAATGCAAAGCCGTCCCGATACAACGCACTAAAACACGTCCGATCACATCCAGCACCTAAAACAACAAGACTCTGCGATCCAATACACCTTCAAATGCCTTGGCTTGGCTCAGCTCTGCTCTCCCAATGTAGACTCTTCACCTAGAGGGGACCCCGCTGTAGACTGTCCGTCGGGAAGCGGACAGTTTCCGAGGGAAATGACCAGGAAACACTTTACGTACTTCACAAATGAATACACCCAACACAAATTGTCTCTTTAACATTGATTTATTTCATTTACAGAAGATGAAATCAAGGAGAACCGTCGCTACGCTAGTCACTAAGCCACTTCTCACAACTATACTTGCACACGTATTCATCCGCACATTTGTCTCGCGTGACATTCTTCGCATACGACCAACGACTTATATACCCGCATTCTCAGGCCCGCACACGCCCACCCCCACGTACACATTTTCATCCCGCACCCGGAACTTCACACTCTTGGAGTCCAAGGAAAACCAGCGCCGAAGCGACGAACATCCGGCTTACCCTCAAGAATTCCCGATCGTACCGTAGCACCTGTACCCGCGAGTCACTCCCGGGTTATCCCAGCGTCGAGAGCACCCTATACTTGTTGA
The DNA here is from genome assembly GCF_000648655.2 of Copidosoma floridanum. Next base: position 151,170 of record NW_019379751.1, on the reverse strand, counting down.
ATTGCGCCCTGTAGCCGGACAGGCGGCCGCACGCTGGCTGCCGCGGCTCAGGTGGCGCTTCAAAATTAACACACACACACACACACACACACACACACTTCGTCCTCTCGCAACGGACCGTCGGCCCCTCACCGACGGCCGCCACACGGACGCCGCTTTACGAATCCCACTTCCCACACGCACATACAATTGGCCACTCACCTCGAAGGCTGCTCTCGACTGGTTCGGGTTCCCCCAGGGTGCCCACGGGTGCGGCGATCAGGCACGCCGGGCTCCCATCCTGGAATCGGCGTCAGCACCTTGGACGGTCTGGATCACTAGTCTCGTTCTCTCTCCTCTTCCCCCCTCTTTCTCCCTCTAACACACTCGTACCGGCTCTCCATTACCCGTACATCACCCCTTTCTACTTCCCAGTCACGCTTTCCGCACACGCCGGCACTCCATTGTCCTCACACCGTTCCTTCATGCTTCCCAGTCACTCTTCTCGCAACCCATCCACACTCCTTTGCCCTCACATTGTCTTCCTCCCCATACCCTCTCGCGCACTAGCCCGCACCACTAACTCACTGTCAGCCCGGGGCACTCAGCCCTAACTCCCACCTCAAGCTGCGACATCTTCTCTTTTTCCTGGATTAACGGCCGTAGGAGAGGAATTAAGCAAGAAAGTTCTTGCCGGGAGTCAATCGGTTGGCTTCTGGATCTTGGAAAGAAGCTTGTCTTTGGTCTCACGAAAATGGAGCGCGCGAACTGTCTCTTCGGCTTCGAAACTAGCGAAGAAGTGACGCCGTGGGGCCCTCGGCTCTCCCCGCTCCCTTTCACCTTTTTCCGATCTCACTCACACTCCTTTAAGAGCCCGAAATCACTTCTAACTGGCTCTCGTCCCCAAGCCCTCTCGTGTCTCATCGTCTCTCACTACCTGAACACTCACACTCATACTCATTCTTGACATATTATCTTTAGAAACTGTCGAAGGCGCTGATTTACATTAGGATACACGCATGATTGTCACTTATCGTCCTTATTACATATTTCTTCTTCCTATTTCTCGTAGCCTTTCTTGATCGCGCTTCTCTTTGCTCGTCTCCTTGGCTATGTGTCTCTATCATCCTGTCCGCTTCAATTTGTGCCATGGCGTAGCACCGGATCGCAACGAGATTTTCCGGCCCCAAACGCCCGCGTAATTATAGTAACGAATAAAGTGAACTTAATAATCCGAAAAACCCGCCTTTCGTGTCCTTATTTGCAGGCCATTGCCAGGCAGCGTTTTATTTCAGATCATGGGACTTGTTTCTCCCTAGGGAATAGCTTGCTTCCCGACGGGCTACTCCCGTCGGGATTCCCTCTAGGTGAGGGTCTCCAGGAGCCGAGCTGAGTTTGGCCAAGCCACGAGCGTCGTTAAGTGGTGGTATTTTTCGCGTTTCAGATGCAGTGCCATTCGCGTCGTTTCCAGTGCAGTCATCGGTGAGAATTTAAGTGTCATTGAGCGTTGCTTCGGGACCGCCCTGCTTGGGACACTTTACGTGTCGCAGGGCGAGGACATGTTACAAAATACTCAAAAAATTTGATAAAAGCAGGTAGTCTTGTACTGGCCAGCATGATAGCACATCGGGTCATGGCTATACCCGTAATTTTTCGAACCAATAGAAACATATATTGTAAAGGAACTAGTTAGTAACTAAAGCGCCATAACTATATTTATCATAACGCACCGAAAATTGGTAAGAGGAGACATGAGTGATAACATATACTTATATGTCAAAATATTTAAACTTGAATATAAGTAAAAAATTTGGTTTAAATAAAGCTGTAATAGACAAATACTAGTTCTTTTAAAATATTGAAGTACTATTTTATGATTATAAATTGACATAGAATTACAATAGGACACTCTTAAGCTTTTTTTAAATCAACTACTAAGCTTTTCAATGTAGAAGTACAACTTCTTCAGGGGTACTTAGCAAACCTACAGATGTACAATAACACCTGTATTTTTTTTCTCCTCTCCTAGCTCCAGCCATTAAAAATGAGAATTAATAAACTACTGATTACAGTCTCTCCCTTTTATTTTTTTTCTTTATGTCTCCCGTTCTATATATCTTTTTACTGGAGCTTTGCACAATTTTTCATAGTTTTATTCGTAAAAAATTTAAGAAAAAGTTTTTTTGAGGTTTTTTTCATAAATTTCAAGAAAACATTAAAATAATCCTGTTTTAATAAAAATATGTTAAGAGAAGGATTCATATGGGGTAATTTGCCCATCCCTCAGCCCTCTCTCACATCTTCCAACAAAAGCTTAGAATGTATTGTAAAGATACTTTATCATAGGGTCATCACGGAAAACTTGCCCCCATGGCCCCTCCACACCTTCTAAATAAACTTATATTTTTTGTTAGATTACTTGATAATAGGAATAAAAAGAACTGATTCGTCACCCTCTTTATAGAAGAATAACAATTTTTTTTAGATATCTGTTATTTTTATATTTGTCGACATTTTACTTCCACTGTATAATAACTTTCATTTATGTTTCTTTTATTTCGTCAGTTTTTATCTAAAAAATATTAAATTTAATTATAAAAAATAACTTTTCAAACAAAAGTAGTTGACGAGGTAGAAAGTTTCAATAGTATATCAGATTACATTATCTTTAAATCATTTTATATAGTACATATAATATTTTTAATTTACTCCACACAACTCTTGGTTGATGGTGATGGCGTACAAAGTGCGTAAAGATCAGCTTATAATGAAAAATTATTTCTTCAAAAGTATTGCTAAGATTGTAAAATTATCGTGTTTCAATATCTCGTCTTGAAATTTAAGGCGTTAATATTATTAATGACATTACTTTTCAATAAAAAAAAAGTAAAACAAAATAAAGTAACTTTTGCATTTTACTAATTAATTTCAACCGGGAAATAGGAGGTTGGCACATGGAACGCCCAGAAGGGGCGCACAGTAGGCAGAAAATGGAAAAAAGTGGTCAGATATAAAGATTTACGTGAGTTTTTGATAAAAATGGAATCTATGAATTGATATAGATTCCTGAGACGATAGCGGATAATTTGAGCTATCGCTTTTTTGGTTAGGTACCTCATGGTATTCTCAGTGCTTCCATTACCTCCAAATTTTCACTAAAATTCGCTAAACAGGCATGAAAATTGATATTCCACAGGTATTTTTTTCAATTAACATACCGAATCAGTATTTAGTGCTATTTCATACCAATTAGAGAATCAAGTAGCCACAAAATTAATTGCTTCAAACAATTTTTACCATATTTAGGTTTGAACATTATTTGAACAAGTATTTTGTTCTTACCTGTAATATAAAATGTTACTGATATACTTGACAGCGATTTCTTCCTTTCCATTTTCTTAATTAACAACTATATTTGTCCTTTACATAAGGTTATAGTTTAATATGATTATAGTTTATTGATATTTGGTGTAAGAAATTTCAAAAATATATTTTTTGGAGCTAGTGGATATTGTACTTTTCTTCATGGTGTTCATGGGTCCTGCATTTAATTTGGATGAGTAATTTCTCGATCAAATTAGTATACTAAAGTTGAAAATTAGTATAGTAATGTTGATTAATAATAAATTACGAATACTTAGGTTTGTCAATATTATAAAGTGGCTAATCGTTTTCGTGGTGGTTTTATTAGCTAGTTTCGATCGTGATGAGAAATTTTACGATGGTTTAATTTTCCTAATAATAATAATTACTACTAATTACCAAAAGCAAAAAATTGCTTAACTAACGATTTCGTTAATTGCTGTCATGATATTTTTGTTCTGATTATTATTCTATTTTTTAATCGTTGTAGTATGTATCAAACGTGTATTAATAAACGGTGAAAAAACAAGCAATTTGATAAGTTCATCACACGCAACAGGAAGATAGGAGCATAGTATTTGCTTTTGAATCTCCTAAACGTTTGAAACGCATTGTTTAGGTAGTTTGCGCATTTGAGTTTGACTGCAGATACAGTACATTGATGTTCGTTATTAAACTACGTATCATATTTATATTTCTGTACTCTTATTTTATGTTAATAGGTCAAAGTATATTATGTTATTTTATTTTAGTCGTTGAAATTAATTTTGTTATTAATTTATTAATTTATCCAATAGTTATTTTAGTTTTGAACAATTACAATTTTTAATTAAATTATTAGTTTTTGCCTCACTTAAAACTTCTAAATTCTATAGTATTAGTTTATTAATATATCCTGGAATTGACTTACTGGCCCAGTGCTAGTGTTTTTCTTATTTTAATAACAATTATTTTTAACACTCAAAAACCTACATTTGAATTATTTGTTGGCCCTTCAGTTACGAAGTTAGAGTCTATTGAGTTATTGAGTCGAAAATGTTTAAGATTAACTTGTGAACTCGCCGCTTATTTATCTATTAACTGATAAAAGTTTTTATTTACAATAAATACCGTTAATTGAATTATTTGTTGACCCTTGTGTTATTAAGTTGAAGTCCATTGGGTAATTCAGTAAACGTTGCTTAAAACCATCTTTCTTACTCGCTGCTCATGTATTTATCTAATAATTATCCTAAATTGCAACAATAAATAACTTCTTATTTGTTAGTACCTTTTAAAATAGCCGAACATTGGTGCAGAATTGCCAACTTCATCTTTTAACCCATGAGTATGGTATTATCCTAACTATAGCATACTCTGTATACGCATAGCAGATATACACAGTAGATGCGTGACTAAAGCAGTCCTCTGATTGGCTCAAAATATTTGTACCTGTACTCTATAGGGAAACAGGGCAAACAGCCTAAATAGTGCACTTAAAACGTTTTAAACTTGTTATATCTGTTACTAAAAATCTCTCTACATTCCTGGCTACCGTTGATGGACAGTCCGTTATTCGTATGCCTATGGTGTTATGTTTTCACGCAGTTGACAGTGGAAAAGCCCTTAATATCATGAAACTCATGGTAACTAGACCTTAAGATAGAATTGCTGAAAGTATAAAACTTCAGGCTCACTACTTTCACAATCTTTTTCATTGATTTATCTGAGACTTTTAAGTGTACCTTGTTTTTTTTTTTACTAGCAGGAATNTTTTTTTTTTTTTTTTTATAATTGCAGTGATTTTTCGTTTTAAAAAATCAAAGTATCATTTGATAATGTAAAAATAAGTACAGTTATCGTTACGAATCGAAAACTATGTGAAATTTTTGAGTCGAATCGTGATATTTCTGAAAAATGTAAGAAAGAAACCGTTATCAATTATGTCCTGACTAGCTTGATATTCCATCCGGCAAAAAAGGATTGTTACAACTCAAGAATAGACTAAAAAGAGAATTATTTAATAATTTTAAGAAAAGGTTGAATGTCTTCAAAAAACAGAAGAAAGGTTATGTAATGTTTTTAGTCAAGGCAATGTGTTGGTTGAATAAAAAATTCTCTATAAGAATCAACATTACAAAGAACGAGAGTATGCAGCCAGGTAAGTGAAGTACATATATTATGACGGTTATTATAAAATGTATACGATGGAACGGGTCTGGTGTATTTGAGCATGACTTTATTCTTAAAAATATTACATAGTTAAAAAAAATCTAATGTTTCGATCCTCATCCCGCACCCTTATCAGGGACTAACTAAAATTTGACATAAAAATATATCCAGTTGTTTAATACGAATAAAAATAAAAATTACAACATGTAAGCAAATTAAAACCTAATATTCACCTTGCAATTGCAAGCATGCCCAAAAACTCATAAGGGCCACAGACTATAAAAATACAGACAAAGTGCTAATGATTGTACAAATCAGAAAGTACAAAATTAACGAAAGAGTAAATAGTAGCATCAAACTCAAATTGAGAATTATCAGCCGAGCACTTTAATACAGTCAATAGGCTTGTGACTTAAAAGTCACAGTCTTACAATTAACTACATCATCATTTGAACATTGGAAAAATTAATATTGGTCCAAATAAGGTATGAAACACCCTTTATAAAGGTGTAATATGTATGTATGTATAAATATAAAAGTTCAGAAAAAGGTGAAAAAAAACTATGATTTAACTATTTTCCGTTTAACGTCAAGGAAAAATCGTTTGTATTTACAGTTGAGTTTTTGTGCATCTGTTTTCCTATTAACTTTACTATCGCAGGTCATGATGTTCAACATTTTAGAAAACTTATGTTTATACTTATTTCTTTCATGGTCCAAAATCTCTGACATTATTCGTTTGGGTAAAGACAAGACTCCTAGAGCTGAGATAAGTAATATAGTTCATAAGGGTACATCTAGTTCTGGCTCATGATAAGTTAAACATTGTAAGAGATACTTGGGTATTCGTATGGCTGAACATGAAAGAATGATGAGTAAGATAGATACAAGCTATGCATGCCAAAGAGTGCCAATGTGAATTTGATTTTCATAAATCAGAGATTTTTGATCGGGAAAAAAATTAATTTAAACGTCAGTTTTCTGAGATATTGAACATGATGACCTGCGATAATAACGTTCATAGAAAAATAGACGCATTTAAGCTCAACTGTGAACAAAAAATATTTCTCCTTGACGTTAAACGGAGACTAGTGAAATCATAGTTATTTTTTACATTTTCTCGAACGTTTACATTTACACATACATGTATATCACACTTTCTTGTAGTATGTTTCATACCTTTTTTTGGCCATGATAAATTTTTTCAATGTACCAGTGATTCTGTACTTAATTGTAAGACTGTGTTTATTGAGTCACAAACCTATAGGCTATACTTAGTTGTACGGCTGGTGATTCTCAATTGTAGTTTGAGGCTATTATTTACTCTTTTGTTCATGTTTTACTTTATGATTTGTATAATCATGAGCATTTTGTCTGCAACTTAATAGTCTGCAGAACTTGCGGGTTCTTCTTGCGTGTTTTCAATTGCATGGTGATTATTAAGTTTAAATTTGCTTTCTGTAGTAATTATTATTATTTATATTTGTACTTAATAAGTATGTATATTTTCATGTCAAATTTTAGTTAGTCCCTGATGAGGGTGCAGGATGAGCACTGAAATATCGAAATCTTTGCAACTATGTTATATTTTTGAGAATAAAGTCATGCTCAAATATACCACAACCAGTTCATCGCATTATTTAGATAAATAAGCGAGAGATTGGAAACATATTTAAGTACTATAAGAATTATTTGTGAAATATAAGGCAATGTAAAAAGTCAATCATAAAAGTGAATATTTTTGGTATTCAAATTACGCAATGTTTTGGTAAATGCTAGCAAGTATCCTCAAGTTTTGATCACAGTTATCCAACAATCTATTTGCTAATGAAATAAATGATTTCTGACAGAAATGAGCTAAATTTTAAATAAATCTTGGAATTAAAGTAATGTTATGAGCTACTGTAATTTTATTAGTGTTTGAGCTAAAATAGTTTCAATTTCTTTTTCCACTAACCCATTTGTAAGTGTATTAATCTACATCACATAAATTAGATTTTTACATAGTAACCCGCTTGAGTGTGGTATTTTTTGTTATGTATGATATACGCGTAGTTATGAATAAATAAACGGTGGATAAATCCTACAGTTTTGATACCAGAATAAATGGCAATCAAAACCTTTAAAAATTAATTGAAGTACTAAGTTCAGCATATAATAATATTCCCCGTAAAGTTTAATCTCATAAAAATCCACACTCAAGCAATGCTAAGAAATGTCACGTTATTTTTAATTTTATAAATTACTTTTTTTGCAATTCGCTCGTAGCTCCAAGATAAGTACTGTGATCTACAATCATGGATTACCTAGCGAAATATGCTAAAACAATTTGTGCTAAATTACTTCATGAAATAAAATAATCTTTTTTATAAGATGCATTAGTGAACTAAGCATATTTAAGCTTGGAAAAGTTTTTTTGTACATTTCAATACTTTCCCTAATGGAAATAAGAAGAAATTTGTTTTATAACACTCATACTGGCATTGAATGCTTAAACCTTTCTTGAAGGTCGACTGTCACAAGAAGAAACTACTTTTTACAGAATCGCAAATTACAAATTTAATATTTATTCTGTTAATTATTTTAGTGTTCTTTGTTTTCTTTTTAAATTACCTGTGGATAAAAAATTTACAGGACTTTTTTCAGAATATTATTTTATGGACAACGTACCACGTACTTTTTAAATTTACATACTGCTTCGAAGGTGCTATGGCTCTGTTATGTTCAGTGTTAACAACTGCAAAATTATAGTAGCTATAAAGCTGAATCTAATTTTTACATTATTTTGTCCATTTTACGTCGTTGTTGACTTCGAATTGTCTTGAAACGGGTATTTTTCTTTTTTCAATTTTGGTGCATTCAGCAGACATAACATCATCTCTAAATCCTGATAGTTAAATTTCTTTATTCTAGTATTAAGTAGTCATTATTCATAGTACACAACTTATGATAAATTTTTCAGTCTGTTACAGTATGCTAATTAATTTTAAGAGTACATTACATTATTTATATGAAATACTATCTTATATACTTAAAATAAGGGACATATGCTATCAATTTGATTTTATAGAACTGTCACGTGGTCGTCTGACAATACAATTCGATTGTGCTTCGAGACGAATGAAGGAGCGACATACTATAAAGATAACTAAAAAAGCTTCACCGGAAGCTATTCATGCAGCTAGCAGCAGGATTTTATAAAATGATGGAAATGTATTGAGTTTTACAGTAACAAAGGGTGTTGGTACCGAGAAACCGTATACTTCATCACCCCAAAAAGGACAATTTGAAAGCCAATCCACCAAATTGTCACCAGAAAAAGCTTTGGTATTATTGATAAATACTAATTTAACAAAAGATGCCTATATCAAGATACGAAGAACGGCACTTGACCATAATCACCTAAAGTATCCTTCATATACGTTGGTATGTTGACAGCTAGTTACTGTTTCTGTAACGTCAATAAGTTATATTATGAAAAGTAAGATGTAGTAATTTCCTTAATAACACACTGCTATACGTAATGGTTTTGGTCTACTAGCTGCTGATTTCCATCGCCATTTCTATGCGAGTCCTTTCCAAAAGTATTCTTAAATTACTTTATTTTTCTCTGTTTTCATTTAAATTTAAAAAATACGTAGAAATAAATTTACATATAAATTTTTTTGAATTTCGTTATGATGACAATACTACATATTACATTTAATAGTGATAATTTTTATTACAATTTTTTTCTCAGTAATTCAATTTGAAATTATTATTATTTACAATATCTTACAGACGTACGAACATCTACGAAGTTATCAAATCGTATTGTTTTATTAAACTTTTTTATTTTTCAACACTCTCACTATCTAGTAAAGTAAAGACAAACTCTTATTACTTGTAAATACAAAAATTAAATTTCTGTTTTACTTATAACTAATAAGATTGCAATTAATGAATGAACAGTATATAGCGTTACGCTGCTGCATAATATTTAAATTATGAGATTCTTGTAGAAGCAGGTCACAAAAGAAAACAAAAAGCTGCTTTAACTTCTTATACTGCAATTTATAAATTTTAAAATGACAATATTGTAGCTTGCATAGTATAAACCATTACAGGACAACATTCTTAAAAATTTATTTATTATTTTATGAAAGGTTAGCGTAGCCAAGAAGGATACATTATCCGAAAAATATGATTATAACTGAGACAGTTTATGAAGTCCCGTTACAAGATTTATTAAATCAAACAGTTGCACGATTGTTAAAATTTTTAAAATTATCATGTCCAGATAATGGAACAAGTTTATCCTTACGCGTTAAGTACGATTTCGATCGAACAGTTGCAAACTCCTACAAACAAAAAGGGTCTGATAAAACGGTCAAGGACGATAGTATTTTTTGCTCGTTGATAGTACAATTACAACTTATTGATGACAAGTCTCATGAAATTTTGTGGACTAATAAATTTCCATCATCGAATCGCACTTGTCGTCCAATTAGAATACTGTTTTCGAAGGAAACAAAAGACGTCATCTTGAATGAAGAACGGATTTTGAAGGAACAAATTCATAAGTTACAAAAACATTTGATGAATGGATTCAAAGGGACGTTTAAAATGGCATTGACTATGATAGATGGGAAAGTAAGTCGTAACTATAATAACGATAGTTACGATGCCGCCGAAGCATGATATGCCGTATACATCATATGGCTATTAAAAAATATCTTTTAATTGGATATGCTCAGTTCTAAATGATACTTCGAATCAAACTTGTCATATATGTGGAGCTACAATTTCTCATCTAAATGACATCAATTCACTCAAAGCAAGATCTATTAAGAAAGTAGCACTTAACAATGGAATACCAGTTCTTCACACATATATAAGAGTCTTGGAATGTGTTTTAAATGTGTCCTACAGATTGACAGTAAAAAAGTGGCGTGTAAGTATTTGTTTTTAGTCTGTATTATCAAGCAAAAGATCTTGTCAAGTATTGTAGAGCACGGTTAACAGTATTAAATGTATGAAAGAAGAACTTTATCATTTTTAGGTGACTTCAGACGATAAAGAAGCTGTTAGACAAAGAAAAGTTGACATTTAACGGGATTTACAAACAAAATTAAGAATTGCAGTTGATAAACCAAAGTAGGGGTTTGACAGCACCAATGATGGTAATACTGGTAGAACTTTTTTCAAAAATGTTGATGTCGTGTCTAAGATTTTAGGTATATGAAGTATCATTGATGTTCATGTTTTAAAATAAAAAGTAAAAAAAATTTTTCTCATCAGTATCAACAGCAGCTATACTAAAAATTTTGTTTGAATAAATATTGCTCAATTACACGAACTTTTTACAAAAAATCCATTAACTTATGATGGTTATTCATTTGATTTACGATGGTTCTTTGTATAAGTAGTGTAGAGGTTAAAGGTCAGATAGCCTGATTTATTGGTGTATTTTCCGTCATACAAAATATATTGTTTTTAAATTGACATAAACATGAGAAATCGAGTAACATCCACTACTCCTCTTACTTATAAGTGTCTATTTTATTCTAAGGTTTATAAAGTATTTAACACTAAAAGTGTTAAATACAGTTTCTTTATTTAAAAATGACATTCTTTTACTAAATTATAAAAAAGATACTTTATTGTGCGTTTTAAATCATGTGAATTATTTATTTACTATGAAAAAAAAAACATTTCAAGACGTTACTTCAATTGTCTAATGTAATTTTAATATACACATAAACATNTATATATACATATATACATATTGCAGCATTACATTTAAGCTCTGTTAAATGCACATTTTATTTATAAACGTGTTTCCACGTGTTTTTCTTCATGGAGCGTAAATATTGCGTTACCTGCCTGCTTGTAAATTTGTTGCATCAACTAGGGTTGTAATATTGCTGACAACCGTTCATATTAAACTAGACCAGAAAAAGTAGCATTCTAGCAAAACAAGAGTGCGGAAGTTAGTTTGCCCCTGCTTTAGAAGCTTTTCATAGTAAGTATAAATAATACATTGTTTAAGGCAACTAAATTTACTTGAAATACTGTTTTCTGGCCTAATTGTGGCATGGAAAAGTATTTTCCTAACCGTAGCATTTTTCTGTTGGGCTTATTAAAAAATACCTCGGATAAAAAATGTATATTCAAAAGACCTACAACATGAGCCGTGATGGTCAGCAGTTGGATAATTGCTTTAGTTGCAAAATGCTAAAAATCGCTAAAATAGTGGTTTGTCAATTCGCTTTTAACAAATAAATAATAAATCTGAAACGTCTGAAAATGCAAAGAAATCAAAGCTATTGTAAGAAACTACAACACCTTTAAATCTAGATGTTATACATTTAACCATTTTCGCACAATTCCAATTGATTATAAAATTAACCATAATGTTATTCTAACCTGGTACTACTTTTTCTTTTTCAAGCTACTAAAAAAAAACTTCTTACAGAATGTAAAAAACATATTAATTTAGTGTTAATACATCGTTAACCTTATTTTTAATACAAACTTATATTTTAACATTTTTTAAGGTAGCTTAGGCATTAGGTACTCTTACAAGTGAGAGGCATATTTATATTTTTATAATACGTAGTGCTTAACTCATAAAAATTATTTTTCTAAGTCACAACTTTGATTATATTGTATGCTTTGTAATCACTTTAAAAGTCGTAAAATATTAACTTTCTTATTTTTATCTGTGCATGCGTAGACGGGAGAACATCACTTTTCTCTCGATTTTCTTAAAATCTTAGTCGCTAACATGTTATTTTCTCATTCATCATTAAGTTCTTATAAAAGCATTCTTTAAATTTGAAGTATATTGTTTGAGGTCTATCGCGTACTTCCAGAGTTATAGCAAATTTGTTGATGACTCCCATAAGTCTACGTGTTAAGTTTATGGTTTTTCGGAATCAATCTCAGTATTTCTTGATGGAAAATAAATCCGGAATATCTTATAAGCATATCCTCTAAGTTTCATAGATGTTTGTTGGATAGTTTGAAGGATTTCATGATAATATTAGGTAAGAATGAAAAGAAGAAGATCAAATCTACTGTTATAGGATGAAAAATTTATTCTACCTGTGTATAAGGCGATGCTTTTTACATAAGAGAATCAAAGAGGGTTACAAAAACTCCTTTAAGACTTAATAACTTTGTGATTCTTTTACCTATTTTGCAAAAATTTATTAATTATAAAAGTAATGAAAAATTATACGTCGAGACTTTAAACTGGATTTTTAACTATATTTTTTAAAAAACTCATTTAGACTTGTAAAATTGTTATTTTGTAAACAGAATTAGTAAGACTATTATGAGATGATCGAAAAAAAAAAAAATGTGAGTCTGTAAAAAATTAACAGTACGATTGAAAGTTAAATTATTAAAAACCTATTAGTTAACAATACTTGATAAAAATCAAAGTGAGGATTCCATTGATACCAAAAATGAGTGTTTCGGAAGTAGCCAGTTAAAATGAATGTTTCTATCTTATTAACAGTTCTGAATATTGGCTGTTTTGTAGTAATAAATATTTAAAAGTGTAGTTTAGTACATCAAAAACTTCATAAGCTGTTGCTGAATACCAGGAATATGTGAAATGTTCCAACTCTTTTTTTAACAGAAATGCATACCAACAAAAAACGTGCCCAAAAACTTGATATTTAATGAAACAGTTGCAGTTTGTTTAAGTGTTGTAAATTTGTATTGAAGTTATTTCCACATCAAGAGATGTAGCATTTGTTATGTCAGTTATAGTTACATTTAAATTTTTTGTGATAGTTGTTTTGTTACAATGATAATTTTTCGTTAGTGGCTGAAACATATCTCAATCTCACGTTAGTGGTAGTTCGTGCCAATTATTTTGAAGTTTTCGATCCACTTTTATGTGTTGTGGCACTTATCCTTGTACAACAGTAATTTTTTAAATCTTGTATTTGAGTGATATTTACAAAACAATAATTCAATTTTTTTTTCATCAGTTAATACCTTAAATAAAAGAGCTGGTGAGTCATGAAAGTCTGCCATTGTATATTTGAAATTGTGCATCTTCCATTGCAAGTGTTACTGCTCAACAGCTGATCTCATGTCTATACTGCCTTACGGAATGAATTACACTGAAAGCATAAACAATTTCACAAACACTTGAAGAAGTAAGAATAGAGATAGCACTCTTGAAGATTGTTAAAAGGAGATTGCTTAAAATCAAAGAATTACGGGGTTAAATAATCATGCATCATTTTTTTTTTTAGAGCACAGGTTAAAATATTAAAGAATCACTTTGTTAATTATAAAACAGAAACAGGAATCTTTATGAACGACAGTTGTTAAATGAATCAAGAAATTATTTTTAAATTTCTAACGTAAATCACTTAAATAGTATAGAATTTTCAACCATGTAATAACATTAAACGTATCTTAAAACTTTTTAGTTTTAAAAAAATATTAAAGCATGAATTTCTCTAACCACAGGTGACCTCGTTTTTTGCCATATCTTCTCGTTTTGGTACACCAGAAGAATTGAAAAGATTAATAGATATTGCCCATCAGAATAACCTCTACGTTGTATTGGATGTTGTTCATTCACATGCCTCAAAAAATACACTTGATGGATTAAATATGTTTGATGGTACAGATTCGTGTTTCTTTCACCACGGTGACAGAGGTCAACATCCATTGTGGGATAGTCGATTATTTAATTATGGTAGTTATGAAGTGTTGAGATTCTTACTATCAAATTTACGTTGGTACATTGATGAATACGGATTTGACGGTTTCAGGTATACTATGTATTTTATTACTAAATTAAAAAATAAATTAAAGCATTTGTAGTTATTATCGTAATCGTACTACTAATAATTATCTCTTAATTTGAATGTTTTCTAAGGTCACCTTTATCGAAAAATATTAGTGACTTTTTTAGACAGCTTGTATTATCAAAAATTTAGTAAAAGCTAAATAGCAGTGTGGTTACAGCTCAGTTAATTAAAAGTACATTATAGGTATGGCTGCTTTAACAATTTATTTCTTACTATAAGTAAGGCTGACAGCTGTTTCGGCAGTTACGTCATTGTCAGAGGTTCAACATATACTGAATATAAAAACGGTTTAATCAACAATGTGTACATATAAAATTAATAAGACTAATATTAATAAATTATTTCTAGCAAACGGAAAGTTAAAGAGTGTAAGTGTAAAAAGCGTCGTTCTAAATACAGTTAATAATGGCAGTATCTATTATCGGTGAAAGAGAAAAATTAAGTTGATCGTTAGTTATAAATTTGTTTTGTCTTTGTGCTTTAACAATCTCTATTGTTTCTAATTAATTGAGTTTTAGACTTTTAGGTTTATTATGTAACAATTTTATATAATTTAAATCGGAAAATTGTACATGTGAGCTATAATGTTCATTCAAACCAGTCACGCTTTTATTATTGTAAGTAGATTTAATATTTTTATCAATACGTGTAGACAGAGCGCGCCCCGTTCGTCCATTATACATAGCGTCACTATCTGAGCATTCAATTGAGTATACTACACTTTTCTGCAAAATATCAAATTTTTCTTTATTACTAACTAAAATGGTTTTGAGATTGTGTTTATTAAATGAAATTGAATTTATTTTGTGTCTTTTTAATAATTTACCAACTTTCTCTGAAACTACTGGAAAAACATTTTTTAACGTGTGGAATTTTTTGTTTTCTGGCAATATTGAATTACAGTGTTTGAGTACAAGTTTTTTGCTTGTTATTTTGTTTAGACTATCCATAATAGTTTCATCGTACCCATTATTTGTTATTAGGCGTTTTAATAATTTTTTCTCGTAGTGATATTTTTGTTAGGGTATTGACAATAATCCTTGTATAAAAGAATAAAACGCACTTATTTTAACTTTGATGAACTATTTCGAATTGTGTAGCACTAAAATGTCAGTAAACGTTGATTTTCCATAAATTTTATATTCTAATTTATCATTACTTCGGGTTATTTTTATTCCAAAAAAATCAAACTATTATTTTTGTCTATTTCAATCGTAAAGTTAATACTGAGTACAGCGGTATTTGTGTAATGAAGACACCTCTTTAACGTTTTTCCTGTTCATCTTCAAACACGGAAGACATAACGCACTTATCGTGCCTAATGTAGAACACTATTTACTGAAGGTGAGGCAGAGATAAAATTAGGATCTTCTACATGTGACATGAAGACTTGGCTAAGGAGAGGAGAGAATAAGAAGCCCATTGGTAGACCGTTAAATTGTATATAAAATTTTTTATCAAATTTGAAGTAACTGTGTTCAAGACAAATGTTAACTAAGTATAAAATTTCTTGCTTAGAAGTTAAACATAAAGAGTTATTTTTACTGATCAAGTATTTAACCATAATTCTAAGTTGGTCTGTAGGGACAGAAGAAAACAAGTTCACTTCATCGAATAAAACTAATTTTGTGTTATGTGATATTTTAATATCCTTCATACTATAAACTAACTGGCTTGTTTTTTATTACTGTATTGAAATTAAAATTGAGGAGGAGAAGAGAGTACTCTATTAAGTTCTTTAGCAAGTAGATATGTTGGTGCATTAGTATAAGATACGATGGGTCTCATAAATATATTTTCTTTGTATATTATTTGTAAGCTGTATAATTTTGGTGCCATAAGATTCATAACATTAACATATTTATACTGTTTTTACCTAAAACATAATGACACTCCTTTCTAGTGGCCTTGGAACCTTTCGAAAAGTTTAAGTAAGATCAGAAGTCAAAATTTAAAAACTGTCATTATGTATTGAATTTTTTTGTTTTAGTATAATTATTACTTGTAACGATAGAAACAATATTTTCTTAGTCTGCTTTGCACAAAACTTAATCATTATCCTCAATCTTTAGTTTCAAAGATTTTATTACTTTAAACTCTGATGTATTACTTTTGCTTAAATTTTTTTGTTTTTGTTTAATGTATCGATACAATTATGTCTAAAAAAGTGTAGCGTGTTGTTCTCTATTTTACTTGAGGCTAGTTTTGTGAAAGTAAAATAAAATTTTTTGAGTGTTTTATGTTAGGACAATGTTTCAAACCTTCATTTAAAATATTGCTTTTTTATTCTGAAATCTCCAACCTGTACTGAAATGTTGTTTCTATTGAGAATTGTTATTATTCAATGCCACTGATTTATGTCCTTGTGAGTTTATTTTTATGATTCTAGTAATTTATATTTATACTTTTTTTGCAAGTAGTGTTTGACGTAATATCATCTAAAAAATGCATTGATACATTACCTTTTACGAGTATAAAATACAGTCAGAGTTATCTTACTTATTACAGCACAAGATAACATTTAAATAACTTAATGACTCAAAAACGTATATTCTTTTATAATAACACACTTCTTTTATGGGTTGTTTCATTGTATTTATGTTTCATATTTCTAAACGTAAACCAAAAAATTGCAAATAATTCAGTAAAATCTTTTAAAACTTAACTTGGCAGTACCAGTTTCCTTAAAAAAATAGTTTAGTGTACTGAGTAAACTTTGTTTACAAGTCTAATTTTATAAAAAAAGTTTTCTCCTTACAATCAAGTTAAACCAGAAAACAATGTAAAAATTTTATTATACTGTTAGTGTTTTTAAGGGCGTAAATGGCTTAGTGATTATCGTAGTAACTTCCAAGTTAAAAAAACTTAATGGTTGTAGATGTGAACCCCGTCGAAAACTACTTAGATTTTTTTCTGCAGCTGTTTTGATGGGATGCGCAAGAACCTGGACTGTCAATAAAAAAAGTTACCATCAAATTTTAAAAAGTCAGTAAATTGAGTAAGACGATTAATAGACGAGATCTTCTCATTAGACCTAATGAGGGTCGGGGCGAGCTTGAGATGATCGCTGCATCCTGTAAATAGTATTCAGATGAATTAATGGATAGCCCAATTGTCTGAAATAAATTCTGCAAGGAGTCTGCTTGTATAGTCCCGTACCTTAGAAATAATGAATTTCATAATGATCAAAAAAATAATAAGATGACGTAGGTTATAAGGATTTGGAATGTTTAAATGTTCGTATACCTAAAATCGAAATTCTATTTTGTACTATACTTCTTTTTATGCTAAATTTTTCTTATTTTGCCCTTCGCAGACTATACGTTATGTATGAATGAGATACTTTACTTATTTGGATATTCATAATTTTGTTTATTACGTGTGCAAAAGTAGCCTTAACAAAGTATGACCAATAAATTAACGGATTTTGAAATGTTTACTGCTGTAGGAGCGTTATGCGTAATAGTAAATCAACCATTTCAGAATTCTGACCTTGGAAAAATATGTGACGGAAGTGGACTTAGTATGTTACTCTCCCTCGGTGCCATCGATATTATACCATAGCCTTTTAGTGTTAGAGTGGGGAAGGTTTCTGTGATGGTGTAAGTACATAGATGTATTTGACTAAGTTGACAAAATATTGTGATAATAAACTTACGAAAGTAGTAGTACCTTTGGGTACAGTTTTATTATTGAAAATATAAATATTAAACTGCATGATCCATACATTTGAGCAGAATCGGTTCTGTAGCAACAGCTCAGGATTTTTTTCAAAAAAAAAAAACTGTCTTGGCTCTGAAATCGTCAATCTCCAAAGCACTAAAAAATTACAGAAATGTGAGTATTCTAAAATAAAAATTTTGAAAGTTTGTAGGATTTAAGGCGTCGGTAAAAAAGTGGCGGTGTCAAAATAACCTTAATAAAATCGGCTAAAATTAATATTTTTTAAAAATTAAAACAGGACATTTAATTAAAATAGTTTTTTAGATTTTTTAGTTTAGTTTTAGAGGAACAAAATAAATTAATTAGAAAATGGAAGGGCATTTTGCAAATAAAGAAAGAAAAATTCGGTGGCTACTTATTTCTACAGTATAAATCTGATCATACTGAAATTTGCAGCACTAATGCATATATATGTATGTATAAATTAGTGGGGCTCCGCCCTCTGCGCGCTTTTCATGCCAACCCCCTATTAGTGAATTAAAATCTTCTACGTCAGCTTTAAGGTAGGTAGGAAGCAAAAGGTTTTAAATAAAAATAAAAGTTTTTTTTTTCAATTTAAATACATGAAATGTATAAGTACTAAGAATAATTACATAAAAAATATAATAAATACCTTTCAGAGAAGTTAATCATGGTTGTCATAAAAGCTTTAATGGATCCGTGGCAAATAACTAAGGGCGGTTCATAACAGACGTAAATGAAATATGATTATTTAACTTATAAAAGAAATGAATTTCAGTATGGTACTGGAAATATTTTTAAAACAAATATTGTTATTTATAGTAAATCAGTACTATTTTTTATTCATTTTCTTTCTCATTTATATAGATATTTTAATATTGATGGGTAAACATCGACCTTTGATTTCCGTTCAAAATAGTTTAATCTGTATTCTGTAAGATGTAAGAAAATTTTATATCAAATATTACTATAATGATTGACAATTATTCACATGATATAAAATTTTAGTATTTACTTTCTTATGGAATCTATTGTTATGCCTTTTTAATGTATCTTTTCTTAAAAATTTTTTTCACAATGTTAACAAATTTCATTGTGCTCCAGATTAAGTTTATTCAACTGACGCCGTAACTGTATTGCTCTTATAAATTTTTAGTCACATATGGAACAAGATATGATTTTACCGTACGCTTGTACTCTAAGGTTGTGATCTATTAAGAA
>NW_019379751.1:120227-130756 GCF_000648655.2 Copidosoma floridanum | reverse complement strand
GATCTATTTATTAATTTTTTTGTGTTTTCGGAAAAAAGGACTAATAGATTCTTTTTACTTCACTTTAACATTCTTATCTAGGATTCTAATTAGGCCTAATATTAAGAACAATAAAATAATATTCAATGACGTCGTAAAAATGAAAAAAAGCGGTTATATTCTTTTGCCGTAATGAATCTTTCTGATCGTGAATCACGATTTTAAAAATTATATATTAACAAACACATCAAATTTTTTTGATTGATGGCCTACGAAATTTAGAAAAAATATTTTTTTATAAAACGTTGTATATCTTATACTCGCTTCTCATAACAAATAGACTTAGTTTTTGAAGAAAAAAATTTTAAATCATGTAAAAGGAGAAATTACCACATATTATAGCAGAAATCATTCTACTCACAATTGTTGATAAATTTGGTAATGATATTTATATAAATTTTCTAATTGAATTCGTAAACAATATTCGTAAAGCCTTACCACTGCATGAGCTTTATTTGGAAATGAAGCAATTATTATGTTGATACACGATTTAAGTATCGTTAAAGGCTTATGTAACAGTACGAGATTACAAATTACAAAATTACTTGAATGCAATACTGAAGCGAAAATTATATAATTGGAGAAAAAATAATTAGAAAGATAGCTCACATACCAAAAATAACTCTTAATACGTAAAATTCGTTATTATTAAGAAATAGAAAATATTGTTAGGACAGAAATTTTTGACGTTTACTAATTTAAAGTACATAGAAAAAAATTTAATTTCTTTACATTAGCAAAATTATTCAACTGTCTAAAATATTCTTGTACAATTTATTTAAATAATAAACAAATTCATTAAGTCAATAAAATTGTGATATAAATATTGTTGTATTACGATGCGCATTATTTGACTTGTATCATTAAACAATGTTTCTATTTTTTCATGGTAAAAAGGGCTACTAGCAAGGTTCATGGTTTAAATACTCTATAAGTTTATCCATTGTTATTGATTAAGTAAAAAAATATAACGTCATGTTTTTATACATATTCAATAATGCAATTAATAAGGTCTTAGAAAATTTAGGAACACAAAACCAGCGCTCCATGGCAGTACCTCAACGTTGGTGTGTAAATGTGCTTACATGCTAGAAATAAAGGTCTTTAAACTGTAAGGAGAGCTGAGACAAAAGGTGCTAATAGTCATATAACTAGAAACATCATGAAAACTGATCTTATTTTACTTCATTTACAAATGCGGTTGAAGGGAGACTTGAAGTGAGGGGAGGGAGTGCTTTAAAATTATATTAGATTATCCGGTTGTAAGGTTACAAAGTTAAGAAAGGGGGTAGAAAGAGACTAAACCAAAATTCTACCCAATAAAAATAGGTGAAAACTGACAGTATAGAAAAGTGCTAATAAATTATACAGCTAAAATAATTACATTTAAAAGTGACAAATAACATGGTGCTAAGAAGTGGTAAAAAGTAGCTGTTTAGAAATTGTGACAAGGCCAAGAATTTTTTTTTTTAATGTATGGAGAGCTTCGAGTGGGGGTGCTAAAAAGAAATAAAATAAAAATGACACGATTACTAACATAGTTTTATTTCATTTGGAGATGCTGCTGATGGAAGGCTGAAGGGAGTTTTTTTGAATTTTAAGGGAGGCTTATTGGGTTATCCAGTTATTGGGTGATAGAATGATGAGAGATGGCGAAGGAGAGCTAAACAAAAATTTAATCCAATAAAAATACAGTTAAGACTGATAAAATTTTACCTCATTTAGAGGGTGGCTAAGGGGGATGTCAGAGGGACTGAGGGCGGCTTATTAAAATCGAGTGAAGGGATAAGGAGGAGTTAATGAGATTTAGAGGGTAGGCTTACTTATAATTTAACCTAATAAAAATTACCTTAAAACTATTAGCGTTGTACCTTATTTGAAGGGGGAATAGGAGGACTAATAAGGGGCTAATGAGGGTTAGAGGGGGTTTGTGTGAAATGACCCTCAAAAATTCCGCTATTATAATGGAATATATTCTTGATTTCTGACATTTAAGTTTGTTACTTACGTCTGCTTAGTCAGATGGAAATTTACAAATGTACGATCACGGAATTTGTTTACGTCTGTGGAGTGAGTCACTTCTACGAGGTTAGTTCTCTTAAAAGCATACTGGATATCTATCTGTACATATGAGGTTTATAAAGAATATTTGATCCTATATACATGCGGTGGTTATGTATTATTTTTTTATGACGGATAGACGCATGTACGCATCGTCTTTCAAGAGCATTCTACTATCCGCCTCTGCTGTGTCAATTCACGCCTATTTTAACCATTGCGTCGCCTGATTTCTTACCTTTTCTAACTTATTGTTTATCGTATGTTCTGTTGTTCATCTCTTGTGTGCGTGCACTTAGAATTATTACTGCACGCTTTTTTTTTTAAATTTTTATCAAGTTCAGAGATACTTGTAGGTAATCGTGAGTAAATTTCATGGCTATTAGACTGCTAATATAAAAATCTCGTGCTCTATTTAAAAAAGTGGGGTGGTGGAGGTGGAGAGGGTGGTAAAGGACTACTACCGAAGGGGTGCTGAGGGAAATCGGGGGGCAGGATGTATGTAATTTGGTACCCAAGTTGCACTCTGTTTCTATGGTTTTTCAACTCGCTGATCAGAGGTCCCCCTCTCTCTTTTCCCTCTCGCTTACTTAGTATTTGTCTTTCAAATTACGTAATTTATTTGACGTGATTTAACAATTACGTTTAGATAATCTCTTTCTGATCCATGTCTACTTTTTCTAAAGATATAATTCTTGATTTACTGAGGAATTTATTCACAAAAAGACAGAATTTAAAAAAAGATATAATTAAATGGACCAACACAATCAAGATTTTTTAATAATAATTTATTCTGTTGATTTAATGTTGGGACATTTTATGTGTCGTTTTAACCCATCTCTTTTTTAAAACCCTTGTCATATTTTTTCATGGTTCTTATGAATAAATATAAGTCTACTCAAACGTGACAATCATTTGAACGTTTGTTTACATTCTGTACGATTCAATAATCTCACGTCACTATATTCCTTTTTATGCCGTACTAAAATTTTTACTTTCGTAAAAGCAATTCCGCAAATTTACATAAAAATACTTTTATTTTCTATGCTTTAATTTATGAATCCTGAATTTTTTTGGTGTTAAAAACTTTTTGTTGCAGAAGTTGCAAGGGTATTGTTTAGATTTGTAATATGCAGCTGCAAAGGAAGAGCTCGCGTAAAAGCTAGCTGAGACCGTAGAGCGGAAGGCAAAAGAAGGAAGATGCAAACGAACACAGCAACAGCCGGGACACACACTTTAGAATAAATCACAAGCTCTCTTTATGTAACTTTGAATCAGCTTTAATTACAAACTAATATTTATGTACACAAATTGAACAAAAACAGGAACCATTAGCTCGATTACAATATCTATTCTTTCTAATATTAACTTTTAAAACGGCGCGAGCGCATAGGAGCAACGAGCAACGCTTTCCCAGCCTGAAAGGCAGAAGCGCACTGAAGAGCGGGCTCGGGGCTTCTCTTTGACTTAGCACGTTTGATATATATAGGTAATAGGTGAGCGCGCTTGCTATACTTTACTACATGGATGACGCTTATACTTATGTGATATTTTATATACTCCCGGGCTAGTGCGTCAAAGCCTGCGACACGCACTAAAGAAATTTTGTTGTTTGAAACAAAAGAAGTTATGATGATTATACGTGTTTTTATTAGTAGAGTCTACAATGTTAATTGTTTTATATAAATAATAAAAATAAGGACTGCTGTCCTTTTACAATGTTCTAAACAAAATAAGTAAAAATCATACAAAGTAAAAAATTTTATTAAGTCAATAAAAAAGTTTAAGAGTAAACTAATAAACTAGGAAACAGATACTGACTCCTTTACCCCTCTCCCTTGTAAATTTAAAAAAGATCAGAATCATTTCTTTATTTTTTCTTCGGGAATTAAAAGTACTAATTTTACTACCGGTCTGGTAAGAATACCATTAGCAGCAAGTAGCTTTGCTACTCTTACAAGACTATCAGAACCCTTTAAAGTCTCAACTACTCTAGCTAAAGGCCAATGACCAGGAGGACAGTTCTCCTTTTTGATTAAAACTAAATCATTTATACAGATCAATCTTTCCTTTGTATACTATTTCTGAAGGGCTTGTAAAGAACTCAAATATTCTGAAGCCCAGAGTGTTCAAAAACTTTGTAGAGCGAAAGAGATCAGCTTCTAGCGCCCAAGTGGCGTGAGCTCTTTCTGATCAACAGGAGGATCAGAAATTTAATAAACAGGTTTTGCGTTTATGAAGTAAGCAGAAGTTAGAGGTAAAAAATCCTGAATATCTTCTGAGAGAGCTAACAAAGGTCTAGAATTTAGACATGCCTCAATATGACAAAGAATGGTAGAAAATTCTACAAATGTTAGAACCTGCTCGCCAATAACTCTTTTGATGTGATACTTAGTTCGTTTTACCGAAGCTTCCCACAACCCTCCAAAACGGGGAGCGGAAGGCGGGTTTAAGTGCCAGTTGGTACCTAAATTTTAGAATTAATAACCTAGTTTGTCTGATAATAGCATTCAAACTACGGCTTCTCTAAGTTTAGAAGCAGCACCTACGAAATTAGTGCCTTGATCGCTATAGAGGTCAGTACATTGGCCGCGACGACTTGAAAAACGATAGAAAGCGGCGAGAAAAGTCAAAAAAGAATAGTCCTCTACTATTTCTAGGTGAACTGCCGTAGTTAACAGGCAGACGAATACCGCTATGTACCCCTTTTGAGTTCCGCGATCTCGAACTTTAGCTAACCGAATCGGGAAATGTTTGGCATAATCAACATCTATTTTAGTGAACGCAGGGGCAGGAACTACACGGAATTGAGGCAAGTCGCTTATGAGCTGCTTCTGTACCGGACTAGCATACCTGTTGCATTTGATGCATTTGTTAAGGATGGCTTTGACGACTTGACGGTCACGTACTATCCAGTATATTTGACAAATGGAGAAAAGCGTAGCTTGTGCAGCGCCGTGCAAAGTCATTTGATGATAATGACGAACTATCAGATCAGTTAAATTATGTTTAGGAGCAAGAATAAGAGGATGCTTAACGTCTTCACAGATCTGCGCATTGACAAGCTTGCCACCTACTCTAAGTATGCTATCAATGAAGATAGACCGTAATTTAATCAATGAGCTGTCCGATTTTATAAGATCATCTTGATTTTCTACTGTTTCAGAGGCTTGAAAGTAGGCTTTGTACTCTCAAGGGTAATATATTTTTTGATGATATCTGACTCAAAAAATCGAGCATTGTCTAATTCAGAAATTAAAAGACTGGAAGTTTCTCTATTAAGAAGATCAATTAAGTGGATATGAGTCAAATTTTTAGTTTTTCACACAGTAGTGCCTAAGGCTTTCTGTTTTATAATCAGCGCAGACGTGTAGGCACATTTATGCATCAGCTTATAAATGGAGCGCATACAGTAAGCAGCAATAGAAATTCATACGACCAATGGTATACATGTGTATGTTGATACATCTAAATCATTGTATCAAGAGGTGCATATGCATAGATGGCGGCACTTTCAATACAAGCACTCTATATCCTCCATACATGCACTTTTTTTCAATATCCAATATACTTAAGACTCATAATATCAAACCACATTACTTCTTCTTCAAGAAAATGTTCTTAAGAAATAAAGAAGAAAGAGAAAAATATCCTCCCCGGGTATGGATCGAACACACAACCTCCTGTTTACTATACAGTTGCTCTACCACTTGAGCTACGGACGAGCTGTACATTGACTCGCACCGTAAGTTTAGATAAGTTTCCCATTCTTAATTTTTGGAGCTGTCTTTCACCAAAGCTCGATAAAGTAGTTATGTGACTCTAATGATACAATGATTTAGATGTATCAACATTTGCTTTTATACTACTGGTCGTATGAATTTCTAATTTACTGACAAGCATTAGAGTCACATAACTAGTAAGCAGTAATCCTCAGAAACTTCGGCCAACTACTATATTTGAATTGAAGATCCCAAGCCTTACGATTTTCAGTAAGCTGGAAAGCTTAAGACTCGGCTAGTTGACAAGTCTGAAGCTCAAAATCATTTGTAGTTTTGTCAAACTTAAGCTAGGGATGGACAAATTCAGTGGAACGCAGAAATTCTGGTCCATTGAACCATTGTTTTTCTTTGAGTAATTGATTAGAAGTAACTCCTCTCGAGCCTACATCAGCAGGGTTTTGTTTAGTGGCAACGTGATTTCATAGTGCTCTGGGAACAAGAGTCATGATGTCGGATCATCGATTAGCGACAAAGGTTGGCCAACGAGAGGGTACAGCATTAATCCAATATAGGACGCTCTTAAAATCTGTCCAGAAATGAGTTTCTACCTCACTTAGATATACTGTGGATAAATAATGATTCACAAGTTTAACAAGAAGATGAGTGGCACACAACTCAAGACGAGAAATACTTATGGTCTTGATAGGCGCTACTTTCGTTTTTGCTATTTTTAAGGTCACAAGAACACCATTCAGTGTAACGACACGTGTGTATATTACAGCAGCATACGCACGCTTTGAAGCGTCAGCAAAACCGTGTATTTCTATAGAATTTGACTTTGGTTGAAAATTATTCCAACGAGGGATCTTTACTTGACTAAAAGATGCCGTTTCACTTATCCAGTCGTGCCATTCGCTGCACAACTCAGGAGGCAACTTATCGTCCCAAGAAGTCTTTAGTAACCAAAGTTCCTGCATTATTATTTTGTGCTTAATAATTGCAAAGGAAATTCAACCCCGTAGACCGAAAAATCGAGCAATTTGAGCTAAAAGAGAGCGTTTAGTCCAAACTATATTGCCCTCAATATTTTCCGTTTGGAAATAAATTTTATCGAAGCAGGGCTTCCATTTAATACCTAACACTGATATGTTTTCGAGATATTGGGCTAAATTGCTGCACCATTTTCTTAACTAAAAACATCCTAAGCTTGTTATTTTTATCAACTCGTCTATTTTGTTGATGGCCTCTGGTATTGAATGAGCCCCTGATAAGAAGTCATCCATACAAACTTTTTCCTGAAGTATTTGAGCCCGCAAAGGATACTCTTGATGATATAATAGCGCTAATTCTTGAAGTACTTGAAAGGCTAAGAAGGGTGAACAAACGAGACTATACGTGACCGTTGTAAGAAGGTATGATTTTACAGGTTTACTAACGTTTTTACGCCAGAGAATGGCTTGAAACTTTCGGTTTGATTCATGCGGGAGAATCTGTCGAAATATTTTTTCCGCATCAGCGGAAAATCCAACTTTGTATTTATGCCATTTCATAATAAGATTGAATAAATTCGGCAACAAATTCTCCCAAGTATGGAGACAAGAATTAAGAGAGATGCCACTGCGAGTAGCGGCAGAACCATTGAAAACTACTCTGAGTAAGGTTGTTGTACTCGACTCACGCAACACTCCATTGTGAGGGAGATTACACACTGGATTTTCGTGATTGTCTATTGGAGTCATGTGTTTAAGATTTTGATATTTGATCATAAATTTGCTGTATGACTCACGAAGTTGAGCATGGGACTCAAAGCTTGACTCCAGCTTAGAAAATATAACTTTAGCCCTTTTTAATGATTCAGTTTGAGATTCATATAAAACCTTAGGAGATTTTTTAAACGGAAGTTTAACCGTCCTGACGGATCTCGAAAACAAATTATTTGGAAGAACTTCTCACATTATGTTTCATCCGCTGAGAGTGGTATAGGCTTAGTCGGTAATTCCGTAACATGCAAAATTTTTGCAATGAATTAAATAGGGTGGATGCTTCCTCGTTGACGTAAAGAGTTTTTAAACGATTTACGTTAGAATGAGATTGACCGCATGAAGAGCCGGACAGAAGCGAGCCCAATGCATATTTAGAGGCCATTGGGCAATGTGAGTTGTCATTTTTAATTGAGCCCTCGATAATTCGGGCTTGGACAGTGGCATCGAGTAATAATTCGATGGGGTTATTATTCAGACAATTAGAATCAGCTAGCTGTAATTCCTTTAAATGGTCAAGATTTAAAGTCGAATACAACGAAGATGGTTGGCAAGACAATACTTTGGTCAACTAAAAGAGCATTTACTTCATGCGTATCATGTATGGGGCAAGTAAATTAGTCAAACACACTTGTAGAATTAAGTTTAGGTCCTTTATCATTTACATTGTACAAAGAGTTAAAAGTGGATTAGGAAGAGTAGCAAATGAGAGAGTAAACGTAATGAGTGCCGCGTAGTAGTCAGCTTGAATTTCTCAGTAGAACTAACGTAAGGCTAGGTAATCTCGAAAAAGCAAATAGTAGTGAACGTGCTACCTCACGGAATATATATAAAATATAAGTAGAACAAACATAATANTCCTCATTTAATATTTATCATTTCTTTTTGAAACTACTTTAAATAGATACAGTAAATACTTAGAGACAATCGCTCATATTATACTATAGCTAGTAATAGTTTGCCGCAGAAGTTATCTTTATAGTAACTTCGTGTTAAGAAAATAATGATGCCATCGCTACAATTAATATTGTGTTGGGAGAGGGCGTCATGAGGTGGCGCGAAAATTGTGTGGAGCGACAGTGGAGGAACGGTGGAGGGGCTTGATTTATTATTTATTGAGTTAAAATAACGTATAAACAAGATAAATTTTCCCTGAATTTATGGGGGGTGGGGTGACAGTGGAGGGAAAGGGCTGTAGGGCTCTGTTAGAGAGCAGTGGGGGTATGTGGAATGCCCCACATATTTAACTATACATATATATAAATGTTTATGAAGAGGTGACTTATGCGGACTATCACATGTATGTAAGGGTAATAATGAGGACAAAAGTGGAATTATGTGGAGGTCCGCATAATTCTACCATGTTATTGATATACGTATTAGAAGCACGTGAAGTCCGCATAAGTCACTGTCTATAAACACACACACACATAATCTTTGAGCCCCCTGCGCGCTTCCCCCTAACTGTCCAATTTTTCAATCAGTTAAATACTTTATTTTTTTCGTTTGATTTTTAAATTTAAAAAGATATAAAAATCTTTGTAAAGTGTTTAAGGAGTTAAAACAGAAGTAGTGTAAATGTAAATTTTTTTTTAATCAACTTTTTACAGAATTTTCTGCCTGGTTTCTAATCGCAAAAAATATTCAAGGAGATGAAATTAAAAAAACATTTTTGATCTATTTATTAATTTTTTTGTGTTTTCGGAAAAAAGGACTAATAGATTCTTTTTACTTCACTTTAACATTCTTATCTAGGATTCTAATTAGGCCTAATATTAAGAACAATAAAATAATATTCAATGACGTCGTAAAAATGAAAAAAAGCGGTTATATTCTTTTGCCGTAATGAATCTTTCTGATCGTGAATCACGATTTTAAAAATTATATATTAACAAACACATCAAATTTTTTTGATTGATGGCCTACGAAATTTAGAAAAAATATTTTTTTATAAAACGTTGTATATCTTATACTCGCTTCTCATAACAAATAGACTTAGTTTTTGAAGAAAAAAATTTTAAATCATGTAAAAGGAGAAATTACCACATATTATAGCAGAAATCATTCTACTCACAATTGTTGATAAATTTGGTAATGATATTTATATAAATTTTCTAATTGAATTCGTAAACAATATTCGTAAAGCCTTACCACTGCATGAGCTTTATTTGGAAATGAAGCAATTATTATGTTGATACACGATTTAAGTATCGTTAAAGGCTTATGTAACAGTACGAGATTACAAATTACAAAATTACTTGAATGCAATACTGAAGCGAAAATTATATAATTGGAGAAAAAATAATTAGAAAGATAGCTCACATACCAAAAATAACTCTTAATACGTAAAATTCGTTATTATTAAGAAATAGAAAATATTGTTAGGACAGAAATTTTTGACGTTTACTAATTTAAAGTACATAGAAAAAAATTTAATTTCTTTACATTAGCAAAATTATTCAACTGTCTAAAATATTCTTGTACAATTTATTTAAATAATAAACAAATTCATTAAGTCAATAAAATTGTGATATAAATATTGTTGTATTACGATGCGCATTATTTGACTTGTATCATTAAACAATGTTTCTATTTTTTCATGGTAAAAAGGGCTACTAGCAAGGTTCA
The DNA here is from genome assembly GCF_000648655.2 of Copidosoma floridanum. The sequence continues at coordinate 120,549 of NW_019379751.1, read as the reverse complement.
TGGTTTAAATACTCTATAAGTTTATCCATTGTTATTGATTAAGTAAAAAAATATAACGTCATGTTTTTATACATATTCAATAATGCAATTAATAAGGTCTTAGAAAATTTAGGAACACAAAACCAGCGCTCCATGGCAGTACCTCAACGTTGGTGTGTAAATGTGCTTACATGCTAGAAATAAAGGTCTTTAAACTGTAAGGAGAGCTGAGACAAAAGGTGCTAATAGTCATATAACTAGAAACATCATGAAAACTGATCTTATTTTACTTCATTTACAAATGCGGTTGAAGGGAGACTTGAAGTGAGGGGAGGGAGTGCTT
>NW_019379751.1:38003-99037 GCF_000648655.2 Copidosoma floridanum | reverse complement strand
AGTTTGACGCACCGCTAAGCTGTAAGAGCTCGAAGAGAGGGGGCGAGCGAGCCCAAGGCTTTGGACTCGCTCATGACAATCCCGAAGGCTCACGGCCTGACGATAAATATAGATATATACATAGAGAGAAAAAGAGTCTGAGATGTGCAGACATATACATTACGTAACTGTATGTATAATACCTATATATATACTAGTGGAGCTCACGCCCCCCTGCGCGCACTGCGCGCCAACCTCTCAACTTCCGAATATTGTGCATCAATACAAAGCATTATCAATACAAAGTACAATTAGTACTTGCGTAGATGCTACATATGTAAGTCCAATGGAAGCAGCTTGGAGACTTCAAGAATATCCAATTTGTGGTAGAAGTCATACAGTGTTAAATCTAGCTGTTCATCTTGAAAATAAACAAAAACTCATATTTGAAGAAAATAATATATATATGTATATATATATAAGTGGGACTTCGCTTCTCCCCCCCTTGTACTTAATGTTCGTGAACCCTTTATTATCAGAGTAAAAATATAGTATCAGCAGTAAGTTGCTTAGTTAGAGGTTCTTGTGTTGCCACTTATTTATTTAGAGGTTAATCAATCTATTTTCATTTGGTGTAATGAAACTGGTAAAAAAACGTACTTATGGTGTACTTAGCAGATTTGAAATCTTACAACTATACTTTTCTCACCCTCCTGCGCGCTTTGTGCACTGACTTCCTATTAAAAGATGATAGTTAAGTTCAAAAACACTGTATCTGATGCGCTTAATTTTTATATTCTTAAATTTCAGAGCAGTATGTGAACGTTGAGAGCCAAGTGTATTTACCTCTTTATTAAAATAATTGCTTGGGATTTAAAATAATTATTTTTTTTGGACCTATGACCTATGTTATTACTATAGAATTTTAGAAACGTAGCTCACCACATACACACCTTCTCGTACCACTACAACCTAACAATATCATAATTTTACGTGAACATATTAATGAAATTAAATTAACTTAAATACCCTTAAAGAATTAAAAACTTGCCAAATTGGTTACTAAACACATGCTTCACGGTTCTCACACTAAAAAAAGCCCATGTTTTAATACATTCAATGAAAAATCTATACAAAATTTTTATAAACCATTTGCTGAATTAACATCGATAAAAAAAATGGTCATCACGAATATATCAATAAAATACTATTTTTGGCAATCAAGTATATAAGACTAAAATAAACGTCAAACTACAGTGGTCAACCTGAATAGAAATGCTCTTCACGGTATGTCTTTCCACCGTTTACGGTGCCTTAAGCTACGTTCACGAATCCGTTCCCGCACCATATCCGGGCAGTATGGTAAATGTTACCAGGCGAGCTTCCAGACCGATTACGGTGCCTTGGGATGTCCGGTCCGTAGTTAAGTATAAGAAAGTACAATAGTGAGCTGCTCATGCATTAACAATTAATAATAAATTATATGTATAAAAAATATGTCTTCATTTATAAATTATTTATTACAGCAAGTTTTACATGAACACAAACAAATTTTCACAGTTCTCATAAATATTGAAAGCATATTCATGAGCATCACTACTACCATCATAGTTGTCAGTCAGTATCATTATTTTCACCATTCTCATCGTTATCGTCACTATCATCATTATCATTTTAATCATCATCTACACCCACAGCAAAGCGATATTTTTCATCATCAAATAAATGAGATTCCTCTTCGACATTAAACTCTGATTTATCTATCACTATTTTACAATCACCAGAAAACTTATTGTTCGATTCACTATTTGAAGGCTTTATCACATCAAAATTGTTTATATTTTCAACAAACACATCTTTTTGAATTCTCAGAGTATTTATATTTGTTGATACATTAAAAAGTTTTTCTACACTTTCAAGTTCTTCCCCTTTTAGGCACGACTGATACTCAGGAGTGTATTATATTTTTACGAAAGCAAAAAGTGTAAGTACCTTAAAAACTAATTGTTTTTGTGTAAAAAAAGTTTTGGTACAAAAAAAATTGCGATCGCGGACCTCAGCGTCGGGAATGTATGTGTGTGTATGGACGTAATCAAGTTTTTTGATTAACCCATGCAGTTTTTGTTGGATTGGGCTGAAACTGACAAACAGCTTTGTCTTTTATGTCTTACGTGATGGTTTACAATTCTTCAGGTTTCCTCTTTTAGAAAAAAATGGCAGTCGTTTTAAGATGGTACTTTCTGTGAAAAAAAATAGATTTTTGGCTATAACATTATACCGTGATATTTTCGAGGGACTGCTGTGAAAGACAAAGTTGTAGATGTACTTGAAATACAACTTTATCGTATTTAAAATTTTCGTCCAGTATGTAACCTAAACGTTCTTTGAGCCAAAAAGTGCTCAAAAATCACAAACACGTAGTTTTTCTCTATTCAATTTACTTATTTTGTACTTTAAAATATGATATTAAACGTAAAAGTTGTAGATCTTATTGAAATACAACTTTTTTGGGTAAAAAATTTTTACCTAGGATGTAACGCACACGTTCTATGAGCCTAAAAGTGCTTGATAAATAAATAAAAAGTCGTTTGCCCCTATCCAACTTTTTTGTTTTGCACTAAAGACAATAAATTAAAAGTGATAGTGGAAGGTCTCGTCAAAATACAACTTTTTTGAATTTAACACATTTAGTTATAACATTAAATTTGTGCTCTAAATCGCAAAAATGCCAAAAAATTGTAAATTTATCGTTTTCCCTTATCTAACGTACTCTTTTTCTTTTATTTACATTTTAGATTACAAAGTAAACGTACAACTCATAGAGCTTGAAAAAATATAACTTTTTTGTAATTAAAATTTATGTGTGTAAGATAAAATTAACGCTATAAATCGCAAAAAACGATAGAATACTAGCTTGCTCAGAATATCTACGAGAATACAGAACTACACATACGACGGAATACGAACGCTGTTTTTGCATAAATTTAGCAGCTTGTTCTTTTTCTTAGACAACTCATTTGTATTTTTTGTATAATTTAAACGTGATTCATATTTCTTATCTATTTTTTATCTTATAAGTTAATCACTTTTTATTCTAACATACTCTAAGTGTAACGTGTTCCCAAGAAATCGTAGCACGGTTAAAATATATAACCTTGTCACTGAATTTGGACCATCCGGGCCAGCTTTGGACAGTATACGGTGGCCGGACCACTTCTGGTGCCTTAACGGGTCTGTATATTCACCTGGTAACACCGTCTACATAGGCCATGGACATGAGTGTCCAGTAGCAGTAGATACCTTTAGGTAAACCGGAGACAGGGTTTCTATTCAGGAATGTTAGTATCGTACAACAAAATTTAATTAATGAAATATAGATGCCACATAAAAGTTGAATATTATGCATCTATCCAAAGCATAAAGTACCAATACAACTACAGTCAAATAGGTAGTGATAGAGCATTTATTGAGATTTAGGGTTAAGTGATTCTGATGATGAAATTCTAGATAAAATAAAAAACTATGTTAATGGTAAATATTTTAGTTCCATGAAAGCATCATAGAGATAACAAGGATGTCCAATTCGTAGAAGGAGTCACGAGGTTGTAAATCTTGCAGTGCACCTTGAGAATGAATAAAAATTAATTTTCAAATAAAATAAAATTATTAAGACGACAAAAAAACGGCAAACGAATCTGACAGTTTTGTTTGAGTTAAATGAAATTGATAATGTAGCAAAATATTAAAAGTATCCTAATACCCCAGAAAACTATACTTTTAATAATCAACTAAAAATTTAGGTAAAACAAAAAAGAAAAATAAAAAATATTGCAATGGGTTAATTAAATACAGTATCATCAAAAGATCATGAAAGATTCTATTTTGAATTAATTTAAAAAAAAAAATGAAGCACCCTGATTTCAAGATTTAAAAACACAAAGGTGTAAAATATAAATTATTTAAAAATATTGTGATTGTCATGGGTTTATTCTACTATGATTTACAGATTGACAATATTTTTCAAAAAGCTAGTTCTTGCATGCTTTCTCATTATTTAAAAAAATTTTTTGCAAGGTTTTTAATATCTAAGAATACACAAGGTGATAAAATTTAGAATAAGTATAACAACTTTTTTCGTAAATTTTTCATTTATTATAAAAAAAATTATGCTCTTCGGCACATAAAAAAAAATTTTGGATTTAAAGATATATCATTTAATTTACCTGTACCGTTTAAAATAGACCTACAAAACAATGATGACGCACAGTTACATTCTGTAAACATACGTTCGATTCAATGTATGCTTTGCTAAACAATGAACAAAAAAATATTTAAAAAATTCTATGTTAAAATGTTAAGAAGATTTATTTTATACATGGTCCAGAAGGATCAGGAAAAACTTTTTTTTATAAAACACAAATGTATTACTTTAAAACACACACTTCGCTAACGTTTGGATTTAAATAATGTTGATACTGCATTTCTTGAACTCGAATCTGAAAAAAAAATTACGTAAAATTGATTTGATTATTTGGGATGAGGCCCCTATGATTCCGAAAAAAGCTTTAAGATAGTAGACAGAAGTTTGCGTGATATATGCAATACACACATACATTTTGGAAATAAATTAATAATTTTGAGAGGAGATTTCCGTCAAACACTTCCTGTTGTGACAATAGTTATAAAAGTAGGGTTATATCAGAAACTATTAAGTCATTATTTCTTCGAAGTTCTATTTATACTTAAAATTAAATACAAACAATTTTTCTAAATTACTATTACTTTTAGAAATTGGGGAGAAAAAATTAAAGTCTCTGATCATTTCTGAAAAATGGACAGTCAACAATGTATGTTTAAATATTTAGTAAAAAATACCAATCTTCATTAAATAATATTATTTTGGCGTCCTGTAATAAATACACTATTTTTTTAAAATAACAAAATTTTAAACCTAATGAAAGGAAATACGACAACTTACAATAACATGGACCCTGCCACGTACAAAGTTGTCGATAAATCGGATGATGACATTTACGTAAATTTTCCAATTGAAATATTGAACAATGTTCGTGAAAGTTTGCCACAGCATTAATTAAATTTAAGAGTTAAAGCAATCGTTATGTTTATAAGAAGTTTGTGTATAGCAGACGGTTTGTGCACTGGCACACAAATAAAGAGTAGAATATTATTTTAGTCTAAGCTGAAATTATCAATGGAGAAAAACTTCGAAATAGAGTATTTATATCGGAAATCACTTTAAATACAGGTAATATTTCGTACTTTCATACTTTACAGAAGGCAATTTCCTTTAGTCTTGGCATTCGCTGTGACAATAAACAAATCTCAAGGAAAAAGTTTCGATACAGCCGATATGTCCTTAAAAAAGGCTGCATTTTCTCATGGACAACTGTACGTATTATTATAAAGATGCAAAACTAAAGAAGAGATATTTATGCAAATTGAACGTAAAAATAATTCGGAATCAGAAAATGTTGTTTGGGAAGAAATCTTCGATTGCAAGAAAGTACAGTTTTTGGAAAGAAAAAAAAAATTAACAAATCGGAAGTTATGACATAAATTAAAACAATATTACTTAGCAGTAGCATATAACATGATATGTTAATATTTTATTATGTATTAATTTTGTTGGAAATCATTGAACTTTAAATTTTGAGCCACGACAAATATTTTTAACATTTTCCTAAAGAGATTTCATCCAATGTTTTTTAGCAAAATTGATTTATTTTTGTGATGACTCCGCATACATATTGAGAAAAAATAGTGAAAAAAAATAAAATTTTGAGATCCTGTACTAAAAATCTTATCTTATGAAAATTAGAGTTATGTATAAAATAATAACTTTCACGTGTTATGTAGTTGTTTTTTAATTTGTGTACATGAAAAGTAGTATGCTTAAAACAGACGGGTTTTTGAAGAAAAAAAATTTATTAGCAAATGTATAGAAGTATCAATAATCTTTTGTTTAATTACTTTATCTATTGATGGTTTTTTTCTTATTTTAAATTGGCTATTGGGGAGTTCTATTTCTTGGTGGTTTTATAAGGCTACTGGCGATGACTACCATAGTTTCTATTATTTTTCTTCTTCTTGAGTTTTAATAAACATTTGTGTAGTATACAATAACAAACGTTGTTACTAAGTATAAAATCAATTTATTTGCCTCCTGTGCGGTGTGGAAAAAATGAGCTCATTTACCGTGAGTTTTAGGTGCTGCCGTTTGCGATTGCTGGCTACAGCTATTTTCAGCTCATGTACAGTTTGTGTATACAATAGCCTATCTATGTAGTATAGACTGAGCTGCTACAAATCTGTAGAATTATTCTTTATGTTGCAAGTGGTGCTGGATTGGTAACATATAGTGTCGAGGGCCGCGGGTATATGGTGGAGGGGTGGTGGGGAGCACTAAAAAATGTGCACGGGGCTGTAGGGGGCTGTGGGGGGCTTAAAAAATTAAGAGAGATTTTTAATAGGTTAAAATAACGGTAAAATTAACAGAATTTTCATTTATTTTGTGAGGGGGGCTACGAGAAGGCTGTGGGGGTCGTGGGGGCTTTGAAAACTGTGTGGGTGGCTGCGGGGGTCTCAGTATGTCGTCGGTTATTATTTATTGGATTAAAATATCATTGACAGTATTTGAATTTTCCCTTATTTTGTAGGGAATGGGTGGGGGGGGGATCGGAGGCGCTGTGGGCATGGACGCGGGGGTAGTAGTATCGAAAGTCCTGCTCTTACAACTATATAATATAGAATCATACATTGTCTAAAGCAATATTTTTATCAATTTTAAAGCCTTTAGTTTTATTTTCGTACTGAAATATTTAATGTAACAAAATTAGTCTTACGATTTTTAACGCAATTTATTGTTATTTAATAGCACATAGTAAGCTCTAACCAGCGCAACTTTGTAGATAAACAGAAAAAGAACAAAAAGCTCGTAAAAACGTATGTTGAAAAGGGTACTGGAAAGGAAATGTTCTGTAAAAAGCCAAAAAAGCACTTTTTTCAGTAATTTTTCTAACAAAAAAATGTTCTCTTCACCACTAGGAGTGTGGGTTGTTAAAATTGCTATCAGCATATTTTTTTACTAATTTTTCAAAAATAAAAAAGCGTCGTAATGAAAATTTTTGGCACCTAGCTTCATTGTCGGAGCTATCAATTGAAATGTGTTTCTCTGGTCACTCTGGTTAAATTCATTAGTTAGAAAATATATACAATGACTATCTTGATAAATAGAAGGCCAAGCCATGCTTTTTTTGTTTCTATCTTTTAAGTAAAATATAAATGATTCGATACTCAATGAGGCAGGTGGTGTTAACGTTAAGAAACTTTGTAATTAAAACATATGGTTACTTTCTTACTCACTTCAACTCTAGCTGCCTCATGGGATGCCAAACTAATAAATTGTGTCATCTTGTTAGGTGGAATAAAAAAGTGCCTGACCTGGCCTTTTTTGTATAAAGAGATATACGTGTTAAAAAAGTGACTAGGATGTAGTGAGTCAATAATATTACACTTAGGAATACTTCAATTATTTCATTTTGTAACAAAAATTAAGATTATTTGAGATTTTAACATCCCCTTAATACCGAGAGAGGCTCTATAAGAGCGTGCGTGCGTGGCAATGGTCAGATTCTGTCTACCTAACTGTATCACTATATATAGTACATATACATATCATCTTGCATTTATAGTGCTTATGCCACACAACATATGTCACTAGTTACATAACTGATGTCAGGAACTTCGGTACACTAAGTGATACTTTGCTAACTGTCCGATAGGCGTATCAACTCTTCCTTGTGTCCATCCGTAAGTGACAGGGTTATCCATCTGTTAGTATAGAAGAGAGTACCAGATTAGTGCCAGCACCCTAAGTAGGTGTCTAAGGCACGAATGTCTTACTGAAGAGTCCACCAATAGGTTTGGCACGTATTACGTTAGACCTGAGTGGCGGTCCAATATGTTATCTTTACACTGGTATAAATTTGCTTATATTCTAACAGTCCTCCTCGAATTTATACTATATTTAATATACTTTGAAAATTTTCAAATTTAATTCGTCCTAACCTGTTAGTAAAAACATCCACTATATTTTTTTCTGAATTAACTTCTACAATATCAATATCGTATTTCGTATAGCTTTCATTTACTAAGTAATAATGAGTTTAAATGCAATTCAACTTTTTTGTAAAATTTTCAAACCTCGCTATACTTATCGCATTATAATAATCTTTGTACATTTGAAGTGGATTACAAACTCCTATATTCAAATAAAGCAATAAATCTTTTACAACTTTTAATTCACTAACACACTTAGATCACGCTACAAACTCAGCTTATGTTGATGATTTTGTAACACTATTCTGTTATCTGGATTTTCAATAAATAGCATTTCTATACAACATACAACATAAATTACATCCTTACAACATAGCTTGTCGTTGATTTTCTATCAACAATGTCACCAACCCAATCGGCATCGACAAAGCAATAAACAATCGTATTATTAATACTCTTTTCATAAACTGATTGGAAATCTTATGTTAAAAATAAATATTTAAAATTTCTCAAATCTTATGTAAAATGTGTTGTAACATAACTATTTTTAAATCCTCACAAATAGTTCACACTAAAGCAAATGTCACGTCTAGTTCCCTATCTAACATACAGATGAGCTCCAATTAAGTTTCTGAGATTAATCTCATCACACACTGATTGAGTTGATTCTAAACTCAGATTTTGTTCCGTAAGAACATTCTTTTAAAAACAATCATTTTTCTGTTTTAATAGTTAAAATTGATGTTAATATCTTAAAAAAGTACTTATTTTACCTAAATCATTCATTTAAAACCATTTACTCGATGATCTTTTAACAAAGTTTAACTTTTCTTTATTTTTACACAAAATTAATAATTCATCCACAAAGTTTCTCTTACTCCTAACCTAGCTTTAAAAGCATCTTTAGCCTTTTTGTGTGGAAACCTATTTTTAATCTCAAACTCTCTTATCATTTCGTTTATTTACAGAAATCCAAGTTGTATTCTTATTTAATCATTCCAATTCTCTATTCATCGCTTTTTTCTAATTTTCAGATTCATCACTATTCTTAAATCATTACAAAAAACAGGTGTCTCAGCTTTTGTATAATGTACATTAATCATATTGCTATTTTAAAAATTTTCGTGTCTGAATTTCTCAGGCTCTCTTTTTTTTCCTCGTTGATCGTTTTCAATTCAAATTTTTATTTTTATCATTGGAGTTTGTATTTAAAGCGTAATTTTTGTTTTCGACGTTATTTTCATTTGAACTAATGTTTATTAAGTCGTCTTTTGATTTTAAACCAATACATTTGTGCAATCTTAGATGATAGCAACATGTCTTGCAACTACTATTTTATTTTTATCAGAAGTTTACATCCAACATTTTTATAACCTAACAAAACTCCTAAAACTGCTTTTTTCCATTTTGGATTTCTTTTTTTTCTCGTATTCTTACAAAAACTCTACTTCCACGAATTTTAATATTTTTGATACACTTCTTTTTCCAAGCGTTATTAACAAAGGAGTTTTATTTCTTTTAACAGTGTTAGTAATAATAATATCTTTTAAATAAGCTGCAATCTCACTATTTTTAGACAAAATCTATTATGTACCTTCGCTTCTTCCAGTAAACATCTAGGCATATCCATAATATCTCTATCATGCTGTTCCATTTAATTCATGCACGTCAGGTGGGCACGGTTCAATAAAGATACCTCTCTTGATTGCAAAGTTGCTTGTATCCTTATTTTTATATTTTTTTCTATTCTCACATCCTAATTTTCCTAAATAACTAAATAAATTAAATAACTTAAGAGGTACGGAGGTCTTAAAAATTTAAACCGTGTACTGTAAAATAACGTGCCTTACTCACTTACCTATAAATAGCAAGACATAGCATGTGGGTATTCTATTACAGGACTGAAGGGATGAGACGAGTAGTTGGCAATTTAGTGAGCATTAATGGAAGATACTAATGTTTCAGCATAAAATCGCTTTTTATATTTGTATAAGAAATTATTTAACAACTAAATGCAATTATTACATACGGAATTCCGTTGCTTAGCTATCCGACTTTGTCTAATTAAATACAACCTTAGCCCTACTGGTGCAGGTTCATCAGTTGCTGCTCGGCGCAATGTTCACGTGGTAGGAACGGGATACAAGGAAGTAGATCTACCGTTTTACTACTGTAGAGGTTTTAACAGCCGTACTGGATGCATGCACTTACTAATAGACTTTTCACATACCTGAGAAAACGCACTCCAACGAGATATATAGTTGCCTCAGAATAAAACGATACGACGGTAAGCTGACAAGAGCGAGAGTGCTCCTGTTGCTGGCTCGCCGATTCGTACTGCCTCGATGCCCTAGCTACATGTTTGCGTTGATACACACACACCAACTTTTGCATACGGTCGAGTGTTGGCTGTGCTGCCCATAGTAGGGATAGGTGAAGGGGCCTTGAATAATGTAAAGTTAGTAAGTACCGTACCACCTCTCCTCTTGTCTGTTAAGTATATACTTCTACTATGACGTCGGTTTGCTACGCCACAAAACATATATAATATAAAAAATATTAAGTTTAATAACTAACAAACCTGTAATATTTATTTCGTCTCTCAACAGCCAAAGTCTGCTGGTACACAACAGAGACTTGAATAGTAATGGTATTTTAAAATCTAATATTTTTCTTCTTCCAGAAATAAAGGTGAAAAATAATGAAATTATTAGCCACCAAATATTTATCATATCTTTTAATTAAATAAACCTGAAAATAACAGTGGAGTAGCTGTAATTTACCAGAATAATAATAACACAACGACTGTTGTTTCACCTTTTATAGGTATAAATACTTATTAAATTGTGTAAGTTACTGTTAATTTAACATTGATAGTGTGTGGGCCACTAAAGTTACGTTCGCTAACATATTAATAATTACAATAGTATGTATATGTATAGGAGTCGAGTTCAGGGTGTCCTGATCCAACCCCTATTTTCAGTATTTAAAATGGTTGAGAAAAATAAAAAAGCTTCTCTTCTTTTTATTTCTTTTTTTTTCTTACAATCTTTCAACGAAAAGTAACCTTATCGAAAATTTTAGTAAGGATAATGAGAGGACTAAGACTATTCCCTAAAAATAACAATTACTATAGGCAAATATGTACTAGTTTCGATTTTGTCTACATGTTACGAATATGTATATTGTAAACATATAGTTACAATAAATGACAGAACGTAAATGCCATATGTCTGACTATTTTTTTTTAACGGCTTTTTTAAAGATTGTGCAGAAGACTGATTAGCGATGACTTTTGCGGTTGTTATTATAATATTGTTATATGAATTTTGAATCATTCAACATATACGGATGTTCCTATTATGCTGCATATTTATATGTATTAAATAAAAAAATTTATATATTGATACACATAATCACAACAAAAAAAGTCAGCATGCCAGTCTATTTACCTCCTGGGTAGTGTGAAAAAAATAGATAAAATTGCTTAGCTTTTTTTCAATTGTATAAAGGTTAATATGACTTGTAATATTCCAAATAACAATATATATATGAACCCATACGATTCCAAAAGACGTCAGGTGATAAAAATAAAGGTTTAGTTATGATGAAATCGAGTGGGGTATTCTCCAATATGCAGAAAAATTAACCTAAAGAAAAATTGTATTTTTTTCCTTATTTTATGGTGAGTATTAAAGAATAGTAGAAAAAAGACGTCTGATGTCTGGACAAACCTACAAAAATAACTATACAATATAGGAAGGTATAAATCTGTACATATTTGTAAGTGTTGATTTTTCTTATTTACATTTCTTTATTATATAGTAGTTTAGAAGGGTCACACTACACCTTTATCCTCACCTCTTGAAATGAAGAAATAATTATTTCATTTGCTCTGTTATGACAATTGACTTAAAGATTTGCTTATTCCTGCAGCCTACTATTATTGTTAAGTATTCTTTTTAGCCACTCAGCAATCCTTGGCAACATCTTCAGTTTCTCTCTATATGAGGTACAACTCTTTAAGTGTTATTGTTATTTTATTTATCTAGTCTAAATTTTTTAACTAAGCCTTCTTAACTCCGCACATGCTCAATAATGCAGCTTGCCCCTGAGGCTCCTTAATATAAGGTAAGACTATTTGAGTGTCTGTTATTTAATTAAGTTAAATTTTCTTACTGGTCCTCTTCAATCTCCTCAAGCTTCAAAATAACCCCTGGATATAACTTAATATATAATATAGTTGTCTTTTCTGGGTAATATAGTATCCTATACGATCCTGTACAGCCCCTCATAGATCCCCTGAAACCCGCACTATCTTTGCAAACCTCCCTCCACAAAATACGAAAAAAATTAAGTCTTTTTCTCCATTATGCTAAATTATAACAATTTTTTTTTCAGGCCTCTACTGACTCTTACAGCCTTTCACAAAGTTCTTGTTAAATCCTCACTAATCTCTTACCAATCTCTATAGACTCTGAGATACTTATAAAAGAAAACTTATCCAGTTTATATAAGATATGTAATAGTAACATTAAACAATTATGCTTACTGTCAGTTTACTTCTGACATTGTTGACAAAATACGACTAGTCATTTTTATTTATTTTTTATATACATAAGGTCTTTTTAAAAAGTAATGCGAATTTTGAACTTCTGTAGGCTACGTTCATTCGATTTTCAATTTTCTTATGACGTTATTTTGGTTCTCACATCTCTAACTTATGCTATCAAGGTTATGTATGTATTGTATATGGTGTTAAGCTACCTTAAATTAAAGCAACTTCTATCGGTTGTACAAAACATTCTTTAGGGGCTAAGAAGATGTAAACTACAAAAATCGTGCCAAACGCCCGATCACGTTGATAATGGAGGAAAAAATGTGTAATGTAAAGAAAACATCATTGGCAAATCGTCAAATCACCATTAGAGAAGTTGCTAAGGATTTGAACATACCTACTAGCTCATGCCATTTAATTGTAACTAAAAATTTGAGCATGAGACAGGTCCTCTCGAAATTCATGCCAAAATTACTGAGTTGGCCCAACAATGGCGTCGCTTTAAATTGTTCAGAAACTGTTGAACTCGATCCATGACTGCCTTATTTTTTTTAAAAAGTCATAACTAGTAAAGAATTATAGGTTGATAGTTGTGACGTGGAAAACAAAGTTTTCTGAATCCAATTTTAGCTGCAATATGAATCAAGACCAGAAAAAGCTCGACAAATTGATTCGACTGTTTAAGTTTTCATCATAATTTCCTTAGATTTTAGGGGTATAGTGTTTGATAAGTTCTTGCCACATGTCAGTATGGCCAATGAAAAATATTACCTACAACTTATGCGCCATTTGTGTGAAAAAATCCACCAAAAGCTCCAACAATCCACAAAAAGCACCAAAAAAATATTTAAAATAATTATTATCAAGTTTCCAAATTTACTTGTTGAATAATTAATTAGTTGCTGCACGAGATACAGAAATTATTTTTGATTATTTCTTTATTGATTTATCACGTTCCTTCAATATTCCTTTCTCATTCGAAATTTTATGAGACAAAATTCTTAGCTTTTTTCTTTTATATAAAACTATTTCATAAATAAGACTTAACAACTATGATACGAATTTTTATTCTTAAACTTTAAAAAAAGAGACTCGAAATCATTTGTGGAGGGGAAGATTTATTTAAATAAGTACAATTTATTTTTATTTTTCTTATATTTGTAGAATCGTATAATTCTAAAGAAATCGTATCTTCAGTTTCTACATGGATTAATTGTATTTAAATATTCGTGATTCTTTGAGTTAATCAAATAATTCGATAAAAAAATGTATGATATAAACGATAATTTCAAATTTAATTAAAATTTTTCCGCATTAATTCAACAGAAATTTTATGTATACGATAATTTGAATTTGAATTTTCCCTCCTTAATTTTCTTTCACGCACATTTTGTTAGACTAAGACGAATTATTAATACAACCACGGAAGGTTAGTACTGAGTAAACTATCTATCCTGCAAAGTCACGTAGGGTTAGGTCGTCCTCGGGGCCCTTGGGTGTCTTGAGCACTGCTCAAGTCATCTACTCAGGAACTTCACCCGAGAAGCGTTATCGCTAACCCTAGTGCCTTGACGACTTGGGGGGGCGTCGTTTCCACGCTTGAAGCGGTCGAGCACCAAAAGTCCAAGTAGGAACCGGTTAGTGTGAGTGTTACCTGTAGGTGGTGAATTAACTTACTTTTACGCTCTCGGCCTTCGTACTTGATCTCTTTCTCTCACCGTGTGCTCGTCGCGGTAACGTACCGGTACAAAAAGAGTTCCAGGTCTGGGTGAGCAGCGGATTTTCCGAGTCCCAGGCTTGCTGGAGAAGGAGCAACTTTTTTTGTGCGTTGGCTCATTTTATAGCTGATTTGCAGATAATTCGCCGCCGTAATCTACGCTATCTCTTTGCCCGTAATCAATTCCACGTATTCGCTGTTAGTCCTTATATCTTATCTAGCTTCCTGCGCACAGTCTATAGCGCGTACTATTTTTCGCGCTGACCTTTTAAATTTTGATTTTATGAATATTGTATAAAAATGCCCCCTTACAATGTATTTAAACATGTGTATAAAATAATCAAATGTCTCTAACCGAAGGTTTATTCGTTTATTTATTCCAGAGAATAAATGAAAGGTTTTCAAATAAAATTAAAATTTTACGTATTTTGAATATCCTTCTTTATCGCGTTAATTGAAACAAACTATGTTAGATTATTTTTTCCCATCTAGTCAACGTGCTTATTTTTTTCAAGAGATAAGTTTTACAATAAAATCACTACATAACTAACTTCAAAACTTACTTTTCCATTTCAAGACCTTTTTAAAGACTGTATCAAACTTTAAAAGTTATCCACATCATGGTAACAGTAGGATAAGCGAAAGCTTTTTGTAAAAGTACTTATTGCGCTACAACAAATGTAAAACATTATATTAAAGATCTTTTACTCTTATGTAAGAATCTAACGCACAGAAAACAAACTGATTTTTTTTCCATACGGATATACATAATTAATATCGAAACTATAACAATGGTAAACAATAAAGAAACTATATGGCAAAGGCAGTTGCTCTCATCAACTACCTACTTAGAGGTGAGAGAAACTCCTTTTCAGTATGATAAGGTACGTACAAGATGTATACATTTAGGGAAACCAATTATATAGTGTGAGTTAACGAGGTATATAGTTATGTAAGTGTGTAAGTACAGAATATAATATTGTGATAGGGCACAAGCTGCTAGCGTATACACTATGACACACACGGTCGTAGCGCGTGGAGCCCACGCGCAAAGTGTTTCGCGTGTACGCACGCTGAATTCGAGTGGGAGCCATAGGCATACCCTATACATAACATACGCGGTCTGCAATACGCATTCATTACAGCTGATATACTGATGTGATATGTGTGACGCTCGTGTGATTTTATGTGTATAATGATGAATAACCAAGGTAATAGTTATTTCTTTAATGAGTACTAAATTAATGTGGCGATTGTTCATCATTAATTACTAATATTTTGTTCAAGTGTACTACATGTGAATTGTGCTCAACTTTATTTGTCAACACCCTGCGCTGAGTGCATTATATATATATAGAGAGAGAGAGAGAGAGAGAGCGGAGACAATCACCGAAACAACATCAGTATACGTTACAATTTTGAAGGTTATACGGCAAAAGGTAAATTAATAAACACCTGTGCCAGCGCGAAAAGATTAAACAGTATGACAATGCCAATAGAAATTTTCCTCGTAGTTTTTGTAAAATTTTTTTAAATTACTTTAGGTAAATACAAAAATCATTTTTTGTTACCACTATGTGTTAAAATGATGGATTTAACTAATTATGTACTATGATGTCAATCACATTGGTTAATATCAGTAGAAGTTGGAACTACGTATTTATATCCAAAGAATTGTCTATTATTAAGTCTTGATTATTTCAAATTATTCAGATTTTTCTGCCATATAAGTATATAAAAAATTTTTTTTACGTAATATTTTATCATAGGACAGCCCTTGAATTTACAGTAATGTGTATTCTAATAGTAAGCACAGTGAAAAAGACCAACCCCATGAGAGGCACGTAGAATACCTGAGATGCCTGTGCATCTCATGCATGTCTCTCATTCAAAATCAGTATGAGCACACACGAAACACTTTGCGCGTGGGCTTCACGCGCTACGACCGTGTGTGTCACAGTGTATACGCTAGCAGACCATACTACATTCGTTTGAGCGCATCTTATACCGTCTATACCTGTATCGCACAGTGTTGCTATGTGAACCGATGCGTTTAACCCAATACTTCTCTCACACTGTCGATATATGGATGGTATTCATGCTACAGATGCTTGATTTTTTTTTCCGTGTAACAGTGAAAATATTACTGTAGTCATTAGATTATGCAGCTATTATGAATGTAGAAGATTCAGACTTACGTAGATAGCTGCAATTATCTTTGAAGGCCATAGTTACGCTAAAAGAGTTCCTTTCTATATTAAAATTATTCAGAGCAATCGTGTATAGAGCTAATAGCTAATTTAGTAAGCATTAAAATTAAGCTTACAAGATTTGTAAATAAAACTAGATGAGAGTTAAGAGCACAATCAGATACATCAGTAATACTTAGAAATATTGTACAGTGGAATGATGTTACATCGGCTTTCAATGAACGTATACGATCAGGTATTATTACGAATTTTTCACATCTAGACATTTAATCATTTTGAGATGATGCAAAATTTTTATTTAAAAAAAATTTTATGGCAGCTATTTAAGAATACAGTGCATTGTAGGTAAACGCTGAGCTCTCAAGTAAATATGTGATGAAAAAGAGTTCGTACATTGAATTTTTGTATGTTATTCGGAATAAGAGAGCTTGTATTGTTGTAAAGAACAATGATGACAAGTGTTTTACGTGTGCATCATTGCCTGCTATTCATTTAGCAGAAGCGCACAGTGAACATATCAATCAGTACATGCAGTATCAAAATGAACATAACTTTAAAAGGTATAAAGTTTCCAGTATCAGTGAACGTTGTTGTAAATTTAAAAAAACCAAATCTTGTCTTTGTAAGCGTATGCGTCCTCCAAAAAGTTAAAAATTATGACAACGTTGCTACATGCTAAATAACTTCTGTGAGGGAAGAAAATTGTGCTAATTTATTACTCGTTCGGAATTACTATACTTATAAAAACACGCAACAAATAGAAGAACGTGATGAAGCTGCTAGTCAAGTGAGTGTTCCAAACTTAAAATCCACCGTGTGTAACTTAAAAATTCATCGCGTTGAGTAAGAAGCCAATAAAGAAGCAATAAACGTAAGTGCTACATTTGTAATACATGTTTGAATTTCTTTGGCACTGAGTATAAAATTTAAAAACACGCAATCGATGTTGTAGCGGTTAATAAGCGTAAAGTAAAACTTCCAACTCAGGATCAAAGTGTTCTAATATTAGCCAGTTCCATAATATTAATTGTAGAGAAAAAGTTTTTTGTGTTATATATGCTGCCTTTAAGTGCCTTTTGAAAACAGTTGAAAATGATGATCGCAAATTTCAAAAACATCCAGCTTATTGTGTAGGATATTATATTCATTGCAGTTTTGACGATGTACACCCAATTTATCCTATAGCTACGGACAAGAAAAAGATACTAATAGAGTTAAAACTCCTGCAGAGTAGTTTGTGGAGAACCTTAAAAATCTCGTAAATGGGCTAGAGAAGATATATAAGGAGCCAAAGCCCAATAATCTTACGAATAGACAAATATTAAACTTCGAAAGAGCAAAATTATGTCATATTTGTAAGAAAATCTTCGGAAAAAAAGTGAGATATTATTGTCATTTAACGGGTAAACTTAAAGGACCCACTCATGAAGAATATAACATTAAGTATACAAATTCAAGATACATACCTGTTGTATTTTATAATCTGACTGGATATGACTCGCACCTTACAAGAAAGGAAAGAGCGACGGCTGCAGACTTCGAAGGCCGTGTCACACTGATTGCTAAAAATGAAGAAAAATAAAATTTTTTTATAAAATATATTCATAATAGTGAGATCAATTTCAGATTAATTAACTTATTCAGATTTATGCCGTCATCGTTAAATAAGGTAGCATCTTATTCGGATTGGTATGATATAACTTTGAATTTATTTCTGCAAGATGGTTGCACTCAATATCAAATAAAGTTATCATTAAAGAGATGTATTTTCCCGTATGATTATGTCTGTTGCTTCGAGAAGCTTAAAGTTTTAAAGATTTTGACATTCGATCAAAGTGTATGGTTAAAGACCTACGTTAATTTAAATACTGAGAAAAGAAAGAATGCTAAAAATTAGTTTGAAAATCTCTTTAACAAGCTATTGATAAACGTGGATTACGGAAAGACAATAGGTAATGAACGAAAAAGAGTTGCCGTAAAGCTTCTTAATGAATGAAATGGGCGCTACAGTGCAGAGTTACTTATTTCTTAATCGAACTTCCACAGTCGTGCAATGTTCGTGGATAATTTTGTCCCGATACAACTTGCATGAACAGATATTACAACTAGAATATCTGTCTATGTTGAACTCAGTGTACTCTGTATATCGAAAACACTAATGTGGGCTTGTCCATTGATAGCGGGCTACCTTGCGCGCCAGGAACTTTTTTCACCCAAACACGCTGTGTTTAACTTGCTCATAATGGCTGAAAGATAGCTAAAAAAATAATCAGAAAATACTTATTGACAGATTTTGATCTGCTTTTTCTGATTGTGCTTTTTGTCATTTCTCAAAACCTTTTTTTTTTTGTACAGAAAAATAATTCAGAAGTTCAGGACTTTTCTGTGAAATTTGCCATGGTTTACAAAAAAAAAATTGGCAGGAATCAATAGAGCAGTGCTAAAACATTAACTCTATAAATTTTTAGAGTGGGAGAGCGAAAAGTACATAAATTACAAGTACATAAAGACGATAGCATGAGCAAGTCACACGGCAGTGAGGCATGCAGTTGTCGCCTGCACCACGCCACCACGAGTCATCCTTATTGACGTCTGATAAATGAATGCGAGGAAACATTACAAATACAACCAGTTTATTCAGCTGCTCTAATTATTTTCTGGAGTAATGTTGGAAATCGAAGATATTATCTCTTTTGAAATATTTATTTCCTGCTCTGAATTTTTTTATTTTTCAAGTAAAGGAATTATTTGAATCACTTGAAACTTCTTTTAGCCTATCTTACTCGTTAACTTAAATTTTTTTGTCTTTCTAAAAACTATTGTTACAATAGCATCGAAGTTAGCAATCTGCAATTTTACGGATTGCTTTTAAATTTCATGTCTGCACCGTACAGCATTTATACTACGACTGTCGTTCAGTCCATGAAAACACTTATCATATACTCTCATGGTTGCACATTTTCAGGTTTGCAAACTGTGAATACGATGATTTCTATTTCTAGAACTTGGTCGTAATCTAATCTTCGAAGAGTGATGATCATATGTAAGAGAAGACATGGTCTTTTGAATAAGATTATAAATTGTTATTGATCTCATACAATTACGTACAGCAGACTAGGATAAAAAATTTGGCAATTTTTGTGGAGAAGTCAAAATAATAAGGTTACACATACAACCCTCCGTAATCGATTATCGATTTAATGTTAAGACCTATGCCTGCTACGGTCAAGTGGTTTCTTCATGTTCATGGGAGGTGTAGTGAAATCAGACGGTATTATTTCAACAGTAAATACTTACTTACAGGGGGTCGAGGGACAATGTGGTGGATGAGCCGCAATGATCTGTACTCAAACAGAGAAAACGTATTTCTATGTATATTACTCACACAACATATAAGTACACATCGATGTGTCACTCAAACTTATGAAGCTCACAGACGTGAAATTCCGAGCGAGTGATTGGCTGATTAGGATTGTGTGTGTGTTTGTCCTGAATATGGCAAAGCCAATCAAGAGAAGCTTCCGCATCTGCCACACCCTTCCTTAAACCTCTGTGTACTTAGTTGGTGAATAACGCCATACATTATCTATTCAAAGTAACAAGGTATGTGATTAATGCTATAGAGGAAGATAAATGAATGAATGGTGGTCTGATGACGTTTATGAAAAATTGACTCACACTTAGTCCTGATTAGGCTCCATTGATGTCTTGATTCTTCTGAATATAATGGTAGGTTTTGCTGAAGACTATTGCAACATTTTTGTTTACGCAAAATATAAACTCATAACTCACCATATGAAGAACTGATTGGCAGACTATGTCCATGCATACAAGGATTGTGCACATTTTTGTTCTGCACAAATTTTTGTTCACATAAAATCTTGCACAAGCTTATAAATAAAGACCACTGAATATTTTCTGATTATTTTTATGTGCACAGTATTTTGCCTAAATCAAAGTATAATTTGTGCACATCGTATTAAAATCAAATATTGTATGTAAACAAAAACTCCTCTAACTTCGTCTTGCTGATAACAATGCTAACGCAGAACAAATCTGGGACAATTTGAAGATAGAAATATTGAATCTTGAATAGCATCTGCCTAATATAGTGATGTCAGATTCTCATGAAACAGAAAGATAAGTTCATACATATAAGTTTCGGAACTTGAGAGCTCTATGACTACCCACTCTTGCTCACACCATCAAAACGTACTTGGACAGTCAAAACGTCTGATCAGTTAGAAAAACCATGCATTGCAATTTTAACTCTCCAGACAAATTGTAAGAATCAAAAAGTAGTAAGTGTTAGCATGTTTGATCATTGCCACATAAAGAGTGTAAATACATTCAAATATTTTTGTACACAATGGAATTTCCTTAAAATTATCATTTTCCTCTGATGAAATATTTACAGCAATCGGTCAACTTACCGATTTACAAGACTCATCTGCCAATTAAACAATTTGACTCGTGTGTAAAAGAGCACCATCATGTTAATCATCGATAAAATCTCCACCTAAATGGTCTATAAATTTTTCTTATATCTTATAGCCTAATATATTCTTCGGAATTAAAAACCAAGCATGAATTTTTAGAACTGATATGGTAACATAACAGTACTAGCTTCTTTAAATACATCATTAATTTGTGAATTATAATGAATTGATCGCATAGCTTAAAAATTAAGTTAATGATTAAATTTCTTGGTGCTTCTTCTGATGATTCAGCGCAGAGGGGTAGAGCCCCACCATTTTACCAGCCCCACACTTTAACATCTCTAACTAATTATATGTAGTATATTAAATGCATTAGTACCGTTATATATTATATAGTTATTTGTGTAGGGCATTCCACATATCTCCCCCCCCACAGACCCCTAAAGCCCCTCCACAGGCCCCCCACAGACCCATCACGCTTTTTTTCTTGTCTCCCAAAGCCTTTTCACACCATTTTTCTTCTCCCCTTACAACTTTTTTTATTAATTATAAATTACCCTTTTAACAAGAAATTTTAATTTTACTAAGTCTTAAAAATATTAATTTTCATCTATTTTTTCACACCGTCAAGGAGGCAAATAAATGGACTTTTTACATATAAATGAAGCATTACATCTATGTTTAATTATGTAATAATGTTAATAAATAATTTATTCAAAGTCGTAATATAATAATTATCAAATTGTTAAGAGTCATTGATAAGTATAAAATTCTGGGTGCATTCAACTTTTTTATGTTACTATCATTTTAAAACAACGTAACATTCGTTCATTCTTATACGTACATATATGACATTATTACTCATGTAAATAAACGGTAATGCTAAAAAGTTTCCTGTGTCCAAAGTTATTTTTGGAATGAAGACTCTATTTCCAATTTTTTCTCCAGTTATTATTTCTCCTTCTATATTATACTGTAATAATTTTGTGATTCGTAAACGTGTTTCAATAGAGAGTCCATCTGATATACTTAAATTTCTTAGTAACATCACTATTGTACCAATTTTTAGATTTAGTTCATAAGGTGGTAACCCTTCACTAATATTGTTCAACATTTCCACCGGAAAATTTAAATAAATATTATCGTCCGATTTATCAACCCCTTTATAAGTTGCGTTATCTATACTATAGTAAGTTTTAATTTCTCCAGTTAATTGTTTAAGGATTTTATTATTCAAATAAGAGGTGTCCTCGTTATCCGATGTAAGTATATTACTATTCATCGAACAATTGTAGATATTAGGAAATATTTGAGAACATACATCATTTGAGATCTAATTTTTAGGAATGTTTAAAGCTTTTATTTCCCCTCCCCCAATTTATAGTATTAATTTTAAATATTCTTTATCGTTAGAACAAATATTGATTTCTAATTTCTAAATTTGGAATGAGTTCCATAAAAATAAAGATTTATTAGTTTGTTAAAGTATAATTTTTCTATTACCATTTTGTATCACTGGAAGAATCTAACGAAAATCACCTCCTCAAATAAATAATTTATTTCCAAAATATTTTTCAGTATAACAGAAATCTCTTAACGTTCTGTCTTCTATTTCAAATGCTTTTTTTTTAGTCATTAAAGCCTCATCCTAAATAATTAAATCAACTTCTCTTATTTTTTTTTCATCTGACTCAAATTCTAAAAATGCATTCTCTACATTATTAAGATCTGGAAGAAGTCTGAAAGTCCTATAACTGATCATCCCCTTTAGAAGCCAAATTGATGCTATGCCAGTCGATGCCATTGATATGATTTTTTTATTTTGAGAAAAGTAAATTAAGGTTTTATGTAAGTAAGTTTTTCCTGATCGTCCGGGACCATCTATAAAGAAAATAATATTTTTTTGTTCGCAAATAATATAAAATATATTTTTCGGGTCATTATATAATTTTTATACATTAAGTTAAACATTTATTTACTGAAACATATTTCATCACCTATATTTTCTTCTTTACTTTCCATTTTTTTTGGTGTAGGTAAATTAAAGCATTCACACGATTTATCTTCTGATTTTGAAATTTGGTTAATATGTAAAAGAGCTTAATTATCTTTATTATTAGGTAAACCCTCCGTCAAAGATTCTTTGTATTTAGGTATTCCATATTTTATTACCTTGAACGTTTTTTGATAATAAAAACCAAGCAAAAAATTGTCTTAATTGATATGGAAACATAACAGCAATTGCTTCTTTAAAAATATCATCAATTTTTTCATCATTGTCTATTAAACCCATTGCAATTGCAGTATCTTCAAAAGTTTCATAAGTTATTACTTTATATGTTCTTATATCTTTGAACAATGTCAAACCAGTTACTTTATTTAATACAAGTTTAAAAAAAATCTTACATGATCTTTTGGAGATACAATGTTTAATCGACTAATTGCAATATTTTTTATTATATTTTTTCTTCTTCGCCAAATTTTTAATTTATTATCAAAAATGCAGTATTCTGAAATGTTTCCATACTTTATAGATTTTGCAAAGTCATCACGTTTATTTAATTTGTACCAAGATGTTAACTGCGTCTCGTAGTTATCTATAAGAGTTTCAATATTATTTTCTTTAAATACCAATTTTTGTGTGTTTTTAAGGTGAACAGCTAAATTTACATCTGTATAACTTCTATTGCAAATTAGAAATTCTTGTAATCTCCAAGCTGCTTCCATTGGACCTACATACAGCATCAATGTAACTATTAGTTTCATCGTATATTTCTTTATCTTGGTCTTTCAATTTTTGAATTTTAATATATGCTCTGTCACTACATTTATGTATATAGTCATAAACATATTTTATGCTTGGAATAGATGTAAAGAATTCGACATTAATATGACATTTATATTTCATTAATTATATTACCATAATTATACGACCATTGAATTATCTACTAAAATTTCATCTTTTCTCCAAATTTTATAAACATTTTGTTTGGAATAATTATTTCTTCTTTTATATTCAGGGTCATCATTCCTCGGGAAATGAAGTTACGTTTGTAAAAGAGTTGGGGAAATTTTTTGTACATTTTTTATCAATTATAGGGCTTTGTTTTGTATGAGGTCCATAAAGCATGTGTTTAATCACCAATTTTGTGAGCTTCGTATTACCAGAAGGAATTTTAGCTGAAATAATTGCATTAATTTGTTAAGTTGTAGAAATTTTATTATCAGGATGCAAAGTTATTAAAATGTGTGCATGAGGTAGACCACGTTTTTTAAATTCGATGGTAAAGACGCGTGCTTATACTTTACCGAATATATGATTTTTAATGATGTCATCCAAAACTGACATTAATTTCAAGTGAAAAAGTCTAACAGTTAAGTTTGGAATATTATTTGGTTTTGTATTTTTAGGAAATTTTGATAAAATTAACTTTGATTCTTTCCATTTAGGATTGCATGTAACTATTATGAATAAATCTGGTCTACCACATTTTATCATTATAGACATTGCATCTTGATAATATTTCTGCATACATCTTGAACTTCCATTGTATGTAGATGGAAGTATAAAAAGATTTCCAATTTTTTTTCTTTGTCTCGAAATTTTTAGAAATATTAGATGCACTATTAACGATTGAATCTACTAAACCTCGATAACATTCTATTCGTAAATTTTTTTGATTATATCTTGAATAATTTAAACAGTTATATTCAATCACAATAAGAGAATGAATGAGAAATTGTTGTGTCAGCCGTCCCCCGTATAATGATCGATTAAAATTTTTTTTATTTGGTCTGTAAGACAGTCTGTAAGAAAAATGTTGTAACATAGTTAATTTTTTGCTCTGCTTGAAGTAATTTTTAAATTAACCGATACTCCATCCTAAATCTCTTAAGTGAAAAAATAGTGGAAATACCATGGGATCGATAAATTAAGACAGTTTATTTAAAAATGTTTTTTTAGGATAATTATCGGGTAATTCTTTCGGGTATACACGAAGATCGAGACTGTCTGGTAGTCTAAAGCCTTAAACTATAATAGCACCGTATTCTGCTGTCAATGGTTTATTGTATGTATGCTTTTGCTGGCCGGTTTAGAAAAAAAAATCATATTATAATTTGGTAGTTTTTTTACATTTGTAATTTATCGTCCGATTTATCAACCCCTTTATAAGTTGCGTTATCTATACTATAGTAAGTTTTAATTTCTCCAGTTAATTGTTTAAGGATTTTATTATTCAAATAAGAGGTGTCCTCGTTATCCGATGTAAGTATATTACTATTCATCGAACAATTGTAGATATTAGGAAATATTTGAGAANAAAGCTTTATTGCATTACATGTGTTTCTTAGACAATCAAAGTTTATTGTAACATATAATGATATTTTTTATTGATGAAATTACTTGTAATTTTATGGTAGTATTAACATTTAACATAAAAGTTAAAGGACTGTTTTTTTAAAATTATATTTAAATGAAATAAAAGTTGTCAAAACTAGCAAAGCTTATTGATACCTTTTTTTTCTAAACATAACGGAGAGTTCCAAAAAAAACTCTTAACGTGCCACAATAGTACCTTCTGGGTAGTGTAAAAATATACTGATGAATATATAACTAACGCTTAACGATGTAGATTAAATACATTTCCTACTTATTTAAAAACCTGAATTTAGATCTTTAAAGATTTAAGAGATTTACTGTGAGGGTACAATAAAAAGCTGATCTCTCACGTAATGGATTTTTTTTTTGTTAATTTTGAAGCTGCTGTTCCGGTCTCGGTAAAGTTTTTTGATGCTTTAAATTGTATTTATAAGATAAATTAAAGTTTTCCTTCCAATTCACCCTCTTGCGACTATTGGCATGCTTACGACTTTTGTGACCCCTAAAGCCTGTTTTCTGTCAACTTTATGAAGTTCTAATATATTTGTTGGCAAAATAGTTTGACGTCCGATAGCCCTAAAAAAAACGGTGAGCTTCTTAAGTAAACTCTTTCTTTACTAAAGTTTACAGCAATTGTGTCGGTCTGGATACCTCTGGGTGATCTTCTCTGGCCTGCTGTTGAAGCCCCAGAATGATCGGAAGGTTTGGAGCTAGTTGTAGAGATCTTTCCCAACGTCTCCTAGCATGACGTCGAAAACGTTAGTGTCTAAAGCACCTTTTTTTTTTGCAGACTCAACTGTTTTGGTGATCTAAGGTGGGGAGATTGGTTCGTGATGCTCACCTGTGCTCACATGTAAATACTTATAATGGCCCTGAAACGGGCCAGTGGTGAAACTTGCAGCATTTCCTTATTATTATTCTTGATGATGAAGAGCCAGCTGCGGGTTGCTTGACTCTTATCCTTCGAGTCTCTATGCACGGAGACCGTACAGGAAGGGAGGTACGCCGCTGATCAAAGAATGTCTCGTCTTCAGGTGATTCCCCAGATAACCAACCGCTTATAGTTAGTCGGGAAAATGGGCCTGGAGAGTACCTTCTTTGTAGGTATGCCATTGGCACGACCACTAAGAAGTTGGCCGTTGTGGCTGCCCGTACTCTTCAGGGCTGTCTTTTTTGGCTTACATTTGTAGTAAAAAATTCTCTGGCGGCACTAGGCCAGATTGTGGTACGAGTGACACTCTTGGAAGTTCAGGGTGAAAGTAGACCCAGGTCACTGGCCCATTGGAGAAGAGCGTCGTCGGTAACCGGAATACTCAGCTGCTCGACTATCATCTACATTCTCGATGCAGCTCGGTGACTTGTCTATAAATGACGGTAAAAATTTCAGAGATGCTCTGGCCTATTATAACCACACTTATTTGATTAAGTTGCAGGTAGCTCCAATTTTATGTCAATGCCACTTAGCGGATTCTACTGAACTAATGTGAAAAGCTGGTGTATTTTTGCAATACTTCAAACTTATTTATTGCTATTGTTATCTAATTTTTTAAGATAAAAATTGTTTTAAAACTATCTAGGAAGTGTTAAGAATCGGTTTGCAAAATTTAAGCAAAATCGGTTCAGTAGTTTTTGCGGTTAGCGATTACAACGGTTTTAGCGACTTAGCTTTATATATTAGTAAGACTGAAGCGCTGATGGAGTCCCTTAATGCCAACTTTTTATTTCAACATACAATCAAATTTACTCCCGTATTTGAAGGAAAAAATAATTCACTCAACATCTTGTTAGGAGTGAAAAAAATTAGACCAGAGATGACTTAAAGGTTTTACAAGAGTGGAGTTTTACGAAATTTACAAGTTGTTGCATGTATAAGCGTAAGTGACCAGGGTTTCTTAAACCTTGAGACACTCATAACATATTTCAAGAAAAAATATGTGACAGAGAAAACTGGCGCTTATTACCAAACTTAGCTGCAAAAAGTGCGTCAACGACAAGGCTAATTAGTGGTCGAATATTATGATTATGTAAACCTACTGCTGAGCGGTGCTGAAAAGGCTCTGATAGAAAGTAAGGGCAATACGTACAACGCGAATTTGATGACCCCAACAAAAGTCATGGTTCAGAAAAGGCTCGACACATATAATAAACCACTAGGTAGATGCAAAAAATCTGCTACTGTAGTGGATGCCTTTGATTAGGTATTTATATTGGTAAGCCAAACTAAAATGGGTAAAATTCCAGATACCCAATATCAAGGACCACCTTGCCGTGATTTTCATTAACATGATCAATAAGGCTAACATAATAATAAACTATTTCAACAGTATTAAATAGGGCAAATTATAAGTCATTAAATAGATTATCCGAATTATAGTTATAACTATAATTCCCATCAGTAATGAAACCATACTACTAATTTTTCGAAAAAATTTTAGGAACCATGAACAAAATAACAGTGAGAATCATAATAGTTATTATGCATGATAAAAATTTAAATTTAAATTTTAGAAGTAACCAATCTTTTTGGGACATAAAAAAGTATTTACAATGGATACTCTTAAAATGACTATAATATTTGCAATCAAAAAAATTTTAGTCCTTATCACCAAACACGAAATTTTCATATTATCAACAGCCAAGAGATAATAAATGCCATGTTATTTAAGCTCGCAGGTGGTGAGGTGAGCCCCCAGCGTTTTAATAAGAATCAAACCCCGAGAACTATGGCTCAAGTAATTATTATTGCAATCAAATTAAAACCGTTTATATTGTCACATGTCAAAGATTTGGAGTAGACGATAAGCTGACAAGTATAAAATTACATGTCCCTAAAAGTAAGATTCATTACATAACTTTTTATGCTCGATAATGGAGCCCCGAAAAACTTAGTAAGAATAAACCAATAAGATCGAAAACTTCCAGTAGAGTTAAATAACAATTTTTTTGACAGCGATAACATTCCACCTCATTTTAACAAAAGGTAACGTTATCACAACAGTACAAAGAAACCCAAAATTATTCATATTGTTCCTAATGATTTTTCTATTAAAGATAGATGACTATTAGGTCAAAAATTTGAAGAGTGACAGGCCACGTTGTTAAACTATCACAATGCTGTCAAGTTTGATACTGATGTAATAAACTCCATCGATACTAGTGAAAGAGATTTTATAATTGGCATGGGCCCAGAAGGGTTTTTGTCTTTTAAGTATATCATCCCCAAATTTGACCATGATACAAACAGTGAAGAAGAAATTTCCATAGTTAAAAACGATTCAAAGCAAACAGAAACACTCAATAAACTCATGCGTACAGGTCTTATGAATTTAAAAAAACGAGATACAGTTCATAGTTTAATAATAAAATATTCCGACATCTTTTTACTTTCAGAGAAGTCCCTACTTTATACCAATCACGTTGCGCATGAAATCGAGGCGAAATAAAACATTCCAATTACCGTTACAAAGCAATATCGTTACCCACCAACACATAATAAACTTTTAGAAGAATTTATAACCAAGAAACATAATGAGATGGAAAAATTTGAACCTTTGTCATCACCATAAAATTCGTCTCCCTAGATTGTTCTGAAGAGACTAGATACCCATGGATATCCAAAATGGGTAGTAATTAATTTCGATAATCCTAACAAACAAATCATTGGTGATGCATATCCATTGTCTAACATCGCAGATATTATGAATCAGTGGGTAGTATTCTTAAATTTTTTATTATTTAATTTTGTTGGCACATTTAAGTCCACTGCTCGAGGTTCTCGGGATTTGGAAAAAATGATGGGATTGAAAAGAAATAAACACTGAGCACTTTGTTATGAAAAATAGAATAAGTTTTATTATAAAAGCGTGCTGTTGTCATTATTTGACCTTCTTACCGTGTTTACAAAAAACCGTCGTCGCGTTTACTGGGTAAAGGCTAGCAATCAATTTAGCTGGCCTGAGGCGCAGCAGGAGGTGCATACATAGTACTTACACATAAGTCGAGATGACGCTGTATATAAACTCTTATTCTAACAAATTTGGCGAACAGATTATAGACGATTGCCTGAAGGCTTAAAAAACGTACCTCTCACGTCGCAATTACTAAAGGATCTCATATTAAGAGGTTTGGAAAATGTAGAAATGTTAGTGTATCTAGATGATATCATTTACGCAAAAGATATAGTAGATCACGACTATAAAGTTCGGTTACTTTTTCACCGATTGAGATCAGTGAACATATTACTTTTGCCAAATAAAGTGAATTTTTGTCATAAGAGGTCATCTTTTTTGGACACATTGTGAGTTAATGGGAAATTAAATCAGACCCGAAAAGGATACAAGCCGTAAGAAAATTTCGCCACCCAAAAACTATGACAAAAATAAAACAATTTTTTAGGGTTAGATGAAAAATTTAGACGTATTATTAAAAATTTTTCAGAAATAGCAAGCCCATTGTAAGATTTATTTAAAAAGGAAGGAAAATCCGAATGAACCTGAGTACAAGAAAAGAGTTTTAAAATGTTAAAAAGCCATTTATGTTAAATATCTATATTAAAATTTCCCAACATTAGAAAATTATATAAGTTAACAACATATGCAGTGAAGTACGATGTGAGAGTAGTATTGAGTCGAGAAAAAAAAACTTGACCGCCCTATCGCCTATAATTTAAAAAATTCTTTTTTGTAGCTGATCATGTGCCATTATATTGAATGCACACATGAAAAGATGTAGAACAGCGTTTAATGAACTAAAAGCTTCAATTCATTGATTATAAATAAACCTTTAAATACAAGCCATAAAAACTAAATACCATCACTAATGCATTATCCAAAAATTCTGTAGGACCATTTCTGTATGCAGAAAACAAGATAAATCACAGATTACTACTATTAAAAATAATGATGATGAGTAAAAAAAACAGAGGATAAAAAAAACAGAACTACAAAGTCAAAGAAAAAAAAACAGTCAGAACATAAATTGACGATTATCAAACCTAGAACATCGCCAAAAATCCTTAATAAGGCAGTAGAAATAACAAAAACTAGGAGTATCACTGAATCAGAAGCAGATGTATCTTAATTGCCTAGGGGCCCCAGATGATCTCTTGGTTTAAAAACAAATAAGAAACGTCCAAAACTATATCATCGTATAATTGCTCAAAGGACTCGAATAACAACATTTTTGTAGCCATAGACATTATTCGAATTTTGACCAAGTATATTAAGGAACGTTACTAAAAATACATCAAAACAGACTAGCTCGTTGAAAGTTAATTTCTCACAATCAATAGCCTAAGCATTACACGCTAGTGATACGAATACGGAAATCACCAGAATAAAACCAAATACTCTTAGAAATAAGAAAATTTCACAATTACCAGAAGTATAATTAATCTTAGGGCATCATCAAGGAGAAGTATGTTTTGTGAAAATAATGGGAGCAATACTTAAAATCTTAAGTAAAAAATGCACAACCACCAGTGTATGACCTATAAAGAAGCGGATTACGACAAAAAATAACTAAAATAGACTTTATCATTAAAACGGTCTCTGACTGAGAAAGAACAAGAATAAAAATGCCTACTAGAATATGAAAGAAGCTGAACCAAGCTATAACACATCATCCGAAGATCTGAGCGAATCTGACGAAAGTGAAGAAAATCTCTCTTCAGATGATGATGAAGAATATGTACCCGACGGTGTGGAGGAATGTGAAAAAATATGATCAAAAGAGTCTCAATGATTTATTTAGAAAGGCTGGCCTATCTAAAGAGCAATCTAAATTGATGGCTTCAAACTTTAAAAAGCGAAATATGCTGACAAAGGAAACTAAAGTAAGTGAATATCGTGACCGAGAGAAAACCTTTCAAAAATATTTTAAAGAAGATTCAGGGCTAGTTTACTGCATTGGCGTAAAAGGACTTATTGACGAATTAAAACCAGATATATACAAACCTGAGGATTGGCACCTGTTCATTAATTCGTCAAAGCGGAGCCTCAAAGCAGTCCTTCTTCATAACACAAATAAGTACGCTGCCGTACCATTAGCGCATTCAACTGTGCTTATTATTTGTGTATGTTTGATAGTAAAGATAAAGAAAACCACTACAAAAAGAAAATTTGGCCACTAAGAGAGTCATTTGAACCTGGAAAACAAAATATTGTAGAAGAGCCACTTGTGAATTCGTCCAAAATTTTGATACCACCTCTTTACATAAAGCTTGGATTAATGAAACAATTTGTCAAGGCATTAGACTAAGATGAAGAATGCTACGAATATTTGAGCCAAGTATTTTACCACAAAACAGATGGTAAACTAATCGCAGGTATTTTTTATGGACCTGAAATTCGTACTCTATTAAGAGATGAAAACTTTTAAAGAAATATGAAAGATGATGAGAAAGCAGCATGGTCTAGTTTTAAAGATGTATCAACAAAATGTTTGGGTAACCCTTAAGACGTAAATTACAAAACTATTGTAAAAAAAATAGTACGCAACTTTGAAAAGCTGAGCTGCTTAATGAACTTGAAACTTCATTTCCTTGATTAACATATTGATCAATTCCCTGAGAACAACGGATACTTTAGCAAGGAGAAAGGTTTGATCAAGACTTGAAGGAATTTGAGCGCAGATTCCAAGGACGATGCATAGTGGGACAGAATCCTTAAAAGCTGGCCAAAATTCGGAATGTGGCCTAAATGATCTCAAATTTTCTACTCGAGGGTTTTTGGGGTCCCTGATTACGAATCTATTATTAGAATTACGATTTTCAAAATGGCGGACCCAAAATGGTGGACGTAACTTAAGTAATTAGTCGAAAACTTCAGTTAAAAATGCCAAACATATTTCTGAAGGGTTTTTGGGATCGCTGATTACGA
The DNA here is from genome assembly GCF_000648655.2 of Copidosoma floridanum. Next base: position 66,796 of record NW_019379751.1, on the reverse strand, counting down.
ATTTGTTATTGAAATGTCGATTTTAAAAATAGTATATGTCATATATTGACAATGCCGCAAAAATATTTGATTTTCAACATTTTTAAATAGAAAATGTTTCATAATTTTTTTAGGTTTAAATGAGTAAAAAATCTCTTGAGCAATGTCTTTATTCATTAAAAGTCTTTTGAGTACAAAGTCTGCGACACACTAAATATCTCTTATGTATTTCTAGTAACAAAAATCTTGAATTTCATCTTTAATGGTCGAATCATTCAATTCCGATTCTGATGTTGATCCACTTGTATCTAAATCGAAATCGTTCCTTGTCTCTTGTTTGATGACTTCAGGCTTTGGTCGATCAACGATGAGCCCCAGTTTCATCTTGAATTCAGTCTGTAATTTTCCGTGTTTTCAGAACTTTTTTCACTTTCTCTTCACGCGCGTGCCACTTTTGAGTTGTGAGTTTATACGACAAATGCAAACAGCACTCGAAAAAACGAATTCATGCATGCAATGTAGATATGCCAAATCGTAAATTATCTGTAGTAATATCCGTTTTTATAATTTTGTCGATGTTATTAAAATCCTTAGAGATGGATTTGCACAGGTAGCAGCGTTGTGCAGAAGTGGTACCGGTTATAGCGTTACAGACTTACAGAACAGGTATAATAAAGTGTAAACAGCGGGTGGCTACTTTTTTTCATTTATGGCTGCTCTGGGAGCCCCTCGGCAGTCCTTGTCGAATCGCCCGTCCCGTCTACGTATACACTAATACACCTTTACTGGCAAAGACCCTACAGCGCAGTCGACTGGGGGAAATGCAGTTCTAACTACTAAGAGTTCAATGCATTACATTCACACGTCTGATAATGTCGTGCCACGTATTTCTCCCAGAAAATTAGTGTAACTATACGATGAGCACTCCTGAGCAGCCAGTTTTTGAATATATTATACTTGATATTATGCACTATCTGTTTCCCGTTCAAGCGAGACCGAGAATCACGAAGACATTTTTAAAATTCAATTGGAAAATCAATTTTAGAAAAAAAAAGTTCAATTTTTTAGGTTTAATTGTTGAAAAATTTAAATATTTTTAACATACAATAAGCAATAAATGTGACTAACGTTATATTCTGCATCGAAGTTGCAAAGTATTAGCCAAAATTCTACAAACTCAATTGATTAACCCATTGAAACTCTAAGGCACTTCTTAAAAGAAGCTAAAAATATTATAATGGTGTTCATGAATATCGCTATACATAAGTTCTAAGTCTTACTTTATGATCGAGAGTCGAAAAAAGTTCTAGTTTTGTGATTCATGTAGTGGAAAAGCTCCAGAATAGTGTGCAAAACATCGATTTTTTGAAAAAAATATTAATTTATCACGTTTATTGTCCACTTACGCCTACAAGGAGTTTTTTTTTTTAAATGACTAAAAATTCGTAATCAACGACCTCAAAAACCCCCATTAAAGTACTTTCAATGTTTACAATTTGGTTTTAAATCGTAAAACTTGATTTTATTATCATTTTAATCAAATTTGAAGTAAATTTTTACTTTTCGCAATTTTCTGCTTTTTTATCGCCGTATGGTGGATTAAAATTTCTGTAAAAAAAAATTCAAAACATGGTTTTCGATTTATTTTTCCCTGTATAATTTGATTTTAAAGTCAAAAAATTGAAATTCTCCTTTTTTTTTTTTTATTTAAAAAAAACCATGAAAAAACCGTAAAGAATAAGACTTTTCGAGCAAAACCCCATAAAAAAGGAGCTGGACCCTACTTTTTTTATTGCAAATTTGAATTCAGCGTTAAAAAATACATAAGAATCTATAGATCTGGTCAATTGCACAGACACTTTTATTTTTTTTTGTGGGCCTGTGTTATCAACTACTACTGAACATTAGCTATCAATAAGAAATACATTTAATCCAATGGCTCATACAACCGAGGTTTCTGATTAAAAAAATTTCGTGCATTTACAGAATTATCTACATCGATAATGTGCTTGAAGAAAGTTCAATATGTAACGTAAGTGGAAAAATTACTATAACGCAACGCAATTTCTAATCATAAAAAAAACTAAATTTCATTTAAAGTAAAAGGCTAGGCCAATTTGATGGGTTTTGAAAATTAATTAAAAAGAGAATCATGACTGCAAAACAAATATCTTAAATATAGTACGTACTACAGTAGTTATTTGAATAGCGAAAACACTATCATTCTAAGTGCTTTTTATTTAACATTTTTGATGTTTTTCATGCTACTCATTCTAAAGTATTTTAAGAAATGGAAGATTTTATAAGTTAAAAGATTATTAGAACAAGTTCAGTTTGTTGCTACATCAAAGAGCTATTATTATTTAAGAATAGTTTAAAAATGAAATTAATATCATTATTACGTCATTAAAGGAGAAAAAAGCTTCCCAAAACGAAATGAAAGAATAACAAAATAATAAGATCAATTATTGAATTTTGTCAAGATTATGTAATAACAATACAAAATTCAACAATACAAAATGAAATTGAAGATTTAAAAAAATTTAATCGAAAGTAAATAGTTAAGTTTTCAAAAATCATCGTTAATCTTCATTACAGTTATTGTAATTCTTAAAATAGGTAAAATATTTGAGTATAAGGCAAAACATGTCAATGTTTTGATAAATTCGTAAATCTGTTATTGTTCAACTTGCCGTGCTGGTTTAATAATGTTTTTGATGAATATCGCAAACTATGGAAATTCCTGACTACTTTCAGAAAAAATTTACAAATTGTTCATTTGTACTTATTATAATATCAAAAGTTATTGTTGTGTAAGAAAATGAATAATACTATCGAGGGTTATTTATTACAATAAATGTAAATATTTAATATTATATCAATCAAAAACGTTGAAGTTTAAATTAACTTATTTATAATCTGTAATGCTCATTGTGTGAATTCATTATCGAATTTAATTAAAATTAAAAAAAATAGCTGTACAATATCTCGAACATAAATGGGATGAACATAAGTAAAGAATACTTAAAGACTGTAGAAATTATTTGTACTAAAAAGCCAAATGAATAAGTAAAAGTATCTGCAGGCAAAGTGATTTCTAATAAATTTTACTTAAGCAGTTAAAATATAGATTTTTTAAAAACTTAATGTCAATTATTCGCCAAAAAACAGTATTAAGCCTGCCTTGCGAGTAATATATAACAAATTCTACAATTTTTTTTAATATTTATATTTTTTGCTCTGTAATAAAATATTAACTTTATTTAAGTAATGTAGTAATAGTAATTAAAATTCAAAATTATTTTGGAAGATTTGACTTTTTTTTGTTGATCTTATTAGTAAACAAATTTTCAATTCTATTTTGAAAAATTTTTTTTGACGCTCAGACACTTTAATAAAAACATCAGTTTTATTACTTCATAATTGTTAGTAAATGAGAACTCTTAAAAATATCAAACTTGGTAGAATTTAAGAATCGATCTTATACCTATGTAAATTTTAAATTTTGTTTTGTAAAATTTTTTTACCTAAATTTTGTTATGGATGTTTTTTTTTACTATAAAACCACTTTTCTAAAATAACAGCTCTGTGATGTAGCAGAAAACTTGACTTTTTTTTGTTGATGTTATTACTTCTATAAGCTTTCATTTCGTCAAATAGTCTCGAATAAGTAGCATAAGTGATACCATTTGTATTAAAAAAAGATACACGTAATTATTATTGTTTCTGTTATAACAATAACTTCTCTAGCACTTATAACTCTATTCAGATATTAGTTTTAAAGTCATAATTTTTTTTAGAAACATTCAAAACACAGTAAACTCTCCAAACTTTTTACTTTATATTAAAATTTGTTGTTTTGATAGAGGTTTCATCTCTTTTTTTGTAGACTTAGTAAGTAAACCTCTTATAATAACAATTAAGCCTAATGGCTTGAAAAATTCAGAAATGATTGTTTTTTATTACAGATTGTTTTTTTTTTCACGTTAATTTTTAAGTAAATTTACGTTTTTTCCATTTAACTCCTTAAAATACTTTAAAATTAGTGTGAAAACAAAATCTTAAAAAAATCTTTTGCATGTTTTGACCACTGTTTTTTTACGGTATCTTTACTATCCATATAACGTTTTGGTTAATTATTTTTATAAAGTCGTATAAGTCTTCTCATCAATTGTTTATTTCACAATTACTTTAGTAATACTGAAGCCTTAATCGACTTTAAAACCTTTTTTTTAATCAACTTCCGATTTTATGATAACTTTTTAATTTCTTGCCTATTTTAATATTGTTATTTGTAATTTCTTGAAATTTTCAGCTTTGAGAATTTGTTTTGTAGTGAAATAGTTACAATTTAATAAGATGTATAATTATGGTGTCTTGTGACCACATTCAGAATAATTGACATTTTTTATTGATTTTTTGAAACTAGCATTATTAAAATACCGACGAAATTCCTAAAATATAACAACCAAAATGTTTAGTTAACGGAACTGCTTATACAGCTTTTTCTTTCATTTTTTCCGCGTCAATGGCTAGGCTCTAAATAAAGTAACATATAAATTCGTCATTATTATAAGTGAGTATACGATTTATAATAATGCACAAAGCTGTGTCGTGTGTACCACAGTGATAATTGTTTTGCGCCACGCAAATATAAATAATAATTATTATTATAAGTAATAATAATAATTTAATAATTATTATTATTATAATTTTTTTTAAGGTCACGGTGGCGCAGCGCTAGTGATGCAGTTCTATCAATGTCTAAAGTTAAGCTGCATTTAGCCCATTTAGTACTTGGATGTGTAACTGTTTAAGTCCGGCCGTTCCGCCCGTGCTGTTGATTTTTAAGGGTTGATGAGTTGTTTTTTTAGTGCTTCGTCAATACGATTATCGATGTGACTAAATAAGTCATAGTGTTTATACGTGTCTATACCAGTCATGAGTAAGTTTTGCACCAATTGTCTAAAAAAACACTATGTAGGTGTAAAAAAGCCTTATCTGAGCCTTGCAGTGATAAAACATTTTTTTATTATTCTGTTATAATTTCAAAGTATGTTTAGAAATTTTTACGTACATGGTTCATTTCACCAAAAACGGTATATTTTATGTCCCCGAAAATCACAATGTCATGTAAATAGATATTGATATAAAAACTTTTACAAATGATTAAGGAATGTTTTCCACTATAAGCACAACATAATTCAGGTTATAAAAAAGTTGTCCTTCAGTTTAAGCTACAAAGAAAGAGCTGAATTGGCGTTACAGGATAGGGCCTTCCTAAAAAATTTACTGTTTTAACGACACGTAGAAGCAAAAAACCACTTTTGAAATTTCCTTATGGCATGGAAATGGAAACTTATTATTATAAAGAGTATTTTCAAGCATTTCAATTAAATTTAAAAAATTATATGCTATCCATGGATGGTGTTTAAGTTGCGGGACCAAAATAAGGCAAGTTGAGTATTCCTTTTTGGAAAAATGTTTTACAAATTTGGGGAATTGAATTTTGGCACTCTAATTAAGACAGTTAATTAATTCTTCATTCAATGAAGGTCGATGATCTTGCAGGAATTTCATTTGTTTTTTTTGTTTACCACGACAAACCAGTGCTACAGGCTAGAGAATTTGTGAATTCAGGCTTCCCAAAATAAAAAATAAAAGTTCTAAACGCTTAAGAAATTTATACAAGTTTGTGAGATAAGAAGCTATCGCCTCGTATGTAATATAAGTACTGTGGCGGAATTCGACATTTATTTGGTGCATCACAATATAGATCTTTTCAAGATCTTACAAAAGCCCGTAACACTCTTTATCCCGTAACACCTTGTATCTTCCTCGTTAATACCTCGTTAAATGTTAGACTCTTAAGTACGATAGCCAACTTTTCAAATGTTAATGGTAAGTCAAGAATATTGTTGTATAAATAAAGATAAATTTTTATGGAGAGCACCATATTTCGATTGTTATGAAATTTTATGAGAGCCTATAACGTTCCTATTTTAAAAAAAATTATCTTAATACTGTCTTAAGAACTTTTGTTGAGCAGGTAAAGCAGGGCTAAAAAATATAAGCTTGTCTTGGTTATGGAAAATACGAGAAAAAACATTTTAATAATTAAAAATCTGTTATAAAAATTTGTCTACTGTGGACTTTAAAAATGATAGTATTCGTAAAATGACTCGTGTATAATATTACAAGTATGTTTTAGTGACAAGAGGATAGTGTAAAATACAAGGTGATTTTGAAAATCAAAAATATTTATCTCAATGCTTGAAATTAAAGATTTATAGCTGCATTAAACCTTATAACCTCATCAAGTACATTTAAGCGCTTAAAAAGTGTATAAAAAAGATGTAAGGAATCAAAATCTTTTTATCAAAATAAACTTTACATGTATATAATTGGAAAATATAACGTAAAAAATTACTTATACATACACACACATACACAGAAATGACTTACTTGTGTATTATGTTATTGAACGTTCTTCAATGTTATTAAGGTCCACCAGCAGTTCATACCAAAAAGATAATAGATAAAGGATCTGCCTAGGAAGATGGTGGAGGACTATTGAAATCCTTAAACGTTCTTAACGAGATTATGTAATAGTGTACATCTATAAATATATGGTCTCGGACACTAGCAATAAATATTTCTAACCTCCTAGATCACCGTGTATTCTAAACTATACCTTAGTCACTTAGACGTGTTTATAATATCATATACGACTTATTGTATAAGAACTATCATATTTAAAGGGTTCAATGCACAAAATCCTAAATTTATACATTTATAGATGTATTTTGATTCTTCATATCGTACATATAAATTTTTCATATTATACTCTTTAACTCCTTAAGTGTACTTAATGAGGTTATTAGGTTATATACAGCCATAAATCCTCGGTCTCAGGCACTTGTAGAAGCACTTTTCTAAATTTTAATATTGAACTTATTATATTCCACAACTTCAACAGCATCAAAGTCTTTAATACATTTTTTTCCAATCTTTGTAAATCGTGAAAATATATTTTATGTTAACAAATTTAAGATTTGATGCCAGAAAAAAAACAAAAAAGATATTTTACCTCTAGGCGTTGTCAAAACTGCGATTTATCAAGGGGGCACACGCCTGTAATGCTAATTCAGCCTTTTTTTTATATCTTAAACTGAAGCAATACTTTTTATGATCTAAGATCTGTTGTACATTTGAAAGATAACATTATTTAATTATTTAAAAGTGTTTTGAGAGCAATATCTTCTTACACGACGTGGTAATTGACTGGGATACAATACAATCTGTTTTTTATTACATATTTAAATATATTTGGTCATAGATCATAGTTATGACAAAAAAATGAAAAATAAATTTTTATCATTTTTCATTGCTATAAGGCTCAGGCACGCCTTTTTTACACAAGCATTATTTTTTTAGCCGTCAGTGTAAAAATTACTTATTATCAGGATAAACAGTAGAAATACCAGGACTTGTTTCACCACACCTATAATCACATTGACGAAGCGTTAAAAGAACTGTTTATCACCCCTCAAAAATCAACAGCACTGGAAAGTGGCAAGATCCACTCTCTTGAGCTCTCATTTATAATCCATCTAAGTACTTACCGTGCTCAATGCTGCTTAACTTTAGAGATCGATGGAACTGTATCTCTACTACTGCGCGACTGTGGTCACTAAAAAAGAAATTAAATAATAAAATTGATGGCACAGTGCAGATAATTATCATTGTGGTGTGGATGATGAAGTTTTCTGTATAAATATACATCATGTACTTGCTTGTATTAGTAACCGAATTATATGCGGCTTTATTTAGAGTCAAAGCAGCTACTTACACTCAAAGAACTGAAAGAAGCGGTCACATGAGCACTTCCATGGACTGAATATCTTCATTGTTATATTTTAAATATTTTGATGCCAAAATAATAGTAACAAATTCAAACTCATCGAGAAAAGGTCACCATTAGCTGACTTGGTTGTGACAAACGATACCATGAAGATATATCTATTTGTTATCAATTCCTTACTAGAAAATTAGAAGCTTAAAAAAAATATAGATGGAAATATTAGAAATTAGTAAGAAATTAAAATTTATAGCGATTTTGAAGCACATTAAAAAAATTTCAAGGATTTTTATCGGAAAAAGGAGATTTTTATCAAATAATTCACAAAAACATGATGTCAATTAAAATCAATGATTTTTTAATTTTATAAACTTTTAAGTTAATTTTTTATTATGACAGGTTAACTTATGAATTCTATAAAAAAAGTAAAATCTTTATGAAAACAACTTAATTGAAGCTGTAGTAGAAAAGTGGGCAAATTTAATAAGTTTTGGACATGTTTATAAAAAGAATGATCACTGCAAAACAAATATCCTGATAAGGTGGCAGGAACTACAGCAGTCATTATAATAGTGGAAACTGCAATCATTTCAAGTGCCTTTTTAATGTGTATGATGATTCTTATGCTACTTATTTGAGATTTTTTGACGAAACATAGATTTTTAAAGTGATTAGATTGCTAAAAATAAAGCTGTTTTTTTGCTACGTCAAAGAGATGTTCTTTTTTACTAACTTTATATTAATATAAATATCTTTTAATGATGTTTTAGTGAAAGAGAATATTACGAAACGCAATTAAAGATTTACAAAGTAATATCATTAGTTATTTAATATTTTCGAATTTGTTGACATGTTTAAGAGTTTTTATTACTTAAAATAGTTGAATAATATAATTTATAACTTTATTTAAACATCAGAACAAATAGAAATTCTTAAAAAATAAAATTAAAGATTTACAAAATAATAAATTTAAAAAAAATAATCATGTTATCAAAACTATAGTTAATTTAAATTACAATTATTGCAATACTATAATAAAAAAATTTCTTATTAAATCTGTTATGTACAACTTGCTGGACCCACTTTCTACTGTTTTTTGGCAAACAATTTACATTACGTTTGAAGAAAGAATCATCTTTTAACTGTTAATGTCAAAATGTTTATGTTTAGTAAAAATAATTTATACAGCCTTCAAGTATTTTTCACGTCTATACACACCGTTTAAAAATCTTAAACATAGCTAAAGCAGGCAATAGACTACTAATATTTTTTTATTATAATTTAACTAGGTCCTGAATTCATATCGTTAGCTTTACATATTATAAATATGTTATTTTAAACTTTAATACTTTAAATTAATGTTTAATAATAAATGTTCACTTATATTGTAATCATTGAAACTAATATTCATTTTTTTCACGTAACAAAGACTTTTAATATTTTAGTTAGTATAACTAAGGGGGCACCATCATAAAAGTTCCCAAAAAGAGATATACCATTTCTAATTGAAGGCAATTTGGTGAATCCAATACTAGCTTTATTTATACCCTGTGTGGATCAAAATGTTAAGATATTTGAGCTTAAAGTTGTAACTGATAGCATGTATTCTTATAGGGTTGCGTGAAAAACGAGTTGTTTAACGTTCATAATGAGTCATAATAAACTGCCCCAGGAGTTAAATCTATTCGATTTACAGATCAAGTCTTTGTCTTTAAAGTGTTGCATTAAAAATTAAGGGTAATGGGATCATTTAGCGATGAATTTGTGATAGCAATTAATAAATAGTCGTGTCCAAAGGTTCATGAGGTTACGTGGGTCGCATACATACTGACTCACTTTGTCGTGCGATATTTGAAAAAGTTAAAATTCATACGGGTTGAAGTTTGTACCCGTTATTATTTGTAATGAGGGAGTATGTGATAGAAAAATACTGTTACATTAACTTTTAGTCTTATAAGATTTTTATAACATACAGGTACTGAACACTATCTATACTTAGCTATAGCAGAAAGGTGATATACAAACAAAGACATAGATGGATATACATTATCACTGCAGTGATGTACATAGTTACTGCTAAACCGACCGACACACTGCTGTACCTATCTGCACTGGACTGATCAAAACGAAAATTCTGTTTTCACAAGAAGTAAAACCATACAGAAAAATATCTTTTTTTCCACTTTACATTTCATTAAAAATAGCATAATAATTTTTAGACACATTTATTTGTTAAAAAACAAAACTTAATTTTTTTTTTTAATCTTTGACCTAAGTGGTAGTCGCAGGAGCCCCCTTGAATAAGTTTCGAACTTTTCCTAAAAGAAGTCAGGGTTTTTCGAAATTTGTAACACACGTAATAAACAGTATAAGGCTGGCTTAGTAAATAATGTCTGTTGCAGCCGTTCTTTGCTTAAGGCCTATGGCCCCATAGTAGTCTTACTGCTCTGCTGCTTACTAGCTGCGTAGTAGAGTCAATAGAAGGTCGAGCCGCCACGCGACTCTCTTCAGCGAGGAGAGCCACGCCGCTGCTGCTGCCCCTCTCGGGCTTCTCAGTTTGGAAGCCGAACAGTACGGACGTGTCGCGCGCGAGCCAGCAACACATATAGAGTTGTACGTGCCCCTCCCCAACGTGGCCTTTTTCTTGATTTTAGAGCAATTAGGGAGTATTTTAATGAATAAACACATTTATACCTAAACCTAACAAGCAGCTCGTGTTCATTAAGGTGAACTCTCGCGTCCTCCTTTTCCTTATCTCACCTGCCTAGACCCAGCGTACTCAGCCCTAGCTACCGCGATTAAACAATCACAATCAAAAGTGGCATCGGCGTGCACATTTTTTGGTCCTTCGAGCCGGATCCGAGCAGCGCCATAGGGAAATTGCAGCGGCCACGAGGCTCATCGCTTGCAGTGGCTACGTACTCATCATAGCAGCCGCCACGAGGCTCATCAATATGGCGGCCATTTTAAGAACAGAGCACAACAAGGCATCGAGACCCATGTTGAGTCAAGTGCGCTATCTTGGCTCCTCAGCTGCGCGTAGTGCTGTCGCTCATATACATACACACTTACACGCGCACATATTCGACCCCGAGCGCGTACTGCTGTGCCGTCGTATGTATATACACATACACGCGCACACACAATCCAGAGTTGTTGGTGCTGTAGCGCGTACTGCCGTGCCGTCGTATGTATATACATATACACACGTGCATACACAATTTGAAGTTGCTGCTGCTGTAGTGCTGTGTGTTGTCGCTTGTGAGTGTCTATACATTAATAATTGTGCTACATCATTCGTGCCCGTCGAACAGCGTTCATTTGTGGTGGTGCTTGAGACCGTGCCTCTAGATAACACATACGCTCACGTGCCTGTCGACGGCACACTCGGAGAGGTACAGTCTGATCGTGTGGTTCGTTCGGGTAGAGTCCATGCACATTAACACACGCGCAGTACAGACGTCTCAAACCGCTAAGCTTAGAAGTAAATAAAGAGTCGTGAGTATTCTCGTACCGCTGCACCGGTGCCAAGCACCACGATATACAGCGCTCGAGCTCACGTGCTCATTACATACATACAGCTGCCTGGAACCCTCACGTAGGGCAGCTATATAGCGAAGTCTTCTCAGCGCATCGACATGCCGAACAACAATGACGATGTCGAGTCACTCGATGATGAGTACGAGAAACTTCTCCTTCAACAAAAGTCTCTCGCTACTTACATCAAAAACTTTATCGTCAACACGAGGAAAATCAAAGCGATAAAGCAGCTCACGACCTTTGATTTGAAAAACAGGATAAAGCTCTTACAAGGCTATTGGGATAAGTTTGAAAAAAACGACATGGAGATCTGCTCATGGGCAGACGACATACAAAATCAAACTTATATTACAGAAGCTGTGCATGACGCAACTCTCGAAGCCTTCATGCAAAGCCTGGGGCTTCTTCAAGAGTGCTTGGCTCGCTTTGAAAATCCTGCACCACCTAGAGGAAACCAATCAGAAAATAGAACAGCTGTTTATTCACAGCTGGAAAAGGTCAAACTGCTAACTTTCAACGGAGAGCAGAGAGACTGGCAAGGGTTTTCCGATAAGTTTACTGCGTTGGTAATCAATGACACGTCCGTCATGCCAGTGATCAAGTTTCAGCATCTGATTAACTTACTGAGTGGTGAGCCGGTGAACCTTCTACGTGGCATTAAGGTAGAAGGCGACAACTTCGATACAGCCTGGCAAGCCCTGGACAAGCGCTATGATGATAAGCTGCTGCGCTGTAACACATTCATAAAGGCCATATTAGAGATGCTGGCTGCATGCGAAGCATCTGTAATACACCTTAATCAGCTGTTGTCAACTATGAACGAGAGCTTGAACGTCTTTAACGCTCTCGCGCCTACATTGTCTAACTGTGATGCTCTACTAGCAAGCGAGAAGCTGGTCCTGCTCCGACTGCCAAGGGCAACAAAGCAAGAGATAAAGGCAAGCCAAAAGAGAAGCAGTCTACATCGGCCCTTCTGTCCACATCAACATCAAACAGCCTTCGAAGTCCACCTATCTCTATTGTTCAGAGATGCATTACATGGGCTTCTGCAAACAGTTCCTAGGGAAGTCGGTGCCGGAGCGCCGAGCCTTCGTACGAAGCAGCAAGCTCTGTTTCAACTGCATGGGCCCTTCTCATCAAGTGGGCGACTGCCCCTCCAAAAACACATGCCGCACCTATCAGAGCAAGCATCACACCGCTCAGCATATGGATCAAGCCGAGCAGCCAACCGTCGGTTCAAGACCTCCACAAAAGAAAGATAAGTATCAGACATCTGATTCCACTCAGCAGACTTCAGTGCTCGCTACATTTACCAGAAACACGAAACTGTTGTCCACAGCGATCGTGTCGCTGGTTTCAGACTCTGGCTTAGTCTACCAAGCCAGAGCCCTCTTGGACTCTTGTTCAGAGGAGTCTTACTTGTCAGACCATGTGGCCAGAGCACTGGGCCTCAAGGTTAAAGAGACCTGCTTGGCAGTCAACAGCCTGGGAAATTCAACCTCGATAGCCAGGGGTTGGGTTACTTTATCAGTTAAGTCCCCCTCTGATGATGGTTTTGATTTTCAGATAAAGACTTTGACGATGGGCAAGCTCACCTCAAAGCTTCCATCTAGCAACGTTTACTTCGGGAGTTGGAACCACCTCAAGGACTTGGACGTTGCCGATTGATTCTGTGGCACCTTAAGTCAGATTGATTGCCTACTGGGTTCTGAAGTCTTCGCCGCTGCCTTGCGCTCTGGCCTCATCATAGGTCCACCAGGCATGCCTTCAGCAATCTGTACGGTATTTGGTTGGATTCTTCTTGGAGGGTCTAAGCCATCCCCCGGCCTCGAGGTAAAGTCCACTCAATCATTTACTCTGACCGTCGACCAAGATTTGTCTGTCGTGTTACGGAAATTCTGGGAGGTTGAAGAGCCATTTAATGTCGATCATGGTTCTTCAGGCGATAAAAATTGCTATAGGCATTTCCAGGAGAACGTGCGACGAGATATCTCGGGTCGTTTTGTCATCCGCCTTCCGTTTTCCGACGCGCCCTCCCTTTTAGGTACTCGAGAAGCAGCTCTGGGCTCGCTACGGAGCATGGAACGCCACCGCCGGCTGATGGCATGCCCTGCATTTCGACAGGCATATAATACCTTCATGAAAGACTACGAGAGTCTTGGCCACATGTTGCCAGTCTCCGTTGGTCAACTCGAGCCGGAGCAGGTAGCCTACATTCCACACCACCCAGTAGTTCGGGACGATTTTTACAAAAGAATACGCATAGTCTTCAATGCATCAAGTAAGGATCGCCATGGTCGCTCGCTGAATAGCTTCATGCTCCCAGGCCCTAACCTTCTCGACAACATCCGCGCAATCCTGATGAGATGGAGATTCGATTGTTTCGCGTTTTCATGCGACATCGTAAGGATCTTTCACCAATTTCTAGTGGATTGTCGCGATCGCGACTGGCAACGAATATTGTGGCGTGAGTCACCAGACGATCCACCAACCGCTTTTCAGCTAAACACTGTCACTTACGGCACTGTTTCAGCCCCATTTCTCGCAAATGCGTGTATGCTTGAACTTGCTGTGCAAGAGTCCATCCGTATTCCTCTCCGATCTTCAGTTATCCAAACGAATCGATACGCGGACGATTTCTTTGTCGGAGCTGAGACGGAATCCGCGCTTTGCGAAAGGGCTCAAGAGCTCGAGAGTATTTTGTCATCAGCAGGCATGGAATTAGACAAATGGGCTTCTAATTCATGCACGCTGTTGAGCAGATTGAGCCCCAAGACTCTCCCATCTGTCGAGCTCCCGTCATATGCGGATGCACTTGCATCAGTTCTAGGCATGCTCTGGGCCCCCGCGTCGGACACCATGCTCTTTAAGGTCACAGCTTTGGAAAGCCAAGGGCTCGTCACCAAGCGTCAGATATTATCAAACGTGGCTAGACTCTACGACCCCCTTGGTTTTCTAGCTCCATTTATTATCAGGGCGAAAATTCTACTACAGAGTCTGTGGTTCCACGGTTTAGACTGGGACCAGGCTCTACCCCCATCAATTACACGGCTCTGGCAAGAATTTTCATCGGAACTCCCGAGAGTCAGCCAACTTCGCATTTCGCGATGGATCCGAGCTGACTCTTCGTCTCAGTGGGAACTGCACGGATTTTGTGACGCGTCTGAAAAGGCTTACGCAGCTGCGGTTTATGCAGTTGTGCACAGTGAGTCTTCCTCTCACTCAAGCCTTATAATTACAAAGTCACGAGTAGTTCCCCTCAAAACCTTGAGCGTACCGCGTCTCGAGATGTGTGCGGCTCATCTTCTCGCATTCTCGCACGTCTCATCAATTTTGTAGACAAAAGCACCCCAAGAGCTTCCTCGACCGTACATTGCTGGTCCGAGAAGTATTACAGCGTTTCTAATGATTAACGCTCAGGATAAAATCGACTGGAACAAGTGGCTCAGCCGATTTTCCTTGATTCAAAAGTTAATTCGAACCCTGTCATATGTACTTCGATTTAAAACCAACACCCTCAAACCCCTAGAACGACGGCTAACTTGGCTTTCAGTCCGAGAGATCCATGCTGGCCGGGTCTTCTTGTGGCGTTTAGTTTAAGGACTTACCTTACAAGACGAGACTCAATCTCTGTCAAATTCCGAAGAGGTAAGGTCATCGAGTTTCTTAAAAAGGCTCAACCGCTTCCTTGACATACTTGGTTTGATTAGAGTCGGTGGTCGTCTACACAAGACTGCCTTGACAGAAACCGAGAAACACCCCATTGCAACTACCCGCAAAGCATCATGTAGTCCGCTTCCTCGTTCGAGATGCACACCTCCTCACACTTCATGGAGATCCCTTGCTTACACATAGTACCTTGAACCGTCAATTTTGGATCCTACGTGCGAGGAATCTCGTTAGAGGGATAATATAAGCGTGCACCACATGTGCTCGGCTTAAGGCGGGAACCAATTCTCAAATGATGGGCGCCCTTCCTGCTCCTCGGTCATAACCATCGCGACCTTTCACACACACGGGCGTTGATTATGCCGGACCCTTTTGGTTAAAGGCTTCCCCCGGTCGTGGTCGAAAGGTCATGAAAGGCTACATCGCGGTCTTCGTGTGTCTTGCTACTAAAGCAACGCACATTGAAGTAGTCTCTGACTATTCCACACCAGCGTTTTTAGCAGCATTTCGCCGCTTCGTGTCTCGCCGAGGATTTTGTTTACACATGTATAGTGACAACGGCACCACTTTTCAAGGCGCCGACGCCGAACTTAGCCGCTTATCTAAAGAAACCTCTGCAGTAGGTCAGCAAGCGGCTTCCTCCGTAGCCAGTGAAGGAGTCAGTTGGTACATCACGCCACCTTACGTACCGAACTTCGGCGGACTCTGGGAGTCTACTGTCAAGGCGTGCAAGCATCATCTCAAGCGCGTGATTGGAGAGGCTCTCCTTATCTATGAGAAGCTCACTACGCTCATGAGTCAAATTGAAGCTTGCTTAAATTCAAAGCCTCTTGGGTATCTTAGCTCAACCGATGAAGACCCAGTCGCCTTAACCCCTGGGCACTTTCTGATAGGAGCCGCCCTTATTTCTCCTCCTGACACCACAGAACTAGATTCCAAAACTTGTCTCAGTTCTAGATGGAGGCATGTGCAGCAAATCCGCAATCGCTTCTCGTCTAGATGGAGTCAGGAATATCTCACTCAGCTGCAGCAACGCACCAAGTGGACGCGTGCTCAGCCCAACCTTAAAGTGGAAGAAGTAGTCCTAATCAAAAACGAACTTCAACCTGCCATAAAGTGGCTCATGGGCAGCATCGTGCGAACCTTCCCAGGAGAAGATGGCCTATGTCGGGTGGCAATGGTCCGCACGGCCAAGTCTGAACTTTGTCAGCCTGTCAGCAAGCTGGTGCCACTCACCACTTCGTCAACAACCTCACTTCCAGAGAACCAAGGGTGTCCTTCCACGGCGGGTGGTACGCCCAGTGTCATCACTGAAGATTAGACATTATTCATTTATTGGCCATAAGCCCATCATTTTCTAACCACGTTTGTAATGGTAACTTAGTTTAGGCCAGTTGAGGCATTTCTTTTCTGTACTCGCAATGATTGTAAGCCGTGTTTCAAAATATTCATTCAGTTCTTACTTTAATATTCATTACCCTTTCCTGGAACCGTAGTACTTTATTAATTAAACGCACTGTAAGCGACGTTTGACGGCGGCATGTTGTACCCGTTATTATTTGTAATAAAGGAGTGTGTGATTAGAAAAATACTGTGACATTAACTTTTAGTCTTATAAGATTTTTATAACATACAGGTACTGAACACTATCTATACTTAGCTATAGCAGAAAGGTGATATACAAACAAGACATAGATGGATATACATTGTCACTGCAGTGATGTACATAGTTACTGCTAAACCGACCGACACACTGCTGTACCTGTATGCACTGGACTGATCAAAACGAAAATTCTGTTTTCATAAGAAGTAAAACCATACAGAAAAATATCTTTTTTTCCACTTTACATTTCATTAAAAATATCATAATAATTCTTAGACACATATATTTGTTGAAAAACAAAACTTAATTTTTTTTTTAATCTTTGACCTCAGTGGTAGTTGCAGGAGCCCCCTTGAATAAGTTTCGAACTTTTCCTAAAAGAAGTCAGGGTTCTTCGAAATTTGTAACACACGTAATAAACAGTATAAGGCTGGCTTAGTAAATAATGTCTGTTGTAGCCGTTCTTTGTTTAAGGCCTATGGCCCCATCTATTTCTTTTCATCTTCAAGAGCACATAAATCAATAGTGGCATCTGCTTAACCTTAAAAATTTATTTTTGATTTTCAATTTTTGATAATGCAACTCTCCTCGCAAATTATCTTTCTTCGGTACGAACAACCGTACCAAGCTATCTTACAAAGGCTTTAGATCTTTGCACTTGGGAAGTATTAAAACTTATTTTAATAGTGTTTCCCAATGGACCATCAGAAACAGGTATTCACCTTTGTCTTCTCACTAGATTAATAACTACAAGTTGTTCAGAAATTTTTCAAGTCTTGTGTAAAGAAAAAAGTAAGTAAAACTTTTTGAAATAATTAATAAGGCCAATTTTTAACTTTGGATAAAAGTTGCTTCTACAAAAACTGGTTCTAATTGAAATTTACATAAAAAATATATTAAACAATTAGGAAATTGATTTGTAAGTTTAGAACAAAACATAGTTTTGTGCAAAAAAAATGTCAGATATTAGTTGATGTTCAAGCAAGTCTAGTTACAGCAGTTACTAGACCCCTTATCTTTTTTTCTGGGTAATTGAAAAACGAAATACTGTAGGTCCTACTAAAACAGGAACACTGCTATGTGCCAATAATTGACAGCTGACATAGTCGTTGCTTCTTTTATCTAACTTACTTGCACAGCTTGGCACAACAATTTTATAACTTATCATCTTAAAATTATGTTCTGACAAATACAAACCACGTATTAATTTGATAGAGAAGTATTTGTTTTACGCGCTAGCATTTTGATCTGTATACCTCAATGTATCATTAACAGAATGTCATCGAAACAAAATTGATTTTACTATTTAATGCATGATGCTGACATGTGGTTTAAATTTTCTACCATCTGTTACAAGTTTAATGTACCATAAAATTTTAGACACTTATGCACTTTTAAGATTTAAAGGATCTCGCAGCTGGTTTAACCATCGACTACTGTAAATTTTTTGTACTATTTTTTAGATAATACGTGACAGTATCTAATACGTAGTAGTTTCGTTTTTAAGATGATAGATGATTCTAATTTTCTCGTGAGGCAATCGGCAACATTTTTAGAAAATTATAAGACTTATAGAACAGCACCTTTGCTCAATCTTATTTTACTTTTCGAAAAAGTGTTGGCAAAAAAATAAGTACATTACTTTTTTAGACATGAAAAGAAAAAAATGAAAAAACGACTTTGTGCATTTAAATTTGCTAGTTCAACTTGCATGAACAGTTAGTCTGTACTTTTAAAATAATTAAAAAATGGATTCCATTCATTTAATCATAATGCTTAATCCAATCGTGAGAGTTGGTCACTTTAAGGAGGTTCATCACCTTGTATAAAAATGATCTTGATGTACATGGATAGCTAAGATTCTACACGATACACAAAGTAGTTCTGGCCCATTTTCTCTTTTCTTTTATTGGTTATCCTGTAGGAGGAAGTATTGTTTTGTATGTACGGATGAGAGCCTCAACTGTACGCTCACACTTAAGAGGTACGACAAATAAGTGTTACTTCTACAAGGTAATTTATGTACAAATCTACATGTTGATCTACATGCATATGTAAACTCCTACGTATGATGTGCGTCTGTATGTGTTTGAGTATTGTATAAGACTTGAGAAAATTAAAGATAAAAGCCACAACTAGACGGTCTTACCCATTAAGTACAATCAGTAATTTTTGCCTTCTCCCATAGAAAATACCATCGGTATATGGACTTCTGTAGACGTGAAAAATGGTAATTAAATAAATTGTTTGAAGGATAACAATAGATCTTTACACTCCTTTGTCTTTGATTATTTAAAAAAAGCTTCTTAATATAAATTTTGCAAATCATATTCATAAAGTATGAATTACATCATTTACATATTATTCATTGTTGTGACGTAAGAACATTGTATAGTCTAATCTAAGCGCACATACTTATATAAACAACAACCACGAATTGTGCACATAGCGCCAAGTAATACAGTTAGTCAAGTTCTAGCTTTCGTCGTAATCAGTCACTCTTTAGCCGTTAAGGTCACGATGTATAACATACAATAAGTTTATTTCTCAATATATAATTATACTTCTAATACTTCCTTTTATTATTACCAACATGGTAACAGAGCGTTGTTTCTTTTGTCTTTGATTTTCTTGCGCTGATTCATTGGTCCATGAAAATCAACTTAAGATAAGGTCCAGGTGAAAGTATCAATCCAAGACAAAAAATTCAAAAAATTTTATATAATCGATTACAGTCGTTAAAAACGTCAATCCAGTAATTAAAACAAGTATTTATTTAGGTTACCGGTAATCCAGTAGTGAGAATAAAAACAATATCTGAAGTGTATAAATATCAAGTGATCAAGACAAATTAGGTATGAGCGCGCGGTGGCTCGGTCGGCTAGGTCGTGGATTGGCACGCGGGACACCGTGGTTCGATTCCCGGCCAGTGCGACTTTTGGGCAAGTACCTCTGTGAATCTCACATGTGCTTTTTCACAACGCAATGCTCCTCGAGGAGGGTCTAGGCAACCTTCTCGCAGCCAAAATTGCCTAATTTCCCCCTACCCCCCTCCCAGTCATGGGAGGCCTCCCATCCCTTTCCTTGTCCCTTTCCCAAGTGCTAAGTGCCCATAGTAGTGCCCTTATTAAAGGAGCCGGACGTAGAGCACTGTAATATAAAAAAAAAAAAAAAAAAAATTAGGTATGGACAAGGACATAAAATATTTAAGAAAAATATTCGTAAAAATAGCAAGATAAAATGGCATATATGAGGTGATGAATTTTAAAAACTATATAAGACTGAGTCCACAGCACTACAGATGATTTATCGAGAAAAAATATAACAAGTTAAAATTAAAAAAAAACTTTTTAAAAAAATAAGGAATTTGTAGCTTAGTTAGAGTGAACTGTTCATAAACACACAGAGATACTTTTTCTTTAAAAACATGATATATATTCAGCCTTCACTCGCGTAGTGGTGTAATCTCACTCGCTTATCTAAGTGAGCTTCAAGCGTTCATTGAAAATGAGTAAAAAGAAACTTCATCCACTGAGATTTTAAGTTAACCTACTTGTAGAGGTGAGTGAAAACTCTAAAGTTTTAAGGTGCTTAGTTAACTTATGATAGCCAGGCGATAGTTTTTTTTTTTTTTTGTGGAGGGAGGGGAAACGCATTGAGGCACACCGCAGGGACAGCGACAGTGTGGGACTCGGTGGATTTTTTTTATTATACCACCCATACCCACTAAAACCCCCCCCATGCCGCGTGGCTTTTGATCCACCCCGGAACCGCGTTAGCATTACTTCGTGGTGGCGCCACCAGGGAAACCATCGCGTCTCACAGCATTAACGAGCTAACTCGCCACCATTTGCTAGAGGTGCTGATGCTCTCGAGTCCTGAATAGGACTCGGGTTCCCTAAGGACCAGCACCTTGTCTAGCGCTTCATAGTAGGCCGCCTACTTAGCCAGCACCACTATAAGCTTAATGCTTTCCCTTGCTGATAGGTAAAAAGTACCCAGCGCAGCGTGGGTCCACATAAGCTTGTCTTTCAACTCAAGGCCTTTTTGCCTTATTTTGTTCCTGCTTGGGCCTTATCCCTGGCCTCTTTCAGGGCTCTTCTGAATAAAATGCAGCTCCCACTGCCTGCTTCGTGCTTGTTGGTCCGTTGTTGGGCAAAGGAAGCACCGTGCTGGGCCTGGACACTCTTTCTTCCAGTGGTTTGAGCTTCCATACCAGAAGCAAAGCTTGGATCCGTTTTCGTTCTCACAGTTGCCTGAGACCTGCCCATATCCCAGTCATTTGTAACAACTTGTTACTTTAATTCTTCTTCGAATTCGGCAGCTTACAAAGCCAACTCATAACCTGCGTTTCTTTTCTACTTGTCTGGCAGATGCTTCGTCCACCTTTATTAAAGCCAGCTTCTGTCCTCTGACATTTGGCTTTAAGAGAGCAACTTCTGGCTCCTGGCTCTGATGTCCAAAAGTCCTAGCGAAAGCCTCTTTGACCTCATTTTCCTCTACAATGGCATCCAGGTCTCGGACCTCTAATGTCACTTTTCTGTCGCTCATTTTGACAGTACCCTATCCGGCTACCGACTTTTCAATTTGCTGTGAGAATGCAGTAGCATTCTCTACACCTTTGGCCTTAATAAGTATGTCTCCTTTTTTTGTAGTGACAACTCTTTGGACTGCCACTTTAGCCTTATCAGAGTCAAAGTTCGCCTTCATATTCTTCAGCACCATTGCAAAGGTCTGTCCTTCAGCCATCTTTACTACTACTGTTGTTGTGGCGTCCACTTTTTTCTTCCAGCTTGTTTTGTCATTCAGAGCAATTTCTTCTTGTTTATCACTGCCTGTTTTCTTTTTCTTTGAAGACATAGTCTGCTGACGTTTCTCAGGGCTGTCTGATGGGCTCCTGTTTCTTTTACTTAGTTCTATTTCCTTTAAGGCGGTGTTCAGGGTTCGTTTCTGTACATGCCGTCGGAAATTATCTTGCCTTTTTTCCCTCCACTGCAGGGATTTAAATGACGACTTCCAAGCGTTGGTATGCAAATCTTCTTCAGTAAGACAGCCTTTTATAAGCACCTCTGCCTCTTGAAGGTGCTTAAGCGCCGCTTTGAGCCCATTTTTAACAGCGTTCACTGTGTTGCCGTACTTATCATTAATCAGTTGAAGCGTCTCTGTAATTTCATTCGTTGCTGATTGGACTTTATCAGCAACTTGCTGCCGCTTTACTCCGAGCCTAGTGACACTTTCTTCTTAAGAGGCAAGCTCTTCCTGGGTCTGGTGGCTAAATACCGACACGTTACTAACCTCGGTGTCGTTAGTGCCTATTTTCGCCAGGCCTCCTCTTTGTCCTATGTCTGTAAGAAAACGCCATGGAACATTTAGCAGTCCCTGTTGGCCATAAGACACGTCTTTGTGGCCCCCCTCCAGAATCCGTGGGGCCTGCGTCAGTCACCCGGGCTTTCACCGGATCGGAACTGCCGGTGGATTCCCTCAGAGAGGTTACCACCTGGGGTACAGGTCTTGCATCGACGTTTTTCATATTGGCATCTTTTTTAATATCGTACTGACCTGTGAAGGCCAGTACTACCTTTTTTTTCTAGAAATAAGTATTTGGAAAGGGTTGAAACCAGGGCAGCAGCCCTTTCTGTTACCAGAGAGAATCGCTACTTGCTCGGGCCGGCCGGGAGTCGCCACTCTCCTCCAGTTCCACCCGCGGAGACTGCCCTGGCGTTGAGTAACAAGTGTAAGAATGGTGTTCGTGTGTAATGTATGTATTTGTTGGTACACAACGGTCATCTCAGCGAGACGAGCGGTAGGTGTACAGTCCCAAGACCGCGCAGACAACCCAACAAAACGGGCTGGCGTTAGGCACTAAGGTGCCGCCATATAGCCTCCTCAGTCGTAGTAAGCCTAGATTAGTCGGTCCACCACGTCTTTTTTGTTTATGAGGCGTACAGCCATATTAGATGGGGTTACCCAGACTTACCTGGGCCTCATCATCCGGCTTCACTCGCCGCCAGCCCTCCAACGCACGCCCGGAAATGGACCCGCCACACGCAACCCAGAACAATCCGTGAGTGTCCCTGTGTTTGTTTAGTGAGAGTGTGTGATGCATGTATCTGAGAAGAATGTTTTTAACCGCCGCTTACTTCTATACACGACGGGTGCTAGTTTTTGTTGGCCCGCATCAAGCAATGGAGTGCCACCCATGGAAGCAGCAAAAAGCGAAGAACAAGGAGCACAAGCAGAGCCGGCCCATGCATCCACACCGATGGAGGCATGGGGCACTAGTTCCTTGTCCACATCGCTGCAGATACACACGCCAACGCCACACACGCCTTCCGCTTCACGCCCCCGACCCGCCACCACAGAGAGCCACTCTAGCTGCCCATCGTCACCTCATATTTTAAGAGGATGCCCCTATCCGCCACCCGGGGAAGTGCCTGGTATGGAGAAACTAGCGAAAACTCTACCCGGGAGCCAGGCGATAGTACACAATAGGATTTTCGAGTAGCTGCCATCGAGTTTTTAATTTTTTCCATGACATTACAAATAACCATGTGAGCCAGTTATGAGTATCCAACTGTGTATACTTATTGGAACCTAAGTACAACAGCAAACTAAATACAGCGACCATTGATTTAAGTTTATTAGTTAAATAGCTATGTTTTCATGCTTTTAGTATTAACAAATTCTGCTTTCCTTCACATAATGCTAGAAAAAGTTGCTGTTCCTAGTTTGGTGTAATAAAAGGATACATACATTCAGATGTTTATAAGATACTTAGACAGTTACTTACGAGGTTCTAGGTAAAATTAAGAAACCGATGTCAGCAACTTGAAAATCCTATTGTGTACTATCGTTTGGCTACCACAAGTTAACTAAGCATCTTGGAACTTTTTTCAGCTATACTGCACAAAATTTCAGCCACTCTGGCTGTTGCTGTCGTGATTACGCCTAGAGAATATCCCAATTTGGTCCCTGTAATAGTTTGCAGGACTTTAATAAAATTTAAAATATCATGACCTATTACTCGTCACCACAAAAAAGGGCATTGAATTTTACTCAAGAGTTAAAAATTTTTATCGCCTTTACTTGTTAGGTAGGTATATCATTGCAGAGGAGGTGACTGCTCTGCTGAAATCATTTCTGTATTTGTATGTAACGAAGTGATTCTGAAATAAACACTTTTTTTTTTAATGTAGTATAACAATTATAAAATTAGTTCTCATTTTGCTCCATAGTATCTTAGTAGTACTCGCATATCTCATTAGAATTTTATTTAGCTCTCCGAGTGTGCTCTTTAGCAATCTTAGTGAATACAGTTACTTCCTTATAGTGAACGTTTAAAGTTCACTAGGTTGATCAAGCGACATCATGATACCACACAAGTGAAGACCTAAAGCATATTGTATTTTTAAAGATAAGAATCTCTGTATGAATTCAACAATTTCAAAAGTTAGTTTGCCAGTCAGAGAAAAAAAAAGGCTAAGAAAATAGAAAAAAAAAAATTTATATCAATAACCATTAACATAAATCATTTATTGATTTGAATAATGTTTGTTTTGTACCAAAAATGAGAAAAACATTTAAAGTATATAAAAGATTGCAAAAGTAAGCAAAATTAGAGCGACCACTAGTATAGCAAAAATATATACGAAAAGAAATGATGAACTTACAGTGATTGCACAATTTAAAAATCGCGTAAATTGCATAAAAAGTTGCTTAAATAATTTTAATAAAAAGCCTGTTACTTGTACTGATAAAAACAGCAAGAATAAATATTAAAATAATGAATGAACTGATCAAAACAAAAAGTACAGGGCATTAGGCCACACAAATTTTTAATATTCAAACAAATTAATTTGCAACGTAATGCTTAATGGTATGCTAGATGAGTTATCAAAAATTAAAGTGAAATATACAAATTATTGTAGAAGTGAGATATTAAACAAACAATTCAAAAATCGTTAAAAAAAGACGCAAGAAATTTTAAGAGTTTTTCAAATTGATTCATATGAGCGCGCCCAAGCGAAACCAGACAGTCACCGCGAGAGGCGCATTTTTTCAATAAAGCGCGCTATGTTCAACTCGCTCAGATAGCCAGTTAGCGGCTGAAAAAATAATACAAAATCATTAATCGATAGATTTTTATCTGCTATTTCCGTTTGTGCTATTATTTTTAGCCGCAAACCCTTCCTTCGAGGTTAAAATCAAGTTCAAGTTAAGGTTAGTTTTTCTCAGAGTATAAATTTTTTTTTTTTTTTTTTTTTTCTTATGATAATCAAAAAAGCAACACTTCGAGTGTACGTAAATAAATTTTCAAAGTAGAAGTGTAACAGGTTTGCGAGTTATCAAACAATAAACACGGAGGCGCACGGCTCCACGCGGTCTCGCGTGCGACGGTTGCGGCGCACAGTGTAAAAAAAAGGTAAAAAAACCAGTCACAGCTCAATTTTCGTCCGATTTCAATAAAACAAAATTCAAAATACTCAGAAGGATGCCTATTATCATATGCGACTGCTATATTATTAAATTTCCACTCCCACATACCCCTACTACCCTTATAAACTACCCCTATCAACCTCTAAGTGGGCTCATCCGCCTAATCCTAGGTAATAAAGTTTAATCGACTATTTCTCTTCCAAAAAATTAATATCTCAACCACGAACAGGCTAATACACCTGAAACTTGATCTACCATATCCCAATGTACCCTCGCAACCCTTATAAACCACCCCTAACAACCCCCAAGCAGGTTAACCCACCTAACCCTGGGTAAAACGAGTTTAATCGAATGTTTCTCTTCATAAAAGTGGATACCTTTACCATAGACAGGCTGACTTAACAAAACTTGATCTACCATATCCCAATTTACCCTCGCAACCCTTATAAATCACCCCCTAACATCCCCCAAGCAGGTTAACCCACCTAACCCTGGGTAAAGCGAGTTTAATCGAATGTTTCTCTTCATAAAAGTGGATACCTTTACCATAGACAGGCTGATAAACCTCCACCTTGATGTATTTCATTCTCATTTACATTAACAACCCTTGTAATTTATTCCTAACAAATTATAAGCAGGCTTATCCTCCTGACTCTTAATTAAGTGGATTAAATTTACTGAATCAATTCACTCTATTTATATTCAGTGTATAATTTTTTGTTTAATAAAGGCAGTTAACGAAACTTTTCCTAATAAGTTTTTAATGGTTTAGCCCGTTTAGGGATTGATAGCTTGCTGTGTGAAATAAAGGACGAAATTCTAGACACGGCTCAGTTTTCAATCGACTTCAGTTTAGGGAATTGCAAAACACTTAAGAGAATATCTGTTTTAACTTGTAAATGCCGCATTTTCTTTTTTTTACTTCCAAACTTTAGTCAAAATCCCATAATTCCTTAAATCGTCAACCACTACCTTCAACCATTAACCCCTTCATTAAAATTATAATTTCTTAAGATTTCATACTTACCACTCCAGAAATCTACAACTATACTAACTCTTTAACTCTCTAACCCTTTAACCCTTTAATCCATAAATTTACCAACTGCCAAGTCATCTAACTTGCAAACCCTATGTTTAACAGTTTTCTTACACAAAAACAAGAAGTACTTTAAGTCAAAATCAATCACGATCAAACTCTTTAATATTTTCACCCTAAATTGTCAAACTCATAAAGTAACCTAACCCAAAATTCTAACAATCAAGCACACTGTATGTTTTTTTAAAACACAAAAGTATTGCAGGATAACAGTTTTGCTATACTATTAAATATTTAAAAAATTTTCCACGTAAATTATTCAAATGATAAGTATCAAATAAGATAAAAGTGTGGTGTAATTAAAATTGGATGAAAAAAGAGTGTTTTTTATTTAACAATTATTCAGAAACAAACTGATATTTGATAATTATTCAAAAAATTCTTCACTTCAAAGTAGCTTTGGTTTTTAATAATTGATTAACATTCTTTCTCAGTTGTTATAAAACATTAGAAAATATTACTAAGTATTACCAAGCAATAGTTGATTTTCAAAAATGTCTTTATACTTGAAATATTCTGAATTATGTGATATATTATGGAGCAGGGAGGATTACTATGTACCTTATATAGATTGCTTGTTAGTAGTCTGAAAATTAAATACTCCTTGTCTGACAATCATGAAAATAACGTGAGAAAACAATTGAATAATTCATTTGTATTGCAATTTAAACAAAAATGAAATGCTGTTTTTCGAAAAAAAGATTTATTTAAGACGAAACAAACAGATTTTCTGGATAAAACAATATCTATAAAGTTAGATGATAAATCTTCTTTCAACCAATTGGCATCACCTGACAAAACATTGTCTACATCAGAATGTTTGACAACGACCGAAAGACCGCGTTTATCTTTTAAAGAGGTATCTTCAAAAACAGAGTATAGACGTGCCCTTGAGTATTTGCAAACAAATTCACCAAAGAAGAACTATGTCTGGCCTTAAAAATTAAACTGCGATCATGCATCACCAAAAATGTCTCTAAAAAAGACGTAACTGACGAAAAAACTGATTTACCAGATATTAAACTGATTAATAAATCATTACGTATGTTTTCTGCCTTCGATTTGTTATACCGAAAATATGAAAAATTAAGAGCTTATAACCAATCAATTTTTGATAATATATTATATCCGCGATATGGGATGATCACTGAAGCAAAAGACGTCTGTTACCCGGAACATTTGGAAGTAACTGATTCTGGAGCAACAATTGACATTAAATCTCTACTTGACCACACTTTAAACCAAATTTTAATGATCCTTGATGAAACAGAATTACAAAAATTAAATAAAAACCTAATTTTTGTAGGAAAGTATGGTTTTGATGGTTCTCGGGTCAGCAAACAACAAGACAGCGTTTTATGAATAATTTTTTTGATTCCAACCTGAGTGATGCTGATAATAATAATTATTACCAAAAAATTTTTTCTGATGCGTCTATATTTATTGCAAATCTAGTACCGATTGAAGTAAAGACTGCTGATAATGAAATAGAGTGGCTCAATAATAAATCTTCTTCAACTTTGTATTGTTGCCCAATAAGCTTTAAATTTGTCAAAGAG
Organism: Copidosoma floridanum; assembly: GCF_000648655.2. The sequence continues at coordinate 39,053 of NW_019379751.1, read as the reverse complement.
ATCGATATTATTACAACCAAAACTCATGAGACAATACCGAAGCCATTGGAAAAAAAAAAAAAAATGTATGAATATGTATGGAATTCAATGTAGAGTTTGATTTTAGATGCTCAATGATAGATGATAAAGTGGGAAATGTTTAAACAAATAAAAAATCTGTCAATTGCTGTAATATTTGTAAAGTTGGACCAAAACATATTAATGAAATTGATTACGTTTTAACATGCAAGTGTCTTGATAAAACTTACAAATTTGGATTTCCAATATTACATAGTTGGATTAGATTTATGGAATATTTGTTACACATTTCATATAATTTAGATTTTAGGCAGTGGACAGCATTTGGTTGTAACGAAAAAATTAAACTTGATCGCAAAAAGATTTTTCAACAAACTTTGAAAGAAAAACTTGGGATAACAGTTGATGTTGTTGAACAAGGTTATGGTACAACATATACGGGAAATGTAGCTCGTACTTTTTTTTTCTGAATATAAAGCTGTATTCAAAATAATTTACATTGATCAAGATGTTTTATTAAGATTGTAATATGTAGTGTTACAAATAATATCTTGTAAAAATAATGTACGTTTAGATGTATTTACGGATGACTGTTTAGAAACAGCCCGAAAATGTGTTTAATTGTATGGTTGGTACAAAATGCCACCGAGTGTACATAAGGTTATTATTCATGGTTGTGATATTATAAAGACATTTCCAAAACCTATAAGGGTATTATTCTGAAGAAGCGCAAGAAGCAAATAACAAAGTATTTCGTAAAGCTCGTTTTGCACATAGTAGAATGATGAATCGACTTGTAACAAACAAAGATAGAAGATATAGCGCATTATTTATTAGTTGAGTAAGACCCTTTACTTGGTTCTTTCAGAGTTGTAGAAAAAAAAAATATAATAAAGATTTCATTCCTGAAGCAAAAGTTTTTCTATTACCTGATTAAAACACATAAGAAAACACTGAGAAAAATACACAAAAAAAACAATAAAAAAAAAAAAAAAAAAAAAGAAAAAAAAAAAAAAAAAAAAAAAAAAAAAA
>NW_019379751.1:0-20478 GCF_000648655.2 Copidosoma floridanum | reverse complement strand
ATTATTTTAGGAAGAAATAGCTGTACAATTAAAAATTAACGAAGTTGGTAAGATAGAAACTTTAGATAATATATTTAATGCTTTAAGATAGTAAGATAATTTATAAATTATAGGGAATTTGTCAACTATTTTTCGTCTACGATATCTACAAGTCGCTAATTCCAAATTTAAATCAAGGGAAAGTCAAATTTTGCATTAAATAAGGCTTTGTTGTATTTTAATTCAGTATAATCTAATATTATTTCGATTCACGTGGATTAGAGTACCTATATACACGATGGTGTTATATGTCGTCTATGTATAAAAGCATTTTATATATGGACACACTAGTCCGCGTGAATCGATTAGGCACAATCGCGCCATCTGATGCATGAGCTTTTTGCAATATGCCCTCATACTAGCAAAATAGACGTTAATGACTGTTTATGTAGGTTACGGACAGATTTTGTTTTCTCACAGTCTGATGACCTTACTAAGTTAAGGTTTATTTAAGGTAATTCACATGAAATAAATATTTTTGTGCTTATCTCGATGGCTACATGGAATATTTTAACAAAAAAATACGATTTAGAGCTGTTGTTTGAGGTAAGAACTAAAATATGACGTTATACTAAAATGCATATGCTTAACTTTACTAAAACAACCAAAAAAGAACATATTTACACATTTTTTTGGCTTGGAATATGATAAGATTTCAAGTTATTTGCTTATTTTAACATTTTTTTCGATCTTCATCGACAGTCAGAGTCATGCCATCAGCTGCCTTTTTTATTTTTGGAAAGAGCCACCCTTTATCGTAAACTACAGGCTTCAAGCTAAAAAATAGTGATTTATTATAATTTTTTAGCTGCTTCCATTTTTGGACAGCAGGGGGGGTAAATATTAAAAAAAATGCACCATATACATACACACACACACACACACACACACATATATATATATATATATATATATATATGTANAAAAATAGAAAAATTTATTTAAAAAAAAAAGTAACCATCAAAAACTGTTTTTTCTACCTAAATGGTTATTTTGATTAATAAAAGTTTAGTAAAGATTCCTTCACTCCCCGTGCCAACCCCCACGAATATTCACCTGCAAAATAAAAAACGTCTCAATTAGAAACATTAAAAACTCAGTGTTTCTCTTTTAAATGTCATCAAAACTGCAAAAACTTTAAAATTGAAAAAAAAATGTATCTATGTTATTAGTTTAAATGATAACATAACTAAGAAAGCAAAGAATAAAATGTGTTTTTTTTTAGAAAAGGCTGAAATATGCCCTTATTGCTTCGCTTTGTTTTAGAAGAAAGAGACATAAATTGAATGGTTGTCAAAATCGAAAAATAATTCTACCATTATTAAATAAATGTAATGAAAAATAAAAACAGTAGTTACTATGCGACTTTAATTTTAGATATTTGATACGATATTATAACAACAGCTTTTGTTTTGCTACCTGTAATGCAAACGTTTTTAGTAAAATCAAAGGGTATGTACAATTTATAAATACAAAAACAAGTTTTTCATGTATCACTGAATATGTTACAATCTAATAATAAAGGAGCGATGTGTAGCCAAATAAATATTTTCTATTATAATAATAGTGCTATAAAAAAAAAATTAGACAAAAATCCGAATTTGATTGAGAAACACCTAACAACTATAACTGATGTTTTTAGCGAAAATACTTATGCCAAAAGTTACAAACTTTTATACCAACTTTGTAACACAAACTTTTGAATTATTAATTATACTTTATGAGAGTGACCAATTGATAACATAACCGTTACTATAAACCAGTTACTTCTGAATGTGGAGCAATTATCGTATCAAAATTATTTATATGCACACATTATGATAAAAAATAATCGCATAAATTTTTTCAAAAACAATCAAAAGCATATACGACTAGTGTTACGAAGAAATATTATTTAATACTCATAACAATGCATAAAATATTTTCAAAAATTTTGAAGATAAACCGAATATAAGAAATCTTCTTATTTTAACAGCAGTTTACGTAGGCGGTCCTTGATATTTGCAACAACATTATCAAGATTTAATGGCTATAATGCAAAAATGTGGCCAACCAGATTTATTTATACCAGTTACTTGAAATACAAAATGGAAAGATGAAGATTGTTTTAAAAAGTTTTTTGAAAGGTACAACTACAAAATTCGACGGTGCCTACGAAAACAATTACAGATACAAATTGCGGTGAAAAGAATTACTCTAAAAAAATACGGCCAAAATAATAAATTCCCAACTATGGTCACGAAAAAAAATTATGCCTACAAAATTTACGGCGAAAAAAATGATTCCTGAAAATGTGTGGCGAAAAAAATTACATCACTCAAATAAGCGGCGAAAAAAATTACGGCACTGAAATTTACGGCGAAAAAAATTTCATCACTAAATTGTGCGGTGAAAAAAATTACATCATCAAAATATGCGGTGAAAAGAATTACACCATTTAAGTGTACAGCGAAAAAAATTATATTGTTCAACTGTTCGGTGAACAAAATTACTCTATCAAAATTTGCGGCGAAAAAAATTATGTCACTTAAATGTGCGGCGAAAAAAATCACTTCATCGAAGTGTGTTACGAAAAGGATTGTATCTAGTCGCGGTAACGAAGTAGTCAAGTTCATAAAATAGGCACGGTAAAACGAATTTCAATTTGGTTTTTTGCATTAGATTGGTTAGAACGTCAGGAAACTTTGTGACCTACATTGATGTATAAGAGATGAAAAATATGCAATTTGCATAAATAATATGCAATGTATAATTGCATTTCAAATTGACCGGAATCACTAAATTTACGATTCGGGTAATAGTGATGGAAATGAGTTCAAACACGTTACTCGAGGGTTTTTGGGGTCGTTGAACACGAATATCACATCAGAATCAGTCTCGGAGGTACCTGGTGCCCAGGGTGACCGGTATGTCCGTCGTCTCCTGGAATTTTCGGGGAATTTGTTGTAAAATGAGTTCAAACTCGTTACTCTGAGGTTTTCAGGGTTTCTGGACACAAATAACGCATTAGAATCGATGTCTGAGGTATCTGGTGCTCAGGGTGACCTGTAACCTGCCCCAAGTAACGTGTTTGAACTCATTTCCCGAATCGTTAATTTAGTATTTACAGTCACTTTGAAATGCAATTATAAATTTCATATTATTTTTGCAATCTGCATATTTTGAATCTCTTATGTACCAATTTAGGTCACCAAAGTTTTCTTACGCTCTAACGAATCGAATGCAAAAGACCGCATTCAAATCCGTCTTACTGTGCCAATTTTATCAACTTTAGCCGAATTTACTTCTTCGTTTCCGCGATTAATCGAATTGTATACGGAAATAATTGTAACATACTTATGGTTTAGTGGTTTTTCGTTCATGTTACTATGGAATATTTTTAACAATTGAATAATAAGCTATTTTCTGGTTGTTTGTAGCTTTGGAAAATTTTAAAGCTTCGTAACGTCGAGTTTAACGTTCTATCTTTCTTGCAACAGTGAGGGCTCAGTAATCAAAAATCAACGCAGGTAAAATTGACAATGTTTATTAATATAATTAGAATTAGTTACATGTTCATGTATAAGAGGGTTATGGTAAGATTAACCTGAAATCGACTTAAAAGTATGACTAGCCCACATAAAAGTATTTGGAGGATAGCGTTACATTTAACTTAAATTCAACTTTATAAATGGAGTATATTGGTATACGGTTTTTGATTAACGATACCTTCGATTATTATCACTTAAGAAGATCTAAAAAAAACTGTCTATGGGCTTCTGGAATCCATCGTTTATTTATCATCGTAGTAAAATCTGTTTTTTTACTATCCTTCAAGTCGATTTTTTTGTTGTAAGCTGCTTGAGGTTCAAAGCTTTTTATAATCTCCAAGGCGTCTTGTTGTCTTTTAAAGATTTTTGCGGGTTCTGGCTCATCTGTAAAATTACATTTTACGAAAACGAGTTTTTTATCTTGAGGATCGATCAAAATTTCCCGAATTCGACTAATCAAAAAATTTCTCCACAAAAAGTTTTTGGCCAACTCCTCAAAGTCTAAAATTTCACTTTGCTCAATGTAATTAACATGGTAAGGTCTCTTATTACAGGCTTTTTGCATAAAACTACCCCATTGTTCTTGTGGAAAAATCTCTTTGTGTTTGGCATAAGATTCAATGCAAGCATGCATCGAATCCCCAGCACTTTGAGTGTGTCCAGTTTCAAGATACCTGTTTGATGAAAAAATAATATATAATATGTTAGTATTATTTCATATATATCATTAGTAGATAATTTGATTCATAAAGAGTTGACACTACATTTATATTATACATTTTTAATATGCAAAAATACTCTTTTCCATAGAACACATTTTTTACGATTTTAAATTTCAAGCAACATGTTTAAGATAGTATTGTTCTTATCACTGATCGTTGATAACAAGTAGAATAATACTATTATATTTAAAGTATGTGTATGGAATAAATTATTTCGTTACGGAAAAAACTTTGAGAAAGTATAATTATTCAGTATCATGGGGGTGTATGAAAGTTGTGCGACTCAAAGTATGGGATTCTTAGCATGAGTCTGTATTGATGTATGGCGAACAGCTTGTACTTATAAAGTTGGTTGGACAGTTTCCTTATTCTTTTTATCCCAAAATGGGTCAAGAAAAATATTAAATTTCTTTTCCGTACATAAAAATTTTATAATCTAACAACAATATATAAAGAATAGTTTTTTTTTTTTTTTTTGATGTTTGGAGGAAAACAAACGTATACAGATTACTTCAATTTAAAAACTTTCATCGACTTTTAATTTTGTGTTGAAAGTTGTGAATTATGCTGAGTCACATTTGATAAATCTCAAGCAGCTATCTTATTTCAAATGGTTAAAAAATTGATTGCATCAACATCAATTATTGAAAAAGAGAACAGTTCCACACTATCCTTATATTCATTTTAGAATAAACATAAATTAAAAATTTAATACTAATTTATTTTATATGTCGTTAATTAGCTTTTCATTTATAAAATAAACATCAAAAAGTAAAGGTATAGGCTCAATTTCTACATAGCATGTTCTTGATTTACTCATCGATTTCGTTTAAAATGGCAACTCTTTGGATGTTTCGTAGAAATTTTATAATTTGGTCAACAGTACTCATATTGTTGCACACTATTACAAAACTTATTATCTGGAAGTTCATAAACGTAAATTTTAAAATAGATCTAAAAAAATGTACCGGTGGGTGATTTTGATGTTATGCTTAACTGCAAGAAACATCATGTTGGAGAAGATTTTTTGGTTTTTATTCTGTCCCCCACAGTTGTCGCTCACACTATTGATTTCACGAATGGATGGATTTTCTTCAATTCTTTTATCAAAATACTTAATCAAAATGGAGCCTATTTCGTTTGAGCCTCGTTGAGCAGTTGTCTCATTCCAGACATTGCAAACTCCATTTTGCGTTGCCAATCGTAGATTGTGAGATTATATACACTGAGTTGAGACAAATAGTACATACTTGATACTTGTGTTTTAGGTGTAACTAAAACCTTTTGAAGATCAAAATGAATGGTAACGATCTCTTTATTCCTCTTGGCTTCCGTTGTTGATTTTTTCATTAATTTACGAGCCTTATTTTTATTTTCGCGATGATTGTCATACTCCTCTTGTAGTCCTTCTTTTTCGGTGCTGCTTGAATTTTTATACTTCATTATTATCTTGGAGAATCAAAATTCATTATTTTTCCAAGAATAAGTTATGTAATAATAAAAAAATTGTATTTGATTACTCAAAAAACAGTTATTAAAATTTTTTTAATTCTGATCAACCAAGTATAAAATTGTACAATTTTACAAAAATAATATACAATAGCTATGAATCTCTGGCACTTTAGGTGGTTTCAACGATCATTATGAGAAGTACATATTTGTACAAAAGTCTGATACAATATTTTGAATTTTCTGTCGATTTGTTCTACGTGTTTCCTAGCTGATAAAATAATTTTGTTTACAATATTGGGTTCAAAATGAAAGTGTTAATTATCACAATGACTGATACAGGCCCCATACTGTTAATCAGCCTACAGGTACTTATAAAGATTTTTTGAGACAAGCAAATAGAAATTTTCGTAAGAATTTCTTGAGTTATATTTTACTTACCTATCCTTTTTAGGGATAAAAAATCCATAGTTAAAATTAGTTGAAAACATATCTTGGCAAAGATGACGTGATATTTCAATGTTATTAATTCCAGCTTTTTCGATTTCGAGGATTAGCATCCGTCGCATCTTTGAAATATTCAGACCCTCTGGCAACTATTCTTTGGCTTTATCTGCCCTTACATAATGAGATTCCATAGTGGGGAACCGTTTGATATGGGCAAGTATGATTTTCCGGATAGCTTCAGGGTATTCGAAAGGCCTGTTTGCATGTCTACCTCGTTAATCCTTTTGTACAATCCTTGTTACTTGCGATTCTGCCTTTTTTTTCCAAGCTGTTGTTACAAACTGAGGAGATATATCTGAAAATTAAAGAACACCCTTATCAGATATGAAATATCAATTTATACAACACGTCATTATTAAAAATTACTGTGACTCGGATCTGTACAGAAAAGTACATTTGATAATATCGTGAATCGTTTAATTTAATTAAATGTTATAATTATTTCGGTACTTTCATCTGATTTTGTCGCAGTTTGCACTTTTCAAGTGGTAAGCTTGTTAGGTATGAGTAAAACATCTGACGTTAAATTAAATATTCATGACTTCAATATTTAGATTTTATTTTAAAAAACTTATTGTGACTTCCATTTTATTCTATAAACTTGTTACATAGAAAAATTAGCAGTAGCTTTGATAGGGTGACATCAATTTTTTATCTAAAGTTTTTATATGAAAATATATTCTAAGTTTTAATTTAGTGACGCGTTATAAGCCACAATTTTTTTTTGAAACTTGAATTTCACAAGATCAAGAACTTTTTTTCGTTACACTAACAATAAGACAAGTGTGCCCTGTAATTTTGTTCTCTAAATAACATACATCTATATGCACGTAAACCAAAGAAGACGCTTATTTTATATTATGCACGTAAAATTGGAATTTTTAAATTTCATGATACAAATTAATATTATACTCCTCTTCTAAGGACAATTAAAAAGATTATAACATAAACACCAAATTTTGTGTTAAACAGGTTAAAGATTGACAGATCAAATTTTTTCGCATCCTTGTCTACGACAGAAAAACCATTTAAGTTGTAAACGATTAGTTGCATTCCACTACCTTACCACTGTATAAATATAAAAATTGATTCTCTAATGAAGGTCTTTGATATCAACTAGTGTTACTATAAAAAGCACAATTAAAAACGTATCCAATAAATTTCTTTCATTTCAAATTGTAAGAAAAATTGTATGAATTTGTTTTTTATGAAAGAAATTTTGTGATTCCGATGAAAAAGTGTTTTCTTAAAATAGATTAGAAATACTTTTCTGGGTCCAGAGAATCATAGTATGCAGTTTTAACAAAAAATCCGTATGTACATGTGCGTGCATTCGTATTTGTATATGAATAGGTGACTTATGCAAATCCTATTTACATACAAGGAGAAGTAAGGGTAAATTATAAATCTTACAAGTAAACGTTTCTAATAAACGAATAGATTAGCAAACACTGTAAGATTTCTGCGGATGTCTATCAAAATTTTGCAATGTCACAAAAAAATATATTACTAATAATATATGTGTCAAGTTCGTATAAGTCATCTTTCATAGTGTGCATATAAATAGTTCAAAAACAGTACCAAGAGTATTGAGTAACATTTTTCTGCATACTCTCACCCGGAAACATACCCTCAACTACTTATAGCACAACAAGGCAATGAATTTTATCAAAAACGACACTTGTCCGGTAGTTTGGTTACGTTGACCAAGAGAATATGACAGTATTAGATTTTTGACATCATCTACTACGTATAGTACACAAATCAGTGCAGTCTCAACATCCGAAAACAAACCCTCAATTACTTATAGCGCAACCGAGCAAAAAATTTACTCGAAAACGACGCTTATCCGGTAGTTCGGTTACGTTGACCAAGAGAATATGGCAGTATTAGATTTTTCACATCATCTACTACGTATAGTACACAAATCAGTGCCGTCTCAACATCCGGAAACATAACCTCAACTACTTACAGCACAACAGAGCAATAAATTTTCTCGAAAACGAAGCTTATCCGCTAGTTTGGTTATGTTGCCCAAGAAAATATTGGAGTATTAGATTTTCAATATCATATAGTATGTATAGCGAACAAATAAGAGCAGTCTTGATACCCGGAAACATAATCTCAAATACTTATTACACAACAAAGGTAGGTGAGGTAGGTAACTTTTAGCTATTTTCTCAATAATTTTTATACATTTTGTTTGTTATTTTTAATAGTGTCATTAGATTGAGTATTTTTCATTAGAACATACCTAGTACTTAAAAAAAAATTTTTTTTTAATAATTTTTTTTTATAGCCAATTCCAAATGAAAATCTAGGTAAGTTCAGTGTTGACCTTTTAGTGAATATTATTTATGAATAATATGAAAAAAGACTCTGCCTCTTTTAGTTCTGGACATAAATAATGCTCTTTACCAGAGTTTTGACGAAAACTATGCCCTTTTTCCGAGTGTCGATTTAGACTAGGCTTTTTTTTGTTCAGCTTGTATAAATAAATACATGATTCACAGAGAATTGTAATAACAAAAAAGCTATTTTTTAAGGTATTACTAAAATAATGATAGATTGTCACGAAATAAATAGGTCTACAAAATTAAAACACTCAAATGAAAAACCTTTGACTGGCTATGAATCTATTATTTTAACAGTTTGATAAAATTACTAATCAGTACTTTCTTACTTTATTTTTAAAACGTTTTTTATATCATGAATGTAATTAATCATGAATGTATTATCGATGTATTGATGAGAAAAACTTTTACTTTAACAAGGCTTAACAGAGCCGCAACAGCTGGTCAAGAGTTGAGGCATATCAATTGTGAACTTGCACGCCTTTTCGTACAATTACACTAATCGTCTAATTCAGTGCATTTACGTATTTGCGTATTTGCTTGATTTTAAATGTCTGAAGAAATTTGTAGTAAAAACAAATGCAAAAAAGTTAAATAATTAAAAAAAAAATTTTTAAAGAAAATAGAGGAAATAATGTTTTATCGACAAAATTTAATTTGTGGATGTAAAGAAAAATTATTCAAACATTAGGAACTACCAGAACAAGTTACAACAATAATTTTCAAAGATGATAAGAACGACAAGATAATTTTTGATTTGAAAACACATTTCAAAGATTTTTTGTTAAGCTTAATAGAAATTATAAGAAAATTTTCAATGAAGTGATTAAAAATTTAAAAAAATGATTATGTTCAAGTGATCCCGGAGGTTCTGAAAAAATATATTTATACAATTCTTCGATTTCTCATTTTTTGTTAATGCTGGGAATAATAAAAGGCAGTGGTTTAAGTATAGTAGTGTATTGAGAAATAAACTTTTTGCCTAATATACATTGTCACCTTAACGACTAAGAATGGACCGCATACGACAAGAGCTAGGTCTTGACTGACTGTATAAGTTGGCGCTGCATGTATACTTCGTGGTCGTCATTTACATATGTATGTGTATTCAGACTAGACTGTACTAATTTACTTACATTACAACAGTTAACATAAAAAAAAACATTTCTATGGCTTAGACTTAAATCGCCCCTATTTGATTGCCTAAGGAAATAATAAGTCAAAAAAGATTTCAATTGCCATTAGATTTGACGAAAATTGAAAGTTCTTTTTTAAAATTTAAATTTTAGAGAAAACCATGTTGATAATTTGCAAAATTATTAAATTTTTTGTATATGACTCGCTAGGCCAGCTTTATATTGCTTCTGACGTGTATCACGAATGGCGAAATATCCAGACTTCTTTTGGGAAAAGTTTATAAGTTGTTTAATTGTACAAACTTGAATATTCAAAGTCCTTGTTTTGTAAAAAAATAAATAATAGTATCGATGGTCACAATGAAAGTTAGCATTTAATATTATACATCAATTAAAATCGTTGAAGATTAAGGTAACTTATTTATAATCTATAATGCTGATTGTACCAATTCATAACTTAAATGAATTAGAATAAAAAAAATTTAGTTGCTTATTTCATAGAGCCTTAACGCTTTGTATAGACGTCAAAAGTACTTTAAAACTGCATCAAAGATGCAAATTTTACGCAAAATAGTAAGATGTAAATTTTTTTTCCATACTTACAGACAATTATTTGCACAAGAAATGATTTGAAGATGGTCCAGCAAGTTTTGTATATCATATTGAATAAAAAATTTATCTTATTAAAGTATTGCAATTATTGTAATTAAGATTTACGATGATTAATTTGAAAAACTTGAATAATTAAACTTATTACTTGTAATTCTATAATTTTGTTTTATTAAATTTTTTGTACTTCAATATCGTAATAATGATATTAATTTCATTTTTAAATCATCATTACATTTCAAATCTTTAATTTTATTAAATACTTTGGAATAAGGATCATTAAAAATATTAACAGTAAGCCACCATCGAGCCTCGTCAGGTAGGCTACGTGAGTAGGGAAAAGAGGAAAAAGGGGTATAAGACATAAGTAGGCTAGGACAGGAGGGGAGCTTGTGAAAAGCGACGAGTAAGGCCAGATTAGCGTGAGCCTACGAGCACGCAAGAAGTGTTTGTTCCCACGACTGGTTGTTGTTGCTGTATCTGCAACCTTTTTCAAAGATTTTTTCTGTTCGTTCTTCCCAGCGTTTTCTTTGAGGGACATCCCGGTGTAGTGCTTGGTGCTAATTTTTTTTCCTCGTCTTGCTCGGAGAGCAGGCGACACTAGGCTCGACGTCAGCAAGGCAACGAACTAAGAGCAACAGTTTTGCGGCTTTGTAAGCAGGGATACCTGCTGATTCGAGTTGGTACGCTCCTCAAAGCCTCAAAAACTACAAGAGACAGCGTTTTTTCCTCATTGGCTGTAAATACCTGTTAACAGGTAGTTTTATTATAAAGGGCAGCGGCCCTCTTTAGCCTGCGTGCGTCTGCCTGTGACACGATTTTGCTCTGGAAGCTCATCGTGTACACACGCTCACACACACACACACACGCTCGCGCGCGCGCACATACACAGAAAGAGAGAGAGAGAGACACATGCATATATCTGCAAGCAATCTGTGTATCATTATTTTTTCAATATATATTTTTCTGCGTTAAAATATTACTCGCGGGTACCTCATTTGAGTGGGTCCAATTTTCCTCTTGTGCATCGTGTTCAGATAGTCGCAAGAAGCGACGACGCCAGCCGTTGCGACACCTGGTCCCGGTAGTGTCTCGATGGGCAAGACCCGCGTATTATATTATAGGAGGTGTCGTTGAGGGTATCCAAGCAACACAGGCCTGGTCCGAAGTTTCCTCCTCGTTCATTCGCATCATGCGCACTCCATAAAATTAGCGATCGACAAAAAATCCACGGCTGGGCATCAGGCGACATCGTCTACAAGGTAGACGATATTTACTATTACTATGTATGAAACAGAGGCTTTGTTTACGTTATTATTCCGAACCGTTACTGACTTCCAGCACTCGAAAATTTTGTATACGAGTACGATCGAGGAAGAAAATATTTCAAGACAAAATATTATATTAGATAGGCAACAAGCTTAGCTAGTGAAATAGGATTTTTACTGGCAACAAGCTCTGATCTACAGCGCACTTAGTATACGTAGCATGTATACACAGGCAACGAGCGGTGATCTACAGCGTATATAGTATACATAACATGTATACACTGGTACACATATATCCATAGCTGCTGGCTTCTCGCGGCTCAGAGTACGACGAATACAGTGACAGTAGTGTACGGGTACAAGGTACACTAAACATATCTGTATTTTAATACTGTACCACATACATACACACACAAAGAGAGAGCTGGGGAAATCTATATATTTCTTTCAACATGTAGCTTGCGATCAAGAAGTTAAATTAAATTAATAACTTATTTTAAAGCTTACAGGCACGTGAATAGGCGGAAAGTTGCTTCCAGTCGACGTCTCAACGAAAATTCTCCCTACCTAATAGCTCTCTTAACCTAAGCTAAAAAAAAAAAATAGACTTCTGCGCGGAAAATTATGAAAAGTCAATGAGGATATTGTAAGTTTGACCCGATGATACTTAGCTTTCAAAATAAAAAAAGGTCACTGTCACACAAGAAAAGTGAAATTTCAATGTGAATCACAATCAACGCTACCCAAGAGCAGCTGAGAAGATATTGAAAAATCGTCAACACCCCCCCCCCCAGATTCCAGCGCCTCCACCATACATGTCGATCAGTCCCCCATGGCCATATCTACCAGTCAGCTGGGTGCCAACGATATGCTCGCTATGCGTGGTAACAAGCGTATGCACAGCATCGGTAAGCTATCCACAAATGCGAAGGTACTCAATTGAGCCACGGGCTCTTACAGCGCAGACGTAAACGTTAACGACGTGGCCCCACACGTATACGTGCATATATGCAGTGATCTCAACGACATGTTGGGCTTATTTCCACATGCCCCATTATTCAGTTGCACCGATTAATTCCACACGTTCAGCCTGGTCGGGGAGGAGTCTTCCATCTCCAGCAGAAAGACATTCAGGGTTAAGTGGGACGTAGGTCGACTCCGGATGTCGTGACCTGAGACAAGTTGTCCGGGGGAGGGGGAACGTCATGATGATTTTGACATCTTTCTTAAGCGTATTACGGAGTGCCACACAGTTTCCGGATGGTAAGGAATAGAGCTTATCCCAGTTCTGCCAAAGCTCTTATGTGGCTTTCTAGCTATATGGTTCCGCAGGAATGGTATGACTCATGTAAGGAAGTGCAGCGCTGCTTAACCTCGGACGCGCCAATGTGCACTTAATACGCTGGCAAGCCTGTACGAAATTTCCTAACACAGATTAAGTATATCGTGCTCCATTTCCAACCTCCATGGCCAGTTGAATGCTAACTTCTGTTTCTGTTCACAGGAACATGCGTCCTGAATTACAGGATCAAGTTAGATGGGATGAAGTTCACAGCTTAGCAGAAAGCCATCAAAGCAGAGCGTCTCCTGAAGCTAAAAAGCGCGTTCTACGAGCCACCCCTACCCGAACACTTCTACCTACTGGAGCCAGCTTACAAATCCAAGGCTAAAGCCACAGAGGTTAAGATACAGCCGATGGTTTCTGGTATAAGCGACTTACAACCTATGAGCATAAATGCGCAGGAGATCGCGTCCATCCGCAGCGATTAAGCTGCTCTTCCAAAGGATCATGGAGCTGCCGAAAAAGTTGGTTGACCCTCTCAACGTAGCTAGGTTCGACGTAATTGGAGAATACAAGGTGGTAATAGTAACTGATCTGACCAAAAAAAAGGACAGAAAACCTGCGATCATCCCCATCTCCCCCTCCTAAGGCTATTAAGGATCCTGAGTCCTTAGCCACTGAAATAAAGTAGTTTAATCTAATCTAATCCTTAGAAAAGGGAATGCCAAGGTTCGGGTTCACGCTAACCGAGGCAGAATCCAAACAATAGGTCAAACGAAAAAGATCCCGGCAGCCCCGAGAGACGCGCCCCTCTCAATAATCATAACTACCTTACTATAAGTGTAACCATTTAGGTCATTATGCGAGGGATTGCCTTAATAAAAGGCAGGGGAACGAGAGGAGTCAGACTTTAGTGAGGGTATTACGCCACCTCCCTCTCTCAAACCCTCACAGGCTGCAGTTGCATCGGAGGACCCATGCCAGTAGTGGCTACAGCTCGAAGTAGCTGATTACAAGCTGCAAGCATTATACGACCCTAGCACTACTCACACTGTCATGCAAGCGGTGGGGCTGCAGATAGTAAATGCTTGCGATCTTCAACTACGTCCCACGCTGGAAAGCGCGACGATAGCCGATAGATGACCGTCACGGATCCTAGACCTCATCACCCTACCTTTCGAGCTAGGAGGGGCGAAACGGGACGTAGTTATTATCGTACTGCCCGAGTTAGACGCTAATTGCTTCGTGAGCGCCCACTTCATTAACGCTTTTGGAACCGTTCATGATCCCATCCATAGAGTCCTGATATTAAAAGGACAAGGGACCAAGGTCCCTGTAGGTAGTAGGACTGACAACAACGGGTGAGATCCGACTCGCTGACATAGGGTTAAACAGAATCTCGTCCAGATAGCAAGACGAGTTGCAAACACTCCACTTATGTGAAGCATAAGTCTCCGCTAGGATGCACTACGTAGGTTGAGCACGAGATCAAGGTCGCGACCTTGTAGCCTATGAAGCAGAAGTATCGGACAAGATCCAGAAGGTCATACACACCCACGTGAGTGAAATACTCGAGTGTGGCATGATCAAACCATGCAATGGTCCCTGGGCAAGTCCCGTAGTCATGATACACAAAAAGGACAGCAAGTGCCGATTTTGCGTTGACTACCAGGAGGTAAATGCTGTGAGAGTGCCCAACGCGTATCCATTACCTCACAAGGATACGATCCTGCGTAAGCTGAGAACGGCACGTTTTATTTCAGCAGCGCATATCATCAGATACTGTTGGCCAAGAAGGCTAAGCCAATATCGGCGTCCACGATGCGACGTAAGGGACTTTTTCAGTTATGACAATTACTCTTTAGCCTGAATAATGTGCAAGCGATGTTTCAGCAACTGATTGACCACGTTATTTAAGCAGAGCGCGAGCCTTATGCTTACGCCTATCTTGATAACATAATAACTGTCACAGAGATCTTCACGGAAAAATAGTCGAATTGCATAATAAAACGCATTCGTGATGCAGGACTCACCCCCAACCGAGAAAAAAATAAGTTCTGCCAATCAGAGGTGAGATACCTCGGTGTCTCCGTAACCTGAGATTGTTTAAGACCAGATCCAGCCAAGTTAGAGCCAATTGAGGCGTTTCCGGCTTAAAGAAACCTAAAGCAGCTTAGGCAGTTCCTAGACATAGTACAGAAAGTTCCTGCCAAACTACTCGACTGTAGTAGAGCTTAAAAATTCTCTGTTGAACAAAGATAAGCCGTTTAACTGGAAAGACAAGCAGCAACGATTTTTCGACCAGATGAAGACTTTGCTAACGTATTTCGTTGTACTGCAAAGATCAAATCTTTAAGTTAGTGCGTAGTACAAACAGATGCCAGCGAACTAGTTCGTGAACCCCCTGCTCGTGATATTTGGTACGAAAAGATGGTACAAAAGGTATGAGACGATTCACGGAGACATCCACGTTGGAAAATCG
Source organism: Copidosoma floridanum (assembly GCF_000648655.2). The sequence goes on along the minus strand of NW_019379751.1, from coordinate 5,100 downwards.
TCGAAGATTACCTGTACTCGTATCGCCCTGCCTCCACGGTCAACGAGACTCTTGGTGACACCAAAGCTTAAGGTACTAGTTGAAAAAATAAAGAAACAACAAAATCTCATTAATTTTAAAAAACATTTTTCTTTATTTATCATTGATTCACTTTTGAAATTTTAGAGGCTTCAGCAGTACCAAAATAAAAATATAAGGCTATGTAGTTGCACTACTAAACCTGGCTAAATGCATGCTAAATGCATAAAAACAAACAATAGTGATACTAATGTATTAACTGAAATAAAGGAGGACAAACCAGATGTATGATCTTTTGTTATTTCAAAATACAAATATTCGAACTAAAAAAAGCTACACTTCGATGAGGAAGGAAGGCAACTGGTTGAGCGTCTGCTGGCTCTATGGCCCATATAGGAGTAAGTGGCCCTGTAAACAATGTAAATTTATTATTTAATAATTTCAAGAAGGGTATAAATGAATAACGTGTAATGCTCCATATTGTGCAATGTGCGCGCACGTGAATATGCTGTGCCTTTGCAAAGAGCATAGTATCCGCAGTATTTCGTAAGAATGAGAATAATAATAATATATCAATAAATAATCAACAAAATAGATAAGAAAACCTTTGAACTGTCATAAAAGTAACAGAAAAAGAATAAGATAAAGATTGTACATAAAATATTAGTGCAGGAATAAAAAAATTAGTAATCTATTACATTACACATACACCTCAGCATCAAATATACACCTCAGCATCAAATCTGCAAAACTAAAGCCGTCTATCAACTATTTCCTTGAACATGCACATCAAAGTGATTCGTTCTCTTAGTTCTGCTTCAAAAGCAGATATTATAAATCCAGGATCTGTTCATAAAATTAATTTTTTTCTAATTTAGAAAAATATAATAACACAGTAGATAAATGAAAAAATAAACAAATAGAAATTCGCAATATAAGTCATTTCAGTAAATGAACTTTTCGACGTCGACTGTTTACAAGAAGAAAAAGATAAGTAGTAAAAAACTTTACTTACAAAAACTCTTAGCTAAAAAAACTAGAAAAAAATTAGATGCTATTATTAACCAATTACAATATTACCATAATTCTCATAAACTATACCCTAATTCATCAAAAAATAATAAATCTAAAACAAAAGAAGTATATACGTTTCAGAAAAAAGAGCTTAACAATATAATTTTGAAATGAATTTTTAACAAAAACGTAATAATTTAAGAATTTAATTGAATAAACAATTCGGTAAATAAATTTTTTTCGCGAACAAAGAGTTTCTTACAGGCTGTCAAAACTTAAAAATGCATTGACAGAAGATTATAAAAATATGGATAAATACTTTCCTATATTACATAGTTGTTTTCACTATTTTCTAAGATTTGCTTCCCCACGCTTTACCACTCTTTTCCACGCTTTACCACCTTTTTCCACACTACCCCACCCTTCTTCACACTATCCCACGATTTACGTTATTTTTCTTTTATTTTTAACCTCAATTTGACTGTTGGGAACTTTCCCACGCTGTCCCACCCTTCCCCACGCTACACCACCCTTTCTCATGCTGCCTCACCCTTTTTCCCTTGCTCAATCCCTTCTGTATCTCTTTTTGAACTTGAATACATAACACGTATTGATAACAAAATTTTTTAACGCGTTATAAATTTTCTTTTATTTTAAAATGACTTCGGAATTGGAAAAATTTTATCTGAAAATGAAACAGTATATAAATAAAAAAGATTTTAAATAATACATGTATGTTAATATTTCAAAGCAGTTTAATACATTTATCAAATTGATTACTTATTTAAGTTTAAAAGATTTCAAATGTTTTTTAGAGCATTTTTTCTTAAAAACCCTCTTCCACATTGTCGACAAATATTTTTGTTGATAACCGTTTCGTGCGTTAAGTGGTGCCTTTTTAAGTAGTAAACTCTTTTGTAACTGTTGTTACAGGTTTCACATAAACAGATTTTTCCAAGTTTTTACTCGTTCATATGTTTCGTAAAATTTTTTTTTATGTTTGATTATTTTCCGCAATGGTGACATGTTTAACTTTCTTTTGTATGAATCTCCATATGTTCGGTTACTAAAAAGTTATCTTTTAATCTTAAAATGCAATAATTACATTTAAAATCTTGATTTTTTAAAACAAAGTAGTTTTAAATATTTTAAAGCTATAATACTTCCATAATACATATTTAATGTCAATAATACTTTTATGAATCCATTAATGTTTGATACAAAAATATGATAACGACGTCAGAATTCATCACAAATATATTGTTGGATTTAAAAAATTTCCTCACAGAAAATATTTTTATTTTCAACTCATCTTCAAAACCATTTTAAATGAAAGTATTTTTTATAATAAACCATCGGGATAAAGATACATATAACTAGCCATAGAAAAATTAAGGTTTATAAAATATAATCCTAAAGACTCGGAGCTGTGGACACGTGATTTATTTATTGTCATAAAAAAAGCCAAAATTAATGAAAATTGTTTTTTATGTAACATAAGCGGTAAACAACAATGATCCCCGGTATTAAAAGTAATTCTAGATATATATGCGATTTGTCCTTTATTTTAACCTGTAATAATTCCAACTTCAATAATATACTTATATAATTTTGTTATGCGTAAATAAGTTCCGTTACATAATACGTCTATTATACTTGAATTTCATATCAACATTACAACGGAATTTATTTTCAATTTTAGCTCATAAGGTAGTGAGCCCTTGTAAATTGCATTAAAATTTTCTACTTGGAAATTTAGCTTAATGTTTTTGTCATATTCCTTTTGTTGTTGCATAATCAATACTGTAGTACGACGTGGCAGTTTCTTCCGTACTGTTTAGTATTTTATTGTTCACTAATTGAGTGTATTCGTTATATGATGTTAAAATAACTCGGTTAATGAAAAAAATATTTTGTTTATCAAAAATTTTACTTCAAATGTCTTTATTTTTTCATTTATACGGTATTGTAGTTAAATCAATTTTACTTTTTTCTATATCTAATAAAAATGAAGAAAATTTTTTATCTAGTGATCTTTGATTTTTATTTAATTTAAAAATATCAAAATGTCTTGATAATTACGAGTATTTTATTGTTTCTTCTATAATAGCTGTCTAAATATTTTTTTAAAAACTGGTAAAATTTGTCTGATATCTCTGCCTAATAATATAGCTTTTCCTCCAAAAGGTAAATCATCATCACAAAAATCTTTTTATGTTTTATCTACTATTTCTAAAGTTTTCTTGAGAATCATTGACGCTTTATCTCATATTATAATATCTACTTCCTTTAATTTATTTTTGGTCGGATTCACGTTCTAAAAATGCTACTTGAATATTATTGAAATCTAAAGGTAGTCAAAAAGTTCTGTGACTCGTTACACTTTTTGGTACCAAGATAGAAGCAATTTCAGTACCAGCGATAGAAATTATACTTTTTCTCTGAGAAGTACCAAAATGAATTATGGTTTTCTACAGAAACTTTTTACGAGAACCACCTGGGCCATCTATAAGGGTTAGTTTTTCGAAATTTAGACAAATTGTTTCAAAAATATATTTTTTTTCTACATTCAGTTGACTATGTAAAATATTAAACACTTTTCTACTAAATTTAATCAATTTTTCGTCATATTTATTGTGCTTGGTATCAATAACCGTTTTGATCATATTTCAGGTGCTAGTATGCTAAGATCTTTGCAAAGTTTATTTTTGGAAGGAAGAATATTATTCAATTCCAAACGAGCTAAGTAAACCTTGTTTTTAGAAGAGTCTTAGGAGAAAAATTTTTTAAATTTCTCTTATATATCGTTACCTTGAATATTTTGTGATAAAAGAAACCACGCAAAAATTTTTTTTTATTGGAAAGGTAACATAATTTCGCAAGCTTCATAAAAAATTTTGAGAATTTGAAAGCTGTATTCAATTAATCCCATGTTAATTGCTGATCTTCACAGTCACGACACAGAATTTCTTAAAAATTTCGCAAATCTTCGAACAATGTTGCACCTTTGACACGATTTCAAGCTGGTTCAAAAAAAAAAAAAACTTTCTTAATCTTATGAAGATACAATATTTAGTCTTCCTATAGCAACATTTGTTTTATTATTTTTACGTTTTTTTATGATTTAGTTTGATTATCAAAAATATTATACTGTGGAACGTTAACGTACTTAATAGTTTTTGCAGATTTGTCTATCTCATTGAAATCAAACAAAGCAGTAAGTATTATTTCTCAGTCTAAAACTGCTTGGTCAATATCGTTTTCCTCAAAAATTTTTTTTGTTGATTTTCAGTGTAAACTACTTATAGATTTACAGTATAACTACTGCCCGTAAGTGGAAACTCTTGTATTCGCCATGCTGCTTCTATTGAACTTGAATATCTACCATCAACAAATCCTTAACTTCATAAAAAATTTCATTATATTCATCATTATCATTTGAATTAATTTTTCTCATTTTTACGTACGCTTTATCGCTGCTTTTATGTATATAATCATAAATATATTTTATGCCATTTATTGAAGCACAGTATTCAACATTTATGTGACATTGATATTTTTTTAACAAACATTTGTTGTAGGCAACTACCACAGAATTGTCAACTGGAATTTCCGTATTGCAATTTTTAATTTGGTAAAAAATTTTATCGTAACTATTATTTCGTCTTTTATATTGTGGATAACCATTAACCGCAAATGTAGTATTATTATATAAAGGTTTTGAAAAGCCTTTCTTACAAACATCTGAATTTTTTTCAAAACAAGGACTTTTCGCAGTGTGAGGACCATGTAGCATATTGTAACATCGGTGTATCCACATTATTTTATTTTTCCCTTGCTTCAAAACTTTCCGTGCCGATTTTAGAACACTTAACGCAGGGGCCAATGTGCATCTGAGAAGAGGTGAATCACCTACAAGATTGCTCGTAGCTAAGGTACTACGCCCATGCATGACTCACATTCATGCACGCTGGCCCATGCTGACCGGAAAAAAAATCAAATGAAATACTTTTAAAGCGTAAAATAATAAAATAACTTTAAAGAACTAACAGATGCAATAGTTTAACT